>JADLZK010004962.1:0-567324 GCA_015847255.1 Hyparrhenia diplandra | reverse complement strand
GCCTCAAACGGTAGACGAGAGCCTCGTGGAGTTTAGGCCCCTGATCGGGCAGTTAAACGGGCCCCCCGCTTAGACGGTCAAAAACGGCATTAAACGCTGAAAAACGGGTCGACACGGAACGGGAAACGGAATCAGCGCCCTGAACGGGCGCTTTTACGCCGCTAAGCACGCTGGCATGGCTGCCGCCGCTAGGAAAGCAGGCGGAAGGGAAGTGATTTCGGGCAATTGAGAGAAAAATCAGCGCATACATGTGTAGAATGAGCAGGCTTGCCTGACGCCCCGGGCGCCGCTCTGTCGCGCACACTGCCTGCCGCGGGCTCGCTGCGCTGCGCCGAGCGCCAGCTCTGCCGCCCTGCGCCTCCGCAGCGCCGCTGCTCCTCTTGCTTTCCTGTGCGCTGTCTACGGCCGCCGCTCCTCTGCCCTCGCGCCGCTATCCGTTGTCAGCAGCCATGGCCGCTGTCGCACGCCGGGAGGAGACGAAGAGCACCGCGATGCCGTGGATGGGGGATTGGGGAGGGATGGGTGAGTCTGGACCTTTGGGCTAGTGCTGGTTAGGCTTGGGCCACGGGGCCAGGAGGACTTCTGGAACAGCAGCACCCCTCGGGGGCATCGCTGAGGCCTTGAGGAGGGCAGGAAGCCAGGAAGGGAAATAAGCGAGCCCAAGATGCGATTCAGGCCTGTTAGTGCTGTTATTTTCTATACATATATACTCACAAATTGAAGAAGCATGAATAATGTTGAAACTGTTGAAAAGTAGAAGACAAAATAAATTGATTAATGTTTCAAGGTTGGGAAAGAATGCATACAGGTTTCACATGTTCTATATTGTTGGCAGCTATACTACATTCAATATGAACCAGTTCAGAACATCTACTATCAAACTGACTCGGGCGTCAGGAGTCACTGGTTAATAAACATTTCTGGATATCAGGCACCTTTTCTAGGACAGATGGACCACATTGTTCAAAAGGAAAAGCAAAACACAGGAGAAATTATATTTGAGTGCATAATAAGTCACAATGCAAGACAAAAGTACTGTAAAGAGAAGGAATAAGAAGGGAGCTTAACATGCATACTAGGCATTAATCATGGCATTAATCATGGTTCGGGCTCAACAAAATGGTGATGATATCATACACCGTCAAGTACTACAGGAAGTAGTGCGCCCATGTCACTTCATACACACAAATGATTAGGACAAAGGCAAGTAGAATTACTAAGTTAATCCTCGAAACAGCTAGCCCCATGAAGTGATGCATTAATCAGTGTACCGCATGCGAACCAAAAGTACAACAACATAAGGAAGATGTATACAAGTAGTAGCTGCTGCAGGGAACTGAAAGATCATGCTCCTACACATCAGCAAGCAA
The DNA here is from genome assembly GCA_015847255.1 of Hyparrhenia diplandra. Classification (NCBI taxonomy): domain Eukaryota; kingdom Viridiplantae; phylum Streptophyta; class Magnoliopsida; order Poales; family Poaceae; genus Hyparrhenia; species Hyparrhenia diplandra. Next base: position 565,954 of record JADLZK010004962.1, on the reverse strand, counting down.
AGGTTGAGTGGGCTAAGAAAGTCGGCTTTTACTGTTTCAGAGCATCTGGCAATGACTTTGAAAATAAGGGAACATAAGGCAGGAAACATTGAAAGCCACTACATGCCCAAGATCACTGATGAAATGTCCTCGCCACTATCCATGTCATAAGACATTAGTATCTTTTCATCATGACCAAAAACAAGGAATATCATGTCGCTGTGTGGGTGGATAGCTTACAACCTCGATGATACAGAAAAGATGCTTGAGATATTCCCTTCCAACCAGATGCCTGTATAGCAGATTCTGTGCTTTAAGATCCATTCATCAGTGTCATTATCCTCAAGGACCCTAGATTGACAGGGTTATCCTCAAGTAGTCATACTCATTTGCAAGATGCACCTCCCTGGGACAGATCGATGAACATGAATACAGAAGCACTACCAATCTAATGATGAATCCTGTGGAAAATCAATGATCCTCCAAGTTTCCCCTTTCACATCCACTGCCGCGTAATTACGGGCTGAGTGGCTATCACGTACAGCACACCATTGACAAATACGCTCTTCCTAATATCAAAACTCTGGTTGAATTCCCAAACGCTCCAGCCACTCTGCTTGTGGCACCAAACCCGTTTCAGATGAGTATATCTTCACCACTATGGCACCACCATGGCCACCCCTCAGTATAGTCATCATCCACATCCAACTGAAACTCGAAGATGTAGAAGTTGGTGGAGAACGCCGGGTCGAACCCGAGGTGAACTGTTTGCACCGGGTCGAACCCACGCCATGAGACTGGCACTGGCGACCCACCCTCGGTAGCAGGATTAACGACGAGGTAGTGGAACTCCTCCCTCCCTCCCCTCCCTCCTCCTTGATGGTGTACCTGATGTTGCGGCAGAGGATGAGGCCGTTGCAGCTGTCTCTCAGGGGTGAGGCGCTCCCACCGCGGTCCGGCAGGAACGGGAACGAAGGGTCGATGAGCGGGCGGGCCGGTCCCGACACGTTGGTGAAGCAGTAGTAGGGCTGTCGAAAAGGGGTGTCCAAAGGGTTGTCGTGCAAGAAGCCGGCAAGGGATTGGGGAGCCTCCTGCCGTAGTAGGTCGGAGATCAGCGCGCGCCAGCGCGTGGAGACGCACCGGAAGCGGCAGAGGGACCTGTAGGGCACGCGCGAGAGGATGTCCACGAGGAGGTCGTCGGTGAGCTGTGTCGCGAGGTCCTCCCTTCCTGCCGCTTCCGCTTCCGCTCTCCGGCCTCTTCTTCGAGCTGAACCACCGCCATCGCTGCCGGCGGAGGCGAGGAAGAGGATCTGCGCTAGCTGCAAAACAGAGACAGAGGGGAGAGAGGTTGAAGGCCAGATCCGAGGGAGGGAGGGGCGGAGGAGAGGAGGGAAGGAAGGGGATGCGCAGGTACCAGGAGTGCTGCTCCTGACGGCGGCGAGCGGGGAGGCAGCGCCTTTCGCATTCGGATGGCGACGGCGACGGCGAGGTACAGGTGCCCACCCGCCGTAGATGGGTGAAGACCAGGCGGCATCCAAAGCGACGGTGGTAATGTGGGCCACTTCTGGATCAGCCCAATCCTTCATCAGAAGTCCTCTTTCTCTTGCGAACATCCTTATCGAGAAAGTTCAGCACGGGCAAACGTACTCCTTGCTAAAAAGAACACACAGTATATAAGCAACAACTCTTCGCCTTCAGCTTATGCGTATGCTTTCATGTCTCTATAACATAAGCTTTTGAGTATGTAGACCTATCTTCATCCTCTACAGCCAAGCTTCGACTCGGGCTCGCCTTCTCACCATTTCGCATTATCTGCTATTTTATGCGAAATATTGTCAAATTCAAGCCATTCTTAAGAACTTCTTATACTAATAAAGAAAGTGCGCCACTGCAGTGATATTTTGCACAAATTTTTGAATACAAGACGAAAGTGTCTCAAACTTTGTTACAAGCTCTCAAACCACTCTATAATTTGCAGGACTTTGTGGAGTGAAGAAGCATTTTTCCATCGACATGTTGCACACATTTCACAGTTAGAAACGAATTATCTCAAATGTTAATGTTGGGACCAACGTCTAGTTTCTGCTGTGATTTTAATACCGTAATCTTCCTAGATTTTTGTCTGCTGATTTTCGACGATCCCCAGGCGACACAGTGTGTGCGTCTCTTTCTCATCCCCGCACACATGCCTTCCCCTCCCTTCTGGAATGACGCACGTTGGCAAGGGCGGTGGTGGTGGGTTTTCAAAGATCTCGGCGGCCGGATGGAATGTGCCGGCGACGGGGACTCAAGGCTTGACAACGAGTTTGTGGGATTGGGGATTAGAGTCCTCCCTGAAGTGCGATTGATCCCCCAAAGTATAAAATGGATCAAACCCGTTGTGATTTAATTCGATGGATGTTGTTTCGATGAGGATATCCATTTGCACAAGACCGCAAAAGCACGGGGAGGGGTTGGATTGATTCAACCCCTACACATCCGCGATATCCTGGATTACATTCCTTTCGCGTTCCTCCATGGCTGGACGCAGGCGGACGCGGGCTGAAAGCTCCCATGCCCGACGAGGCCGCCTTTTGGACGAGGAGGGAGGGAGGCGCTGCACGCCGCCCATCTCCTGCCGCCATCACTCCTTTCGGCCGCCAGCCGCCGGGCTTACCGCTGACGTCCGGCCATCGCCCTGGCGCCAATTAGATAGCAGTATTTGGATGATTGACTGGATTGGATTGATGTGGCAGCGGACAGGATTGATTGGGGTATTCTAGGCATCACAGTGGATTGGGAATGAATACGTGGTCATTTTAGTTTGGATTTCATTTGGACTGGATTAATTGGACAAGGATGTTAATTCAGTTCCAGGAGGAATTAGGAGACTACGGGATTATCTCGCAATCGGCGGGGCAGGGGCTCGACAGCGAACGGTTAGGTGGATTGATTAGGGAGAGGGACCGGGGCGTGGGACCGATGGGGAAGCCGTTGGCAAGGGCGCGTTGGCGCAGGTACAGTAAGTGGCAAGAGGGAGTTGGTGCGGGCCGTAGCGTTAATCCCTCGCGAGGAGAGAAAAAAAGAAACAATGTCGTCTAATCTTAACTGACGGCTCCTTTCTCATCCAACAAGTCTAGGTTTAGGCCGACCTTCGGCTAGATTGGGCGGAATTCGACACGTGCGGTTAAATATCGACGTTGAGCTCCTGAGATGGCGTAGGGGGCTGCAGCCTTTCACCGGCGCGTCGGCGGCAGCAGCACGAGCCAACTAGATGGAGAGGAGGAGACGCGGGGGACGCAGGGAGGCTGGCGCATCGGGTCATGACAGATGGGCGCCGCGGCCAGCGGCGAGCGTGCGAGGCAGGGAAAGTAATGCGATAGATATATATATTGCTTGCTTACCCCCTAGAGATTTACATGCCTCTTGCTTATATAGCCCGCTAGTAGGACTTGTAATCTAAGCAATCTCTATAAGGTTTCCTTATACTGATCGAAATACCCTTTACAAGCAATATTTATTTATTTCCTAATAAGGGTCTTCCTTATAGATTGGAATATCCCCTTTTACACACCAAAAATTTCCTAAGATAATCCTAACTTGAAGATGAAGCAAAACTCGGACTCGACGCGAGCGGAGACGGCGGCGCGTAGGGGTCGCCGGCCCTGCGCTACAGAGGCCGCCCTCTCTCGCCGGGCCGCGGCCGCATTGCCAGCCCACTAGCCCGTCCCGCCGCCCACTCGGTCATCGACATTTCCCCACCGCTCGACGAGAGGCGGCGCGTCTCACGCCGCCCAACCCACCGTGGTGGGCGAAGGGCACGCCGACGGGAAGTGACAACTCTGACCCGGCAGAAGACGAGAGAGGGCCGCGACTTGTCGCTGTCGCCGCTCAGTATGCTTGAGCGCCCTTGTCGGGCGAAGGAGAAGTCGAGGTGGAGGTCGCCGAGCAGATGCTCTGAACTTGAAGCTTCACCGGGGCTGCATCGAAGGGACGCTCCGCCCTCATGCACGGCGCATGACGGAGGCGCGCTCGGTGCCCGCGACCGTCGCATCATCCGGGCGGGTCGGAGGTGGAGACGGTAGGTGTAAGTCGCCGCGTACCGCTACCTTGCATGGAGCCGCTCAGAGTAGACGGTCGGGGTTTACGTAGGGAGGCCACGGCAGGTGAAGTCGAGGAGGCAGATCGTAGAGGAGGCCGCCGGGCGCGGCCGACGCGTGCGCCCTACGTGATCTCCTCGCCTCACGCGGCGCCAACCGCGGACGCTGTCGGCGCGAAGAAGACGCTGCCGCTGTTGTCGAAGAGGATGACGGTGGCGCTCTCAACCCTCGCCGCTGCGGCGCCTGAGAGGAGAAGGACGCCGCTGGAACGCTCGGGTCCTCCCGCTGGCGTGCTGGGGAGGTGGAAGCCCACCGCGACGCCGCAAAGTAGTGAACGCTCTCCCCGCAGAAGTCGTGGAGAAGCTCAAGCAGCCGATGTAGTAGCGGGCTGGAAGTACCTCACGATGCCATAGTGGAGGCTCCACTCTAGGCGCCGTGCGCCGCAGCTCGAGGTGGCGCTGAGATGATCCCGAGCTCCTTGTTGGTCGCCGCGGGCTGCGAAGCTCGCAATCATGTCGCTCGGTGTCACTCGCCGATGCATCGCCCATTGCTCACGCCAAAGCGCCGGGCTGCCCCGCATGCGTCAACCGTGGCAGCCGCAATGTCATCGCCGATGTCGCCGGGTCGCGGCGGTGACCGCCTTTGTCGGTGCGTCTGCCGGGCGCCCGCCGACGCCGCAAGAAGCTGGGCGGGCAAGGTCGATGGCCTCCTCCATCGAAAGTGAGGCTCGAACTACCTCGAGCTGCCGTCCGCTGCGTCGCACGCTGGTGCCTCCGACGAAGAGGGTGACGCTGTGGCGCTCAATCTCAAGTTCCATGCGTAGTGCATAGTTCTCGGTTACGCCGATGTAGTCGTCCGCCTTGCCTCCCCTGGAAGGCGGCGCTGCACTCCCCCTGCAATGTCGGCGGTGGGGCGGGGGGTCCGGTGATGGCGCAGTGGCGGTGAACTCATCCCACTCGATTGGGGACTTCTTCTGACAGTCCATGAACCGCATCGGGCAGCAGTAACCAATGAGGTGGAAGGGGCAAAGATAACTCACGTAGTAGTCCGGGTCGATGTCCAAGTTGAGCTGGAACAGAGCCCAGCCTTTGCGAATCTCAGAGGTCGGGGTCGCTTCTGCCGCTGCATTCCCGGACTTGCAAAAAGTCACGGGGGGAGGGCGTGATGCCGCTGGTGGCACCACGTCCTAGGGCGCCGCTGGGTGGCGCTCGGCGGCTGGTGGCGCCAGGGGCGTGGGCGCCATGGGTGACGCTCGCTCGCTGAGAGTCCTCGCTCGATCGCGAGTGCTGGGCTGAGAGGAGAGGGCAGCCGTGCCGCGTGTCGCCGAGGATGACGCCGATGACGCCGGCAAGGCCACCCGAACGCCATCTTCTTCCACCGGAGGATGGCAGTGGTCGAGCCGCCGACGGGGCCGCGTGCGAGGGGGCCGCCGTGGGGCGCTCTAGGGCTCGCCCCTGCCAGGCTAGCGGCGGCGCAGCCCGGGCTGTCCTCCGCCTTGGTCGCCGTGTCGCGTGTAGTCCTCGAGGTGATGAAGACGTACTCTACGCGGCGCCAGCGCTGCTCCATCTCATCGAAGCGGCGGCCGATCTTGACGCTAGCTTGTCGCCGAGGAGCGCCTTCAGCCAGCGCGTGAACTCTCTCATCTCTGAAGCCATGGGTGGTGGGATCGCCCCGTCTCCGGATATACTGCTGACCCGCCAGATTGGGCCGAATTGACACGTGTTCGCCGACCGCTGGAGCTCCCAGATGGCGCGAGGCCGGCAGCTCTTCTCGCCGGTGGGCGCCGAAGCGGTAGCACGAAAGCAACTAGATGGAGAGGAGGAGCCGTGGGGAGGAGGGGAGGCGGCGGGCACGGCGCCCGGCGGCATGGGGTCATGCGCGGGCGCTGGCGCCGGGGCGGCGGCGGTGGAGGCGGTGGTGTCAAAGCGATAGATATATTTTTATTGCTTGTTTACCCCCTAGAGATTACATGCCTCTGCTTAAATAGTCCTACAAATTTGTAATCTAAGCAATTTCTATAAGGTTTCCTTTATACGATCGAATACCATTTTAGAAGTAATATTTATTTATTTCCTAATAAGGGTCTTCCTTATAGATTGAATATCCCCTTTACACACCAAAAATTTCTAAGATAATCCTAACTTGAAGATAAAGCAAACTCGACTCGACGGAGAGCGGAGACGGCGGCGGCAAGGGGCGCCGTCCCACGCGCCTAACGCGCTTGGCAGCCTCTCTCGGGTTTGGCAGCCATCAGCATCGAGCCCAATTAGTCCACGCCCCGGCTGGTCTAATTCTAGGGTCATGACAGTTTGTCACCTAATAAATATAATAAAAAACAGTCTAGAGTTTTGTCCAAAGATAACCAAAAACAGAAAGTGTTTGAACATTTTACAGAATTGTTATTGGTTGCTACTCAAGCTGGAAAACGTAATGTAAAAAGAGAACGGAGAAAGCTATGGTGATATATTCTATAATTTTTGAACCATGGGGAACAGTATTAGCTCAATTTCCAGGTGTACTTTTTATCTCTATACTTTTTGAGTTAGAATTCTTTTTGTATATCTTCACTAAAACTTCTTTTGTTCAAAAACTTATCTGATTACTTAGATGCCTCAAATTTTGTTTATTAGTACTGTTTGTACCAGTGCCAAACCTGTGAAACAACTGTTTACAACACATAATTAATCAAATTGCTTTGTGCCTTAAAAATGTAGTTGCAGATCGGTTTCACTGGATTTGCAAATGCATATCTTGAATTATCAAAGTTTAGACTGTGAGAACTCCTCTAGAGGTACTAAAGATACCAAGTCACCGCAGTCCAGGAACGACGGAACCGAACGCGGATCGACTATTTGTAATTTTACACCGTGGGGAACAAACGCTCCTCGCCGGGCCCGAACGTAGCGTCTCCCGAACGTGGAACGCTTTGTTCCCAGGTTTGGGATCCACTTTGATCCAATTTGAACCAAGACTAAAATCTTCATCTATAAGAGTTTACTATTGTCCTACGTTTTGGCTTTTGGGGACATAGGTTGTTTAAAAAAATAAGTTGTAATGGCAATAGCATTGTGTAGAAAATGGTAGATATCGATGCATATTGAAATTTATCTTTGCCAGCCAAGGACAAGTGGTTGCGAAAATATTTATGGTAATTCTCAGTTTCATAGTATTCCCGGAAGTAACAGGGGCTGAGATATTGTTATTCCATTACTAAAAAAAATAGTTTCCAGGTACTAGAACACTGAATTTATTTAAATTCAAATGTACACTCGAAGGTGAGCTTGTAAATGATCACAGAAATCCAAATGGAGTTGACACATGGTGCTGATGTCATGATCTAGAAAATGTTTTTTTTACAAGAGAAAATAATGAATTTCATACATGTTTTTGCAGGCTTAGCTTCAAAAATGGAAATGATCTAAACACCAAGAAAAAGAGTCTGGTAACAAACCAACCCTAGACCTAGCATACACCATATAGCCTTTTCTTTTTGAAACCAAAACACCCCAAAACTAGATCAGATCAGAAAACGAGTATACTGTATACCCAGTGTTGAAAGTGTTGAATTTTAGGTTGTCGGTTGTCGCTCTAAGCCGGAGGCAGTTAAAAAGAGTACCCAACTAGAATTAATGCACAGATAAGCAAGTGAGCAACCAATTCCCAAGAAGAGAAATTATAAACTTGTCAACTATCATCCCATTTGTCCAGTCTGACACAGTCTACAAACCAAATAAGCAAAAAAAAAAAAAAAAAAAACTGACAGAGCAAATTTGTATTGTCAAATTTAGACACAGGCTATTTGCCAATGCCACATCATATACAATTGATTAGACAAAGGCAAGTAGAATTACTAGGTTAGCTAAAACACTGGCCCCACAAAGTGACCAACCAATGACACGAAGGGAAGAAAAGATCTGCAATATGATTTTACAATACCACCGAGAAAATCTAAAACTTCAAAACTACATCATTCCATCCCATTTGTCCAGTTGGACTTGAAGCTGCAAAACCAAATAAGCAAAATGAAAGCTGACAAAGCAAATTTGTGTTGTCAAATTTACTTGCATAAACCAGCCAGCCAGGGATGCTTTAAATAGGCAAATATTGGACTAGTTTCGTCACACTGTCTTTTACCTACTGTCCCGCTGAAACTGGCATAGTTTTTGTATTCAAGTGACAGACATCATTCCACTTCAAATCGAATTTAATCTTCAAATATGGAGAAAAAAAGAATATCTCATTATCATCATGAAAAAGCTTTTACTTCACGAAAGAATAAATTCATATAAATTTGGTAGTGACAAAAATGAAACTAATATCTCAAGTCTTCTTGAATCAAATTGAAATTATTTTTCCACATCACATAGTCTACATTAAGAAATGTTAAGTCACACACCAAAGAAGCATGAATAATGTCGAAATTGTTGAAGAATGTAGCAGGTAAAATAAGTTGGATTAAAATGTTTCAAAGGGAAAAAAGATAATTGGTTAATACTACATGCGGGTTTCACGTGTTCTATATTGCTGGCAGCTATATTATATTCAATATGAACCAGTTCAGAAGATCTATTATCAAACTGGATCATGACAACAGTCAGTTAATAAACATGTGGATATCCGTGGTGTCTATTTTTTTTAATATACTTGTCACTTGACAGCATATAAACCAGATATTCCCACAGAGCAATACATCCACTACCATACCCAAGGAGAAAAATAATTATCTAACTACACACAGGGACCACAATGCTCAACAAGGAAAAGACAACACAACACAGGAAAAAAATTATTTGAGTGCATAATAAGTCACAATCACGAGACTCAGTACTGTATAGACAAGTTATAAGGAGGGAGGTTAACATGCATATTAGGCATTAATCATGGTTCAACTCCGAAAAATGGAGATAAGCATACACTGTCAAGTACTACAAGCAGTTTGCCAATGCCCCAAAATACATAAATGAATAGATAAAGGCAAATAGAATTACTAAGTTATTTGATACAGCTAGCCCCATGAAGAGGCGGCATATTTAGTGTACTCAAGGATGAACCAAAAGTACAACATCATGAAGATGTATACAAGTAGTAGATGCTGCAGCGATTGAAGACCACATCAACAAAGGTTGAGCGGTGCTGAGAAAGTGAGATTACTGTTTTGTTGCATCTGGCAATGACTTTGAAAATAAGGGAACATATGGTAGAAAATATTGAAAATCAATTTTCCCAAGATGACGGATGACATGCACACTCCCACTATCCATGTCATAGGACATTAGTGTTTTTCATGACGACCAAAAACAAAAGAATACCATGTTTTGCGGTCTGGGTGAATAGCAACAACAGTGAAGTCAAATCAAAGGAGGTATAGTCCGTTCCAACCAGATGCTTAAAGGAGATTGTGTGCTTTAAGGTCCATTCATCGCTGTCTTTATCCTTGAGGACCCAGATTGCTAGCTTATCCATGCCCATATCATTATCATTTGCAAGATGCAACCTCCCCTGGGAGACAGATCAATGAATCCAGCACCAGTATCAAGGAATGATGAATCCTTGCAACGTGGAAAATCAATGATACTCCAAGTTTCCCCTTCACATCCACTGCCCCCATTGCGCCCAATCAATGCAATCAGTGGCGGCGCGCCCAGCACACCGTTGACAAATACACTCTTATAACCACACTGTGGTATAAAACTCAAAGTCCCAGGCATACTCTGCTTGTGGCACCAACCTCCGGTTTCGGATGAGTATATCTTCACCACAGGCACATGCAACTGAAACTCGAAGATGTGTAGAAGTGGGAGGAGAACGCCGGGTCGAACCCAAGGCGAACTGTATGCACTGGACTCAACCCTCGCCATGAAACTGGCACGGCGACCCAGTTCTCGGTAGCAGGATTAACGACGAGGTAGTGGAAGTCGTCCTCCTCGGTGGTGCACCTCATGTTGTGGCAGAGGACGAGGCCGTTGCAGCTGTCCGCCAGGATGAGGTGCTCCCGCTCCCGGTCCGGTAGGAACGGGAATGAAGGGTCGATGAGCGGGATGCCAGTCCCGGACACATTGGTGAAGCAGTTGCGAACGCCAACCGACGCCGATTCCGGACCGCCGCCGACAAAGCGGGATGGGGCTTTTGTGGAAGAAGCCGGCAAAGGGTCTGGGGAGCCTCCCGGTAGTCGGGGTCGGAGATAAGCGCGCGCCAGCGTGGAGACGCACCGGAAGCGGCAGAGGGACCTGTCGGCATCGCGCGCGAGAGGATCTCGACGAGGAGGTCGTCGGTGAGCTGCGTCGCGGGGTTAGGCTTCCGCTCCCGCTTCCCGCTTCCGCCGGCTCCTCTTCTTCGAGCCGGAACCACCGCCATCGCCGCTGGCGGAGACGAGGAAGGCGGATCTGCGCTGGGGTGCAAACAACAGAGGACTGGTTGAAGGCCAAATCCGCGGGAGGGAGGACGGTAAGGGGGCGGAGGAGGAGGAGGAAGGAAGCGAATGCGCGTACCAGATGTGCTGCTCCTCACGGCGAGCGGGAGGCAGCGGCGGCGAGCACCTGCCACTGTCAGTACAGTCCGTAGATTTTTTTTTTTTTTTTTTTGAGGAGAGTACAGTCCCGTAGATGGTGAAGAAGAAGAGTACGCCTTGAGTACTCGGAGGCCCAATCCTCTTTTCGCTGGGCGCGGCTGAGACGGTAATGGGCTACGGATCAGTTCAGTCCAGCCCAGCCCAGTCCTCATCAGTCACGGTGTTTATCTTCATGCATAAAAGTGTATTTGGTTTATTTAGTACTAGTTGTTTTACAAAATTATTTTTTGAATCCTTTATTTTATATATGGATCAGTTTTGATCATTATACTTGTAGCTGCTCTAAATGCTTGCCTGTACAGGTCTAACATGAAGAAAGTAATTTCAGTTAAAGAAATGCATTATTTTTTTCAAGAAAAACCCATTTATGCATGAAGAAGTGTACTATGCTAGGATGTATGGCTTCAAAGTTCAAATGGATATTATTATAGCAATGAGAGGAGGGATCGATCTACTTTGAAAGCCTGCAAATTGGGTTACACCGAGATTCAGGGCCGATCGGATACTTTAAAACAAAGAATCAAGGAATTTTGGTTTTAGGTTCTAACTGAGATAACCGAAATTTTCACGAGGCAAAAAAAGCAATAGGCCTTGAGAGTTCAAGGGTCGGACCTACAATTTGCTAGATGGCGGAGGTAGGGTAGAGAGTATAGTAGAACAAGATGTTGGTCAATGCCTCATCCATGGAAGTTGGTCACCTCCGATGTAGGGCCAACTCCGAGACGGCGTCGACGACCAGATGCAACAAGCGACTAGAGGCCGGCGGGGGCGAAAGACAAGTGGCCTGAGTGGGGGGTGGGTGGTAGGGGCGATGCTCACCACAACGGGGTGCGACCTTTGTGGGCGTGAGAGAGATGGTTGTCGCTAGGGGGGATGCGTGTCGGTGTCTCACCTGGGAGTCGTGGGGTGGGTCACTCGTCGCCGTGTCGGGGTGGGGAGGGGTCGCGGTCTCAAGGTCGGGAGCGAAGGCGGGAGCATTCAATGCTAGGCGGTGGCGGGTGAGTGGACCCAGTGATGCTTAGGATTTACCTATTTGGGATGAGTTGTATGCCTCTACTCTATGGGCCTTTACTCCCTTTACATATATTTCAGGGATTAATTTGTTTAATCGAGGTACCATAACCGATTTAACCGCAATAATAAGGTCAGTCTTCTAGAACATGGAATATTTTGGTTTCAGATTAGTTCAGTTTCAAATTTTGTTAGTCCGATTCGGTTCTCGTTTTTTAATATAGTTTGGGCATCCGCCATGGCAAAGGAGGCGGGAGCTTGAGGCCTTGCACTTCGTGAAGGAACTAAGGAATACAAGATTCTTCCGCAAAATGTAATTATTTGGCAAATCGCTCTCTGTAATATTTTATTTTACATTTTTACGTATATTTTATTTTACACTAGAAAATATGCCCGTGCATTGCTACGGGTAAAAAACCACGATTTGTAGTTGCCTAAACTAATTAAAATAAAATACAACCTCTAGGTAGTAACATACTCGTGCGCATATATCTAGGACTCTAGGTAGTTCCTTTCTACGATTTGGGCGTTATGCACCATCGAAAAGATGTGTTTGATAACTCTGAGCGAAACAAAATTCGAAGTTTTGTGATTTCGCGTCGGGTTCATGCGGTGCGATAGTTGGAATCCACATATAGCACGCCGCTTTCTGGCGACCCTCGTTCCATATTCCACCACGCCGAGCAATCGAGAATACGAAGAAATACGCCGACGAGGAGGAGCCGAGCAGCGCATTAATCGATACCGGACTTCCGACACCCGCAAGTTTCTGTTCTAATCCATTCAAGTGTTTTTGTTCCTATCGTGAGGCATTGAGGGAGTTAGGCGTCATGGAAATCCTACTCTATGCCATGCATATTTTGTAGGGTTTTCGTTGATGATGGTTCACCCCGGATCGAGATTCAAGAGTAATAAACGGAAATACTCTTGCTTTCATCGGTTCCGTAGACTTGGGATTTACAATCCCTCCCCTCAGATATTCGAGAAGGCCGCTATGTGCTCGCTGGGTCATGAATTAAACTTAGATTTGATCCATCCCTTTTGATTTGTTGGTTTCCGGTTAGTATGTTTTTTTTTTTCCAAGGAGTCTTACTTGGACAAGGATCAAAAGCTTCGCATGCTCAACTTGCACTTCTATGCGCTTATAGATAAGGTCTTGATGAGATGATGCACACTGCCCAATATAATATGTGTACCAAGCAAAGAATCGTTTGTTGTAATTGTTTACTCATTGCGCACATATATATATGTACCGGATGTGGACGAGAGGGAGTTGACTATGGAGGTTGTCTTGGCAGCGATGCCAAAAAGAGGTCCCCTCAAGGCACGGCAAGAGCAAGTGCACGGAGTCGCCGGAAGTCATCAAGGCGGACGTCGGCGTCAACCTCGGGGCGAACGCCCTCCGCCCGGTGCGATCGGCGGCAAGCTTGCGGTCCTCGAGGCGCCTTGGCGGCGGCGTCTCGGATAACTGCCGGGGGTCTGGCGTCACGGACGCTGTTTGCCGGGTAACACTTGATGACGGGCACGCGGAACCGCAGCCCGCCTTGGCACGAAGTTGGAGCCGCCAGAAGCGTTGAAAATAGATATGTATACGTGGAGAGTTCTATACGGACTGAGATTTGCGTGATGTATTCTATAGAAATTTTATATGGCAGAAAAATTGGCAGAAAAAGAGGTGGAAAAAAGGTGGTACTTGAAATTTTCTCTCTTTATTAGTAGGTATAGATATAGATATAGATTAATCCAGAACAAAGTGTAAAAAATATAAATTATAATAACAATAGTTTTACAAATAAAATTATTCTAGAAAACAAATAAAGCGACTAGTGGAATTTCAGCTGCAGTTGCCTTGTTGCTAGATGTTATATGTTTTTATTTTATTAGAAAAACATAAGCAGGAAACCTTTTCTACCTCTCTAGTCCGAGAGGAACGCGCCAAGAATTTCAATGTAATAAATAATGTAAATCCATCGTGTAAGAAAAATAGAAAACACCAGTTCCTTCCCCTCTCCCTTCCCTCGGACACCTCCAAACCCTAGCGGCGATGGCGTCCGCGGCGGCGGGCGCGCCGAAGCGCTGCTACTACGAGGTCCTGGGCCTACCCCCGCGACTGCTCCCCGACCGACATCAAGCTCGCCTTCCGCCGCCTCGCGCTCTCTCCACCCCGACAAGCAGCCCCCGGCTCCGACGTCGCCGCGGCCACCGCCCGCCTTCCAGGAGCTCCAGCATGCTCACTCCGTCCTCTCCGACCCGCAGGAGCGCGCCTACTACGACTCCCACCGCTCGCAGATCCTCTTCTCCGACACATCCTCCGCGGGCGCCAAGTCCGCCTCCCCGTCCCGGACCTCTTCGCCTTCTTCTCCTCCTCCGCTTTCGCCGGCTTCTCCGACACGGGCCGCGGCTTCTACAAGGTCTACGGGGACGTCTTCGACAGGGTCTTCGCGCAGGAGCTCGCCTACGCGCGCCGGATGGGGTTCCTGAGCCCGCCGCGCCGCCGGTCATCGGGAACCTCGATTCCCCTATGCGCAGGTCACTGCTTTCTACGGTTACTGGCTTGGGTTCGGCTCGGTCATGGACTTTGGGTGGGCGGCCGAGTGGGACGCTGCGCGTGGGGGAGAACCGCCGTGTGCGGAGGCTCATGGAGGAGGACAACAAGAAGGCCATGCGCAAGGCGCGGCGGGAGTACAATGACGCTGTCAGGGGCCTCGCCGCCTTCTGCAAGAAGAGGGATAAGAGGGTGGTGGACATGGCTCTTAAAGAAGAAGGCGGAGGAGGAGAAGAGGAAGAAGGGAGGAGAAGGAGAGGAAGAAGGAGGAGGAAAAGCGGAAGAAGGAGCGAGCCATGGCGTATCAGGAGCCTGACTGGGCGGGAGGCGGAGGAGGAAGAGGTGGAACTGTATGATGAAGACGAAGAAGAGGAGATGAGGGCCAAGAAGAGGGAGGAGCTGTACTGCGTGGCGTGCAATAAGAAGTTCAAATCGGACAAACAGTGGAAGAACCATGAGCAGTCGAAGAAGCATAGGGATAAGATTGCTGAGCTGAGGATGGCATTTAAGGAGGAGGAGGAGTCCTTGAAAGAGGCAGAGGAGGGGAAGGTGATTGGAATGAAGTTGATGTGGGATTTGATTTTTAAGCCTACACAGGAGTCAGATGATGAAAGTGCATTTTTCAGATGCTGCGAAGAGTTAGCTGAAGATTTTGAGGAAGGTTTGGAGGTGAATGATAAAGAGGATGGTGATAAGGATTTCGATAGTGCAGAGCAGGAGGTTGGGTCATATGATGAGGCTAGTGTATTGGAGGCAATGTTATCAAGCCGCAAGAACAAAAAGGGTGGTTATGTGGCTCCTCCAGAGGAAGCTTTGTCAGGTGCTGCTGAGGATGATGACGATCATAGAAGTTCTGAAGTTAATAATGCAAAAAGGAAAGGACGCAGGCGACGGGCAGCAAAGAAGGAACAAGATGAAGGCAATTATGCTGATAATGAGCATCATGGTAAAAGTGAGGTTCAGCCTGAGGGATCTGGCCATGGTAATGATGTTGATGATATGATGGAAGGGCCATCCTCTTCTAAGGAGGACAATGGTTCAGTAAGCAAAGGAGATAAGGAGAATAGTGAAAACATGAATCCTAAAAAAGAACAAGAAGAACAAGAAAGGCACAGAAAAGAGAACAACTGTTTCTACTGATCAGAAGATTACATCAAAGGCTGACCAGAAGAGCACATCAAAGGGAAGAAACAAAAGGTACATATACTTTCTTTCCTTCAAGCCAGTACTTTGTTCATAAGCCTCGTATGGTTTACAACAAGCTCATTGAGTAGGGAATAAAAATTGTATGCTGTTCTGTCCTGTAGTGTGCCTTCATACTTCTAATTTGAACCACATGTTTATCTGCTTGTAGTATAAGATTACCATTTCCAGATAACACATTCCAACTGTTTTATACTTTTGAAAACTTAGAAGGCATTTGCTGCTTCAGAACCAATATTTATAATAGCACTGCATAGAGCATATACAAGATGTTTTTGAACAAGGCATCATTTGAGGGCCATCAGTTAACTTCTATGAGTATGAGTTGGGTAATGTAGTTCCTAAGAATAGAGCAAGACATCACATTAGATTGGTTCCTAGACAGGTGGACCCCACCTGGGTGAAGGTATTTTGTTACTGTGTTCTACCCTTTTCTGTTATCTTAGTGTGTGCTTCAAACAATTCAAAACCCAGACATTTAGTTAATACAAAATAATGTATGCTGGACAGTAATAAGTGGCTAGAATGCTGTCTGGCATATTGAGAAGATGATACTGAACTAGGCTGTTTAATTGCACACTTAATAAAGACAGCCTTTGAAGTACCGCCTTTTCTGCTTCAAAAAACTTTGGTCGCAACATTATTTTAATTTATACTCACCCTGTTGTGCAATCCAGATACAAATGGGTGGTATGTTCTATCTTTTAAGCTGCAATATATGCTGATCTTACTTCTTCAGCTTCCACAATTTTGAAAAGAAAGCTGGGATTGTTAACAATATGTGTATAGGATATAGATTATAATTTTCCAGAGTTGAAAATAGTAGGCTATGACATTTAGCGGTGGCTTGCTCAAACCACTATGGCAGCTATAGCGATGCTATGGTGGACGACAAGCTATTTAGTGATTTGGGAAAATACATGGAATTTATAGGCCTGAGAAGCCATTATTTCAGAGAAAATTCAAAGCATTGCTCGGTAACTGGGTAGAAGATGAGGTATCTATATCTATATCTCTCTCTTATAAAGCTAATCCCTACTACAAGTCTATCTCAACATTCAAGCCATTTACAACAACCTCCCACTAACTATCTACATCATCTCTCCCTAATAGCCATGTCTAAACTTCAACCTCTTAATTGCAAGCTATCCACGACATGTCCACTTAATTTCGTTTCCAATTCTTCATAATACCAGCAACAACAACACGGAATATCTTCTAGTATAACTTACTTACTTGTCCAGCATCCTAAGACATAAGCAAACACCAACCAGACAATCAAATGCCGGTTGCTTAAGTTTTTAACTTCACAAAAACATGTGAAATCAGTTCAATGCTGCTAAGAAAATGTGGTCTGCTAAGCTGTTTAGCACCACTATTGCCTGATCTTGTGCCAATAGCGGCCATACCACAGAAAAAAGAGCAGAGGCATAACAAGGAGGGGCTCCAGCCACTATATGCTATAGTGCGATATTTTTAAACAAAATGATCAAGAATAATGTTTAAAAAGTCTTGTTTGCTTGTGCTGTTATGATTTGTCATATCAAGATGTACTGTGATTTCTGTTTAACTTATAAGGTGTAGATTGGCTTTTGGCTCTTTTGCAGTTTTACACTCCTAATTAAACCTACACATATTGTTCATATTCATAAAGTATTTTTTTTTTTTTTGGGGGAAGCTCCTTTTTTTTCACTGTTGTTGGTGTATTGTGTATTATGACACTGTCATACTGGAAATGTGTTCATTACCTGTGGCATGGAACTTAAAAAGTGGATTGCTTTTTTTTTTTTTTTTTTTTATGTGTTTTTATACTTTATTTGAAAGCCAAATTATCATAGGTTTGTGCATTTGATAGTATCCAGTTGGAAATTGCTTATATTCAAAATTCACAAAACTTTAGTAGCTGCTATTACTGTGTGTGGTTGTGGTATGATAACCTTGATATTGAATTGTAGTTCTGCTCCAAATTGTAGGTCGTTTTGGCTTTTCTAGATGCATTTCTTTTGCTATGCATCTAGACATAGTGTGTATAACTAGGTGCATAAAGAAAAACAATGTATCTAGAAAAAGCCAAAGTGAACTATAATTTGGATCGGAGGAGTACTACAAAAAGGCTTTACCTGTAGATTTAATTGCACATGCCCTGATTTGATAACACATTTTGTTATATATATGTATCAGGAGGTCGCAAAGGCACCCAGTAATGATTGTGATACTTGTGGAGGAACTTTTGAGTCAAGGTATTGCAGCTTACCATTTCCCCTCTCCTCGTCCTCCCAGTACTATGTTGCCATCATACTTTGGAATTTGAAAAAAAAAATTATGGTTAAGCTGAAAATGGTCTCCTTGTAGGAACAAGTTGTTTTCTCACTTGGAAGAAACAGGTCACGCAATGCTGAAGACACGGCAGAAAAGTCGCCGATGAGGGAAATAAGTTGAACTTCCAAGTACTTTGTCACTTGTTGATTCTGCTAGTTACCACAGAACAGCATGATTCTATTAATTTTTGGCCAATTTTGATTGTAGCTGAACAGTTAAGTTTTCCTAGATTCTGTATGTGTAGTGTGGAGATGATGTTTTGGTTACAATACCATATGGTACAGGGGAAGAAGACACTGATAACTACAATAATAATAACATTATTTTTTGCGACCAGTGCCTTCCTTACAGCACTAACTGTTAAAATGGCTGCTGCATCTCAGGTCTATTAGCTTTATATACATTTTTTTTTATCGTTGTCAGTTCTCTTAGGTCAGATTCGATTATGTTTGGTGTGGCATAGTGGAAGCCACCAAATTGCATCCTTTGAGCTCGACAGAATGAGTTTGAGAAGCATTATAAAAGCTGGACACCAAATTGCATCCACCAGTTTTCTTTTTGAACAGAACCGCCTCGATCTTGTTTTGAAAAATAGTGGGAGCTCTGATACCATTCTCGAATCTTGGTCATGCTAGCCACAAGAATTTCTCCTATATGATGTTGGGTGACTATGATGTTGGGAGAATTATTGGATATGGACCGTGTAATTTGTTGCTTTTATAGCATCGTCAACTGTACTTTCTATTGCACATTTGGATTACTATTCAAGCCTGTTTTGTAGGCCCTTTTTTTTTTAGCCCGTCTCTTCTAGAGGAGCCCCGCCAAACACCCATAGAGCTGCAAATTGCATCCATCGTTTTCTCTTGAACAGAATTGCCCGATCTTGTCTTGAAAACAGCGGGAGCACTGATAGTATGATACCATTCTCGAATCTTTGTCTTACTAGCCACAAGCTACATTTTTCTCAACATAACTTTTACCATTCAAAAATGACATTGAGAGATTTTTTAGGAACAATTTCAGTGTTACTATTATCCTATCAACCAATTGTCTTTGGAAAGAATGTAAATAGCCTTTATATAGTTCTATATATAATTGATCAATCACACCACAAACATTTTTATGTACATCTCCACTCCATTCTACTGAAACTTTCGTGAATGGCTGCAAGAAATGGACTTCCCCTGCTCCCATCCTTGCTGCTGGATTTTCGTTCTGTGGATGGATTGCACTTGCAAGAGGAGAGGGAGGGGTTTGCCTGCCGTTTGCGCTTGCAAACACAAAGAGCGCGAACAACAGCTGAAACTTGAATGAAAACGAAAGAGCAGCGCGTCAGGATCATTCTGTGCTCCGGTGACCTGAGGAAGCCATGAGCACGCGGCGACGGCGGCGATGAACATGAAGAGCATGAAGCCGGCAGGGGCGTGGGTCTTGGCGCGGCGACTTGCGGTACTCCCGAAGAAGAAGACGGCCCGCCGAAGGTGCCGACGGCGGCGGCGCCGGACGGCGGCGTCGGCGGGCGGCATAGCCCGCGGCCCGGCCGCCCATGAATCGGAAGCCGTTGCGAAGCCGCAGAGCAGGCCGGGCGAGGCGCGCCCAGTGGCCGGCCGTTCCAGTCCCTGAGGTAGGCTCGAACGAGGACTTGGGCACGCCGCCATGGGGCGTAGAGGAACAGCAGGTTGAGGCCGACGCCGATGACGAAGCACGAGATGGAGAAGTAGAAGAAGGCCGTGTACACCACCAGGTGCGGCACGCCGTCCTTGAGCGTGTGCCACTGGTCGTTGGTCGCCAGGTTGAACGCCGGCGAGAAGAGCGAGAAGCACACACCCGCGAAGAAGACGATCCCCAGCCCGATGAAGGTGTTCGAACCGAAGACCTGGTAAAGGATTATCATCAAGATCAAGATTTGTGGTGGCAACAATGTTCCAGCTTTGAGAAATTTGTTTGTTCAGAACAAAGTGTGTTTACCTTGATTGATCGCCGTTCTTCGAGTTCGATGAGGTATTCTGCAGTGCCTGCCTCAGCTTTGTCAGCTTGCTTGGTTCCTGAGGCTCCATTCTCCAAGTCTTTGGGAGCATCTGAAATTGCATTTTGTTTTCTTTAGATGATGAACATCTGAAACTAGATATGGAGTTACTAAAAGAATCTGCAACAAATCAGCAGCAGTTTCCACATATTATTACAGCAATACTACCTTTGTCTAAGACTTGTTTGCTTGGTTCCACAGCTCCACTTGTCCTGTAAACGTTGGACGAAATAACAATCAGAGCTGTCTTATATATGTAGAAAAGATGTAAATGGCCTAATGTTCAGAGCTACTCAAGATTCAGTCACAGATATATACGGTGGAAGATCTGAATGATCAGATCCTTCTCAAAGAGGGAAAAAGGTGCAAGGAAAACAATAATTACCCAAGTTTGTCGGCATTTGTGGAGCCACTGAGTTTCTTCTCATTGTCAGCTGCATTGGAGGCATGGACAGCAGAGCCAAGGATGACAGCGACAAGGAAGCACGCCACACCGGGGAACAGAATCTCTGCCCTGTTGATGCGGTTGTCCAGGAAGTAGTTCAGTGTCGTGCCTGAAAAAAGCAAGGGATGCCAGATATGATGATTTGATTAATATGTATGAACATTGGAAAATCAGGAGTTCAAATAAGACTTCTGTCCAACACATTGACATTTTTGTTCCAAGGACTATTCCAAGGACAGATTTAAGTACATGTTCAAAGCTGACAGTAACATCTCTTCAGCTGCATAAATAAATGCACACATATTGTCCTGACAGAACACAAGGACTTTGCTTACAAGTTACAACTAATAGGCCATTTTTCTCAAGAAACTTTTCTTGTCAGACTCCTGATCAAAAGGAAATGTAGACATTTTTTTTTTAAAAAATCCCCCTTGTCAGCAAGCAAGGTCTCTTTTCTAGATATTCCTAGACTCCTAATCAAATCAAATTTCATTTATGGAGAAAAAAAAGAAGATGCAAATTTCCATAATCATTGAGGTCCCTCCCATCCCATGTGATTAACAAGATGGTGGCATTATGGAGATTGGAGAATGAGCTGTCTTAATGATAACCCATCCCAAACCCAAACCCCACTGATCAGACATTAGAGAGAAAGAGAAGAGAGAAGCGATGTAGATCACCACCAACCAACATACCAATGACCACCACCATGCTGGAGCTGATGACCTCAGTGACGGAGAGCCCGACATAGGCCCAGGCATACTGCGTGGAGAGGTTCCCGACGCTGAGCACGACGCCTCCGGCCATGGCGAAGAGCACCGACGGCCAGTTATCCTGTCCGAGCTGTGTGAAGAAGTTTGGCATGCCGTGCTTGCTGTCCCCGAGCTGGCCGAAGGTGAGCGCGATGAGCACGGCGGCGAGCAGGTTGGTGATGGAGTAGTCCAGGTACGTGTGCTGCGGCAGCCGGCCACGCCGCTCCAGCAGGGTGAGCACCGCCGGCCACGTGCCCAGGAACAGCAGCGACGCCAGCATCAGCGCGATGGCGCCGCCCTTGTCCTCGATCACGTACATGCTGAGCTTGCCTCTGATGGACGACAGGAGTAGGTGTTGAGGGCCGCCTTCTTCTCCGAGAAACTGCAGCTGGAAATAGCCAATTAGTGATTGATTTGTAAAACTGAAACTGAAGAATCGAATGTTGTTGTGCCCATTTTTCCTAAATCTTGGTTTCTTCTTGTTTTGAGAAGAAGGAAGCTACTACAGTACTACACAAACAACAGGAAGATACACAGTGGATAGGCATAGAAAATCCAATCCATTGTGGGGAAAAAGGACACCACCAAACATGATGGAAGTGGCCTTCCAGCTACTGCTGTCTCCAGGGATGAGATTCAGATTCAGATTCATCAGAGCAGGGGAAGAGGAAGATCCAGCATCCCAATATCTCAACCAAGAAGCAACCGGAGAAGGGAAGCATGTCCATGGACAAGCTTCTGAAGAAGAAGAACAAGAGCAGCAGAAAGCTCCTACCTTGTGGCAACTGAGCAGAGAAGACGCACATGCGAGAAGACGGTCCATGGCCGGCCGTTTTATATATCAGCGATATGATCTCCTACCACTACCACTAGCACAATTGACTGAAAAGTCCAACTTGCTCTGCATCAGTTTGACCCGCGAAGGCGAGTTTGCGGCGTCTATCTCCTTGAGATTCTTTCACCAATGGCGTTGGAGCTTTATGGGAAAGGAAGGAAGAAGAGGAGAGAGAGAGATGAAGAAATCGACAAGCGACGCACTCGTCGGCGTAGAAATAATTGGACCGGTGATAGTGACCCTCGGGTCTTTTACCTCCAAGCAATAATACCAAGAAAGAGAGACACGTAGAGTAGAGAGACCTCTCTGTGCATAATATTGCACGCTCCACGATTTTCTGAACCTAGCTTGTTTTCTTCATTGGATTGGATTTTCCCCTCCATCCAATCAGAGAGCAGATGTTGAATTGGTCCAGTGAATTAGACACACGAAAGAAAAAGGGTAGTGGATTTAGTGCAGCGTGTACTCGTCACTCATGTTCACAGAGAGAGAGATTCTGTGCAAAACTGTCTATAACCATGCAATGCATGTCTCTTTCAGTGAGATCATCATCCAAGAAGAAACAAACAAAAGATCCATGTGTGTGTGAAGCCAAACCCAAGGAACAGGATTCGTTGAAGGTTGACCCATGCCCTGGTTCCAACGAGATAGAAATCTCTGGGCTCATTCGCCGTCCATTTTGTTTCATTCTAACAAAATGGAGAAGAGAACAGAAGAGAGAGACGCTTTCGCCGCCGATGCATAAGCGCCGGCCGCATGTGAAGATGCAGCACGGCTAAGGATGACACGTATTAGGATATATACGACGACGTCGCCGGCGGCAATTGATCGATCTTCTCTCCTCGGCGGCGGTGGAGCGCCGTAACATGATCCCAGTCCTCCCAGGAATGATATGACCTCAGGCTGTGAAGGAGACAGGGAGAAAGGTACGTACCTGAGAGATAGGTCGCACGCACGCGCCGGAGACGAAGACGACGAAGATCGAAGCGAATTCGTCTCTTCTCCTCTTCCTCCTCCTTGAGAGAGAGAGAAGGGCAGAAGAACTAGTAGCCGGCCGGCGTCTTTTTCGCTCTCTCTGCTACTGAAGCTGATCCATGGGGGACTTCGTGGTATAAAATATCTCCACAGGTGCTTATGATATTTTATTGATGCAGTGTATATGCATGGCGATGATTTCGCTCAACACAGTTGTGTAAAGATTCTCCGGCCGGTGCTCTATTGTATTGTTTAAGTAACAGAAGAGCTTTGACTCCGGATCTGGCAAAGCGGTTGGACAGATTCCCCGTTCCATGCCGATCGATCAAGCAGGAAGATTATTCAATTCCCACGCCGTTGGCCTCGGTTTGTTTGGTCGTCCACCATCTCATCTCCACTCTCCCCGGTCCCCGACGTGCGTCGTGCCTCAAAGTCTCATGCTCACGAAATTAAAGGTCCCTTTGTCGCAATTAAATTAAATAAAGTAAAATAAAAGGTCCCTTTAGCCCTTTTTATTTATAATTCCTTTCTATGTAAGAGCAAAAATAAATAAATAAAATAAAGCTTTTTAAGAAAACTTATAATTTGGATGGAGGGAGTATATTATTATTATTATCACATAATAAATCGTTGGTGGCCTTCATGTGGTGGATCGGAGCGAGATTCCAGTTGCTCCATTTATAGGTTAGGCGTAGGATAGAATAAAGACATATAAGCTCTTTCACCTTTTTTTTTTTTTTTTTTTTTTGGGCGACATATAAGCTCTTTGACCTGGTCCTTCAATTTGGACCCACGCCAAAAAGGCAGCACGTGGCATGTAACGTATATATGCGTTGGCTTACAGCGACGCAGTTCCACATTTCTATGCATTTTTATTAATTTAGTCTTCAAGCTAGTGTGGCTCGCACCAAGATATATACTCCACTCATATCATACTATAAATATTAAATTAAATAATATAATGATGACCAGACAAACACGGCATAGCATATCCAACGACGAAGAATACATACTGATCTCTTGCCGTGTGGACAACATACTCTCTTCGCAGGCCAGAACCAGAGAAGGTATAATTCGATCACGAGCGTGATCGCTCGAGTGGCACATTGTCAAAAGCACGTGTGTCGCCTTCTTTGCATTTTCTTTTCATCATTATTGAGCCTAGGCACTACACTATCTAATTTGCCTACATGAAGGAGAGTGAACACCTAGAAAATTGTGCGCTAGCGCTTTCTTAGAGCAAGTTTAATAGTTTAAGTAAGCTACTTTTCCAATTCTTGGCAACGCCTTGCGGCCGGGCCCGCTACTATTTATGGCATAGCCGCATGCGGGAGCCAATTGCAAAGATGCGCATGGCCTAGTCGCCCGGCTGCAGCGGGTGCGTCGTGAGCCGCTCATTTTCTTCTCTTCTTCACTTCTCTCCCCTCCACGCACACACATGAGCCGCTAGCTAGTCGCTCATCATAATACTTGCTCTTAATTCCACGGAGCTGGCGATTTGGTTGCGTCCATCTAAAAGGCACGAGGAAATACCGGCAAACTGTCAGGAAATCCTGGTCCTGATGAACTCATGATAACGGCGATAGAAACACGTGGTTTAATTAACCATTGATATTATATACTCCTTCTGTCCCAATTAATTATCGATCTTTGTTTTAGTTTAACTAGATTCGTAAAAATATTAGCAACATTTTTTTTTGATAAAAAAATATTAGCAACATTTCTACCTTCAAATTATTTTTTATTATAAAAATAGATTTAAAGATCTATACAATCATACTAATTCTATACCATTAATATTAATATAAATTTAGTCAAAAATTGAGTATGTTTGACTTCCTAAAAAGTGATAACAACAAATAAAAAGGGACAGAGGAAGGTTCTTCTTCTTCTTCTTCTTTTTTTTTTTTTTTTTTTTTTTTTGTAAAAAGGAGACTGAGGAAGTATGCTGAAGCTGAATGAGTAACTTTTGAATGATATTTTATTTGTAATATTACAAATGGACATTGACATTGGAATAACAAAGACATTTGAAACGAACCAGGCAGGAGAGCTGCCGATTATATTAAAAGAAGAAAAGCTCGACCGAGCACAACGATACAACAACAACACGACCACAAACAACAAGAAGGATCACCGAGGATAACAATGGCGACTACCAACAACAACCTACCGACAACGACAACAAGAGAACCCTACAACAAACTACACCAAATTACGAAGAGGCAAAAGCCACCTCCGCCACAAGGTTCCGGAAGGCGGGACCCTTTAAACCCATCAAAGAACGTAGCACGCCCTGGTGGAAGCAGTTCCTTCAAAAAGTCCACGACTTCTTGCATTGCGTCGTCATCGAACTTCCCATCCTTCCCAACAATGCCCAAATCCTCTAACACATTGCGTCGAGCAAGACGACCACTTCTGCGAAGCGAAGACTTATCATAGGACTTGCGTCGACGCCGACGACTTGTTGTCCCGGAAGGTGGCGAAGAGGGGTGAACTGAAGGACATGCCACGGCCTCCTCCATCCTAGTTGTGTCGCTCCTCATCGGAGGGCATGACAATAGGGTCCTCAATTGTCACATCCTTCTCCTTCCTAGTTGTCTCGGGCGAAGAAGACACATCCTTCATTGATGGATCCTCCATTAGCTGACGCTTGTGTTGTGACCTCGGTCGTAGAATGTAAAGACCATCTTCCTCGATCGTAGAATGTCCAAGGTTGTCTTCGATGGTGATGAGATGGATAGGGTCCTCAACAATCTCGTGTGAGACAACTTCCTCACCATCGGTGCGTCCTCCACCAAAAAAGAATCCTCAACAAAAGTAGTGACAACATCTAGCAACGGTTGCTCAATTAATTGAGCACCGGGGGTCTCCGAGGGCACCGCAACGAATTGATCTGTTGTCTTCTCACCAATGATGGAGTCTGCTCTCGATCACACATGTGACGTCACACACCGAGGAATCGGCGGGCGTGCTCGCCTCCGCAAGAGAAGCGAGGATCGATGACATCGGAGACCGCCAAACCGGAGAACAAGGGCCAAAGAGCTCAGCCATGTAGGGATGCTCACCAGGTGGCTCTCCACGGGAGCAAAGAGATCCGACACATCAACAGAAGGGTCCTCGCTTGGCGCTCAACCTGCTTTAAGTGTAGCCACACGTGCCAACCACAACTTGATAGCTGAAATCTCATCTCTAAGTGGCCGCACCAGCTTATCTAAATGTGTGATGACATGTTGTTGAAGCTTTGAGTGTAGTGACTCGGCAAAGGTGTAAGTATGGATTGAGATCAAAGATGGCTGGAGGTTGGGGTACATGGTCACCGCGGTCATGAACACCATCTCCCCGCAAAAGTGAAGGGCTCGTGAAGGTGACGGAGTGCAAAGTTGACTTGTCGAGGGTGGTCAGCCGGGTAGGGTAGGGGAACCGATGGGGGCGTGCTGCCCCGATGCCCGTGTCGGCGACAACAAATGCAACGGAACAAATCCCGACATGAGCTAACCCCGATGATCACGAGCAAGGCAACGATAGCATCCGCCTCGAGCCCATTGCTTAAAGGCAAGGTCGCTACGAGATTTCACACGTCGAGGAAGGCAACGACCGACGCCGCGCCTTAGGAAGTGAGCGACCCTCGGGCTGCCTTTGAGTGCCATGGCCGCCTTGATCTCCCCAGATGCGAGGTTGGGCACGGCCTCGGGATCGGCCGGTCCGCGGCGCCGATGACGAGACGGCTCATCACCGGGTCACGCCCGTAGTGTGCTCCCTCGGCGCTGTAATGGCGATTGATGGTGCGGGCCGTTGGGCGCTGGGGTAGGAGTGCCTCCCTAACTGCGGTTGTGCCTCTTGACCACGTCCGCAAAGGAGGGCTCGCGCCATCTGCAAGATGCCGATTTTGACATGGCCGGGATAACTGTGTCGCCATCCAGCCCGGCGGCGAGTGTGGATCGGCAAGGGGGGGGCGGGTCTCAACCGTAGAAGCGCGATCTCCCAAAGCAGAGCTGTTTCAGAGTTGCCGCTGCACGGTGGTTCGTCGGAGTTGCTGAGGTTGCGGTTGGCCGCTGCAGGTGGACCCCGGATGGGCTCGCGTGGCGAGCATCCGGGACGGCAGGCCTGCCCGGGCTGGTCCCGCCATCGCCGAGGGCGCCACCTACCTTTCTACATCCCCCAGCCTTGGGCAGCAACAACGGAGTTGAGAGGGATGGCAACCGCGAGAGGCAGCCAGCGTGGTGTCACTTGCCGGGTGGTGGAGATGGCGTCACCGGGTCGGCTCGCTGGTAGCGACGCCGAGGCCGCTCACTGGCGCCGAGGGCAGCGGGTGCCGCTGGCCGGGCAGTCCTGCAGCTCTCATGGAGGTGCTGGTGGTCCGGCCCCCGCCCACGGACGACGGGAGAGCTGCGCCAGCACGCGCCACCGCCGAGGAGAGGCGCCCGCGGAAGCGGACGGCCGGTTTGAGCGGCCCCCGCCGCCGCGCGACGGACGAGAGAGCTTCGCCGCTGCTCACATGGTGGCCGACGGTAGCTGATGCGAAGAGCTTCCCCGATCTCCCCAGGCACGCAACTAGAGGAGCCACAAAAGGGATGGATGAATAGATCTCGAGGAGGAGAGCTCAAATCCAAGAGCTATTGGGCTAGCGATGCCGAGCGCGAGATCCCCCGGGCGGCGGCGCTGCGCGGGGCGGGAACGGTCGCGTGCGGGAGGCTACCCGGAGACCTCGGCGAAAGTGTCGTGACACCAGGTAAAGGGATGGATGAATAGATCTCGAGGAGGAGAGCTCAAATCCAAGAGCTATTGGGCTAGCGATGCTGGAGCGCGAGATCCCCGGCGGCGGCGGCCGCGGCGGCGGAACGGTCGCGCGGAGGAGGCTACCTGGAGACCTCGACGAGTGTCGTGACCTGGAATAACAGTACATATCCTAACGTAGGTTACGTGGTCATTACATATATGGTTGTAGCTTTATTTTTTTCTCTTCTTAACAAAACACGTGTACAAAATAAACACGTGTACTGCAAACATCCATCCTTTCCAATAATCTCTCTACTCTACCAAACGACTTTGATTTTTCCCGTTTTCAGTTGCGATGTCGAGCTCAATCAGAAAAGGTCAGTGAGCCGATTTTTACTGCAAGTAGCGGTAGTGTGCTGTACGTTTCCGGTTTCTCCCTTTGGACTTATCTCGAGAGTGGACTTGTAGATGTAGACACAGGTCGAGTAAAATAATGTAAACACGAACCCGAATACGCACGCGAAAATGTCTTGCGCTTCAGATGGCTTCCTGCGAGCGAGCCCCCTTCATTTTCGTGGCCCGTCAATCGTGAAGTTGGGCCGTATTAACGTGGTCTGTCTGGACCGGGCTCATGACACAATTCTACTGGCCTCGCTCACAGTCCCTACTATTACATCCTTGGAATGAACCACGAGGGAAAAAACAGGGCTTATGATGCACCGCATGAAGGCCGAAGACCGGTGTTCACTTGGTGAAAAGTGCACTCAAAAAGTTCTAGTTCTACACTACTTGTCACATCAATTTTTTATCACATCAATTTTTTTGACACATAAATAGAGTATTAAATGTAGGTAAATTAAAAAACTAACTGCATAGCTTGGCTGAAAAGTACGAGACAAATCTTTTAAGCATAGGTAGTCTATGGTAGGATAATAATTATCAAACACAAACAAAAAGTGCTTTCAATGTCGAACCCAATATATTTCACCAACTAAACACCCCCTATCTTCGTGGACTCGTTTGAGCCATACCATTGCCGAACAACACGTTTTGAGCATCTTGCACTCCCAAGATGTGCATATCGTCACCGGTAGACCTGAGCAAAACTAGCCCGCCCGACCCGCCCGAGCCCGACGGGTTTTGGCCCGCCCACAAACCTTCACCGATAGGGCCCTGGCCGAGATTTTGAAGCCCGGTAAAATTTTTCTTGGCCCGAACTTGGCCCAAAATACATTTCTAGCTATTTTGTAGTGTAAAATGCACGGGTAGCCCGCCCAAGCCCGGCCCTCGGCCGAGCCCGGCCGAAAAAGCTAGGCCCGACTTGCCGGTGGAACGTCATGGGCAAGATTTTTTCGCCCGAAATAATCGGGTTTTTTCGCCCGCCCGAACCCGACCCGGCCCGAAAAATGCTCAGGTCTAGTCACCGCAACCGACACCCCCTATCTTTGTGGACTCGTCTGAGCCATACCATCGCCGACACTGAGCAGCACGTTTTGAGCATCTTGCACTCCCAAGATGTGCATATCGTCACCGCCAACCGTTGCCCTCGTCACGACCACGTTGACATGCATTATCTGTTGGAATATATGGGCTTGACACATTAGTAAATTTCTAAAATTTCAAATAAATCTCAAAGACCCATTTATATGTTTAAGAGGAGATTTGGGAAGTCTTTAGTACCACCTTGCTACTTTGCTAGTGGAAGTGGAGGTAGTCATCATACATAAATATGGGAGTTATCTCCACCTTCTCAAGTCTATTGTGAGAATGTAGAAAGAGAAATTACATCTGGCAAAGGGCAAAGGCATGGGCGCGACACCTTCAATTATGGGGGTAAAGTACTCCGAAAGGGGGCCTACTTGAACCTTTCATGCCAAAATTACATCTCGGCGACAACGATGGATGCCCGCCGGTCGACCCTTCTCGACGATCGGCAGCGCAGGGGCCTACATAGACAATGATGAGTATGTCACGTCTGTCATTCTACACAGAAATAGATTTGGGAGTCCAAATTTGGGTGCCACTATTGGAGTGAAAGAAAAACAAATGAGCCAACAAAAGTAGGGAGTAGCACCCAAATTGATTTGGGTGCAGCTGCTCAAGTTGCTCTAAATAACTTTATATTTAATATCTTGTAGATACTGTATCAAACTTATAGTAGAGTTTGAATACTTATGGTGCTTTCATAGTGGATTTTCTAATTATATGTCCTACAAATTGTCGGGATTTTGATTAGACCTTGATAACTATTAGAGAAACAGTTTGTAATAGTTTTTTTTTGTCATAGTCAAAAGATAGAGTTTTGGCCCTTTTTCTTGCGATAGATAGAGTTTGGGCCTCGAGGAATGATGATAGTTAGGTTCATGCATGTATTGATTCATATATGATCATTTGCCTATCTACCCTACTAGTGCACTCATTCAAATTTATTCAAACGAACGACCCAAATTGTTTTTCAACATTTTCTCTCATTACTCATTCATGATTGAATGGTCCGGATCAAAAGTATGGGCACATCGCAACCCGCCCATCGTCATACGTGCGGGTGACCCACCGCGAGATTAGCGGCGCATGTTGACAGGTTGCTACCCCCAGCCGCCGCACTCATTCCTTTCTGCACCGCCTCCTGCATCGCCGCCGTACTAGGCGCATCTAGGTGAGGGCGACGCCGTGGCCGGCCGAAGGCGATGGACCTGCTCCTGCCCTGCCCTGCGCGCCTTAGGCAAGGACCGCTCGTCTCTCTTCAGATCGGCATCGCGGGAAAGAAGTCCGCCGGCGACGGACGTTGCTGGGAGGAGCAGAGTTGGTGGTGTGTCACTGGGCATTTGGTTTAAAACCGAAAAAAATTGGTTCGGTTTTTTTCGGTTCCTAGAAAGTTCGGTTTCCAACGGCAAAGCACCGATCGGTTTCTCTCTAAACTAGAAACCGACAGATTCGGTTTCGTTTATTAATTCGGTTTTTCGGTTAAAACCGAACCGACCGAAGAGGGAAGAAAAAGAAAACAAAAAAAAAAAAACGCAGTTCGCCAACGCCATGGCGCCCGTCGGTCCTCTGCTCACCTGCTCCCTGCGCCGCATCGGCCAACACGCGGCCTAGCGCGCCCGCTCCCCGCGCTGCAGCCGCCGCCAGCAGCCTGCTCGTGCACGCACCGCCGCCAGCAGCCTGCCCGCGCACGCGCCGCCGCCTGCTCGCGCGCGCTGCTGCCCGCCGCCTACACGAGCGCTGCCGCCCACGGATGCGCGTGCGCCGCCGCCAATGGATCTGCCACTCCTCCCTCCCTCCCTCCCAGGATGAGGGGCGGCTCTCGGTCACGGGCGTTCAGAAGTCGCGGCCACAGCTCGGCTGGTGTCACGCGGTGGCGCAATTGGTATTGCTTGAATGCTTGTGCTTTGTTTTAGGGATCTGTAGCATGTCTATGATTTCAGTTTTTATTCCTCTCTTGAGTTTTTTTTTTTTTTTTAGATAATAAAGGAAACGGGAACAAGACTTGGCGTGTAAGCAACTAGGTTGAAGGCGCCGTTTGTCCCCCCCAAGCAGCAGCCCCGACGTCTCTTGGTTATTCGGCCCAAGGTACCTTATCTCATCCATACCAAATAAGTATTCTTGGTCTTGTACCTCCTGTCCTTCAAGTTGATAACGGAGGACACAATCACCTCCCCGCAAAACAATAAACCCGGCAGCAGCGATGCCAAGTGACGAGGCCATTATTGGACGGCACGGGGCAGGGACATGGATCATGTAACGACAGCTCCAGTGTGGGTCATCTCTCAGGACGTCTCTTGTCGTCCAGATCAGTAGTAGCTGCATTGGCTCGGAGAAGAAACTCACGCAGAGGTCCCCATTAAGCTCGCTAACAACAAGATCTTCAGCTTGGACGCGAGGGTACACATTGGGCAGTACCGGAAGGACACCGAATGTCTCATTGTCGAGTCTGAAACGGATGAGCCCCTGTGGCTGCTGGTTCTTGTTAGCAATGAGAAAGAAGAGGCAGCCCTGGCAATGTGGAGCCGTCTGTCTTGTGAGCATGAAGAATGGTGGATCCTCCACGGTTTCCCTCCACGAGCCACCGTTGCTGTTGTCATTGATAGTGAAGACCTCCATTCCCATGGCAACAATCTCCGAGGGATCGCCGTTGCTTGGACGATAGAAAGCACGCGGGACCTTATATCTGCCAGTGGACGCGTCAAGGCCCAAGCCGATGGGAAGGCAGGTGCGCCGCAGCGGCAGCACATTGCGGCGGCTCTCCGGCAGCACAGTGGCATCCCTTGTTGCTGGGTTGAAGATGTAGGCTTTGGTATTGGTAGGCAGCAGGACCAAGCCGTCGCAGTGTGCCATGTCAATCACCGTCCTGAACTCGCCGGTTGGGAAGTGCCTCCCGTAAATAAGTGTCGCAGTGTCGTCGTCGCCTTGTACAAGGCGCCGCTGGTAGAAGCTGATGTTGGTGGAGAGAGGCTTGGCAGGACCCCGTCTGCTTGGATCAAGGAAAACGTGCGGGGTGATGAGGAAACTCTGATGCTGCTCTGCTGTCTGTCTGGACCGGATGAGGTGCGCACCAACAAAGGCATTGTCGGAGATGATGGCGTGCCAAGCTTTGCTCACAGACTTGAACCTCAGCAAGGTCTCCACGGGCAAACGGACTAAAATCTCCCACACAATCATCTCCTGCGGCAGCTCGGGAGGATTTCTACTCCGTTTCCGCTTGCTCTGGTTGGTCGCCATGGCGCCAAGCAAGTGTACTACCGCACCAGGAACGATAACAATCTATTTATTAATGCAGTTCACGGCAATATACGGATCCGATCCGTGGTAGGAGAGAGACAGGATGCATGATTCTTAAACGGGTTCCAACACCGGCCTGGGAGATCCTCTTATCCTTTTCGCTTTCGGGCGTCTGATCGGAATTCGTTTTCATCTACAATTTTGCACTCGCCATCATTCCTAATTTTGTTTATGTTTTTCAAAGGGTAGAAGCTCGATGCCCTTGAAGTGGTGGATGAATTTGATTATGCAGACACCATATATTATAGGTGGTTGAAAATGCAGGAGGCACGAGGAGAACACCCTCCATCCATTGTTTTCTATATTCTGATGTGCCTATTTTGTGGTGCATCTTTGTAAGCGGTATGCTAGAAGCAAACTGCATAATAACCCAGTGATGTCCTAAGTTCCGGTTATACTTAGATATTTTTTATTATTTTATAGGTAATCCTACTGGGATCACATGCTTCAAGGTAGTATTGTTACAGAGAAGATGTCTGAACCAGTAAACATTGGACACCTTAATTGAGCTGCTTTTAATGTATTCTATTTTTTAGTGAATCGGGGTGACTGAAAGCTACGAAAGATTTCTCCTGAAGATCTCCAAGGCAGGATTAAGGACTTTGACAGAATATAAATTAAATAGTTGATGCAAGAAATAGCTTGATTATGCTTTCTTATGTAAAAGTATTTTTCTGGATTATATGAATGCTCAAATACAATTGTGTAAAAGTTGAACTTTGAAAAAGTAATTTGTCATTTGCTTATTTTCATGTGTTTCTCTCAATAAAACCGTAGAATTAGCACGGGCCCTATACTAGTTGACTGAAATTTCTTAGATGAACCTTTCCACTGGCTTAATCAAGACACCACTTTTCCAACCAGAAACAATCGACAGTGGCATCGTTCATTTGTTCCCCATCCGGAAGGAAGAAGAATATATCAGGTGTTCCCCACGAACAACAGGGCTGTGGTGGGTCCTTGATGACGTCGTCTGGCCTGGGATATACATGCCACAGTTGAAAACCTTTAATTAGAAGGTACTAGCCAGATGGTTACAGTTTCAGAATTCGTGATATTGTTTACGGAAAGTGTACGGGAGCACTCAGAAAAAGAAACATTCTTCATCTACTCAACCGGAACCTCGATGGGGCTCTCCTATATTTTGGCTATGACAACCCGCTGGCACAGCTCATACGGCCTCTACCAATCCCTAAAGTCTCTCTTTACCTGGCTCTTCTCCCCCAGCTACATCTGGACAGAGAATTAATGTTGAGCATGCAATTTGACATTCCTTCCAGCATTTGGTTCCCTCTCCCTATCACCTGTTTGGAATGGGCAACTAGCTGATTCTCAATGTTCCCCATGCTTCAGTTCCTTATCCTGTGCTCACACACTCCTATCCATATGGGCCACCGTGCAAGTGATATGTGGATGTTATTGGCTGCGTTCCACAAATGCTACACACAAGAATCACCCTTTTTGCTAATCATATGTAATAGTGGAGAATCATTAGTCTTAAGCTGTCTTCTCCAAAAGCCCTCGTTGTACTCCGCTCCTGACTTTTATTGTTCTATAAGCTCAGTTTTGGATCTCTTTGTTATTTTTGTTAATAAAATTCGTAGGGGCTTGACCCTCCTGTTTCATTAAAAACCCCTTAAGGCCTGTTTGGATCCTTGAAATTTAATTCATTGTGATATATGCTTAATTTGACATGGTGATAGTGCAAAGTGCAAGTGCATGCAAAGTGCAAAGTGCAAGTGCAAAGTGCATGCAAAGTGCAAAGTGCAAGTACAAACATGGAATTCAATTCCTATCTCCCACCCTATGAATTTGAGATAGGCTTATTTGTGAATTTTGGAAAGTTAGAGAATCTCAAATTCCAAACTAAATAGCTTAATTTATTAAGTAGATTCCAAATCCTCCAAATTCAAGGGATCCAAACGGGCCCTTAGTGTTCTTTATTTGAATTCTTATTTTTATTATATGAATGCAGCGGCTGATTTTGGTTGATTCATTAGTATTCAGTTAGGGAGATAAGTTGAAAACAAGATGGAACATAAGGAATGTATGGTTTGAAATAACCTCATCCTAAGCGAGGTAGTCCATCATCATGAATTGGCTCCCTAAATCATGAACCAAGCCAAATAATATGTTGTTTTAGGTCTCTCTCTCTCTCTCTCTCTCTGCTTGGTTCCTATTCCCACCACAAAAAGGATAGGGGCATCAAGCACAATTTTGATTTTCTTGCCAAACACCTTCAAGATGCTCATTGTTTTTTGAGATGAAAGAAGAATTATATTAAAATATAGCTGACTACATCATCATGTTACAAGTACTCTACATCATCATGTTACAAGTACTCTGGAATACAATACATATACGTATACCTAGAAATTGGTCTTCATCTATACTAATTGTACCCATATTTCGTATAGCTAGCTAGCTCGAATCTCAAGCCCAAACCTGACCAATCATACAGATGACAACACAAACAAACACTTCGGCAAAAGTCCTGAAAATAAATGCCCAATGAATGGCGAACAATATTACTAGAGGCGGTTGAGCATGAACTTCTTTCTTCTTTCTTCCCTTTTCTTCCTTGTGCCACCGAATAATAAGGAAAACTCATGTAAATCTTCCCAACTCAATACTAGTAATCAACTTGAGGGGCAGACTTATTCTCACTAGTGCTTAACTGTGGTCGGATCTAACCACAATAAAATGGAGAAGAGATTGAAAAACTATTCCACGATGATAACATCATCTCTCCGCCTTGATGTAGCCGTCCAAAAATCTAATTCTCCATGTCTTCATGCTGAGGGAGTTGCCGCCGCCATAATTGTTGCCCTCATCTTCCTCAAACTTGCCATGGAGCCCAATACCAAAAAACTTGGCATGGAGAGACCCTAGCCCTAACAGGACTAGATCTACTGGAAAACTTATTAGGGAGATGGATCCCTGTTCCCTCTAACCTCTGGTGGCTGGACGGCCAACTGGTATAGGGTCGAGATGGGGACTAGAGGGGGGGCGAATAGTCCTTTCTAAAACTAATTGCGCCGGCTAAACAAATATGATGCGGATTTGAAACTATTCGTTTAGCCAAGACTTCACCCCTCTAGCTATGACTCTATATCACCTCACAAAAGATCCTACACAAAGCAAATGAGGTGATAAGCCTAGCTTGAGCTCCTAACCAATTCTATTGCAAGGTCACACAAACCTATGCACTAGTACTTCAAACAATGGTGAGCTCCTACACAATTCTAATGAGCAAAAGCACAAAGCCAATCCTAAGCTCACTAGATGCACTAAGGACAAGGCGACACACGCCTAACCCAAAGGCTCAAATTACTTAGTTACAGAAACTAAGCAAAGCAACTAAACAAGCTACACAAGCTAGTAATTGCAAGAGCTACTCCACAAGCACAAGCACAAGGTATATATGAAAGTAAATACTGAAGCTTGTGATTTGGAGAATGCAAACCACCGAGAAAGAGTAGACAAGTTGACACCGGTGATTTTTACCAAGGTATTGGGAAGCTTGCCAACTTCCCCTACTCACCTCGTTGGTCGACCAACACCTTGGGTGGTTCCGTCGGTGTTTCACCTAGATGGTTCTTCGGTGTGATCTCAAATCACTTGCCCCTCAAGGCACGCCCGCAAGGCACCGCAAGACACCACTCTCAAGTGAGCCTCTCAAGGCACCGCGATCGAACCCACACTCACAAGTGTGGTAACTCAATCACACGCTCTACTAGTGTCGCTCTTCGCAATCCCCGCGAGGTGAGCACGAACCTCTCACAAATCCTCCTTCGGAGCACCGCACAATCTCCAATTGCATGCTTCACGAAGTCTCTTGCCACCAAGCCGTCTAGGAGGTGGCAACCTCCAAGAGAAACAAGCAAACCGGCTTGCAACACGATCACCTAGTGCCACGAATGCGATCTCTCAACGCGAATGCACTAGAATCACTCCTCACTTTGATTTGGATGAACACTATCAATCACAAGTGAGTGGGAGGGTTCTCTAGCACCACAACACAAGCCACCAAGGCCCAAGTGTGCTCAGCTACCTGCCATGGCCGACCATAGCAAGTATATATAGGCTCCATCCAAAATAGAGCCGTTGGTGCTTCAAACCACAATTTCTCGCGTGTTGACCGGGCCGCACCGACCGGACTCACCCACGCGTCCGGTCAAGGGTCCGGTCACTCGACCGTCGTCCGGTCACAAAGGAGAGACGTCTTGGCCCCACAGCTGACACCCAAAGTCATGAGTCCGGTCATAGGATCCGGTCACCACCGGAAGCATCCGGTCCATGCGTCCAGTCAGGTCCAAGAGCCAAGTCCAAAAACATGCTCTCGAAACTCCGACCGGACTCACCGACCGGACCGTCCGGTCAAAACCATGCTTCCGGTCCAGCGTCCAGTCGACGGTTCAGGTCGCTTTCCCTGCGAAACTTCGTCGTTTCTCCATCGCCTTTGCTTCGACATGCTACCCAACAAGTATACCAACTTGAGCACAAGGAATAGCATGTTTTCACCACCAACTTGCATCCGGCGCAATAGAAAATATGCATCTCATTTTCTCGAAAGCGCCGAATCATCGCCGCCTTTGCAAATGTGCCAACACCACCAAGTGTACATCACCATGTGCATGTGTGTTAGAATTTTCACAATCATTTCAAGGACGGGTTAGCTCTTACCACGCCACTTTCGATTCGCAAAGTTAGATCGCTCAAGTGGCACTAGATGACCGATATGCAAACAAGTTTGCCCCTCTTGATAGTACGGCCATCTATCCTAAACCCGGTCATAAACTTCTCTAAGCACCAATGACCGGCAAAATGAAATGCCCTATAGGTTATACCTTTGCCTTGCGCATTTCCATTCCGCTCCATCTCCAAGTGCCGATGCAACCAATGCACCAACACAATCAAGAATGATATGATCCACTTCATATCATCACATGACCTTCTTGGTCCATCGATCTTGACCTCACTTGCTCTTCACCGTTGCGTCGGTCCGTCGGCGCCAAGTCTTGCCAAGCTTCACCGCCTCGCGGTCCATCGCCACCACCGCCTCGACTTGCCCTTCACACTTGCAACCGGTCCATCAAGCCAAGCCTTGTCTTGATCTTCACCACCTTGGTCACACGACTCAATGTCATGTCTCATATGCAATAAGCTCCTTCATTGCATCATCACATGTGAACTAATCTCCTCCCCATATTATCTCAATCACACATTATTAGTTCACCTAATGTTGGCACTCAATTACCAAAAACCACAAGGGACCTTTCAGCTGGGCATATTTGAAGATTTACCATCCTTACGGGGTGAGTTGCATAAGATTTGCCACCATGGTCCACAAGTCTGTGACTCGGATGACCCCACCTTTTTGTGAGATAGAGCGAGTTGTGGTGATGGTCTTGGAGCTGCTAAGATGCTCATCGTTGTGGATAAAGATTGTGCTATCGCGTAGATGCTGGTGTCCTTCTTCATCCAAGGCACGTTTTCACGTTCTTGACCCTCCTAGAGGGCATAGGCTAATTTCCACTACACATGCCTCGACTACTCAATCACTAACCTCCTTGCAACTACTGTCATCGCCATCGTGTTTGGGCAGGCAGTAGGGAAGCGTAATCTTGGCATTCCAAACACGTTAATTAGAAGATTATATTGGATGCAGATGAAACTAGTTAACATCTTCAACTATCCATAGTATCCATGAGCATTTTGAATGAAACATGCCCATTTAAATGAAGTAAAGCGCTCCATCCATGAGCATTTTGAATGAAAGATGCCCATTTAAATGAACTAAGAGCACTCCTCATTTTCTTGGTTTGAAAATCCAAAACAATTCAACCAAGGAGATAGCCTAGATGATCAACTACAACAGCCATACAAAGTCTGCAAATATGGGCAGCATAGATGAGCAATTTGCAAGAAAAATAAATATTGTCTAGTAGCACTCCAAATCATAATTATCTGAAAATCCAAAACAATCTAACCCAACTAAGATTTCAATGATTTTCTAGTTAGGAATCTCTAAAGGGTAATGCAAATTCTTCTTCAGATACCGGTGGCATCCAATAATAATTTGGTGAACATTGGCCTATAAAATAACAAAAGGGCTTTTCCATTTCGACTCATCGTGTTGTCCCATGCCAAAAGATCAAATTTATAAAAACATATGACACCAATGTAATTATTATGGTATAACAATAGTATGTTTAGATACATTCTTCAAAAAACATGTTTAGATACAGTATTCTTTTTATAGAGTTTGCAAAACTTACGCCCGGTTTGACTTAGGACAACTTAGAAAATTGGTTTATTTAGAAACATAGGAAATACATTGCATTTAGCCGGCAGCGATGGCCGATGAGGCGACGGACAGTGATTGGCAATTCGGTCACATATAGGCCTGCTATTTAGAGCTGCAAGTAGTGCAGTCGAGTCAGACTCCACACTCATTCTTGCTCTGAAACAGATTGCAGACTGGCAACCAAATACAAACACGCTTCGATCGGCTTCAGAACATACCACGTCTGTACTGAATGCAACCTTCCAGCTCCTGCCACCAGGCCATGCATCTTCATGATATTAAGTTTGAGCTGACCGTTCATGGGGCCACCATTATGTTTAACACACACCGAAAACTGTTGCCATCGATCCATACTCGATTGTCAGATTGAATTTCGGTGGTCTGCGCTTCTGCACAAAATATCTCTGCGTATGTATGTATGTATACTACGTTGGTTAGATGTGCGCCATTCGAGGGGAAATAAAAGAGAAATATTCTTCGCTTGCTCCTTGTTGTGTTTGTGTAGATGAAGTACCTACTCTCTCTCTCTCTAGTCTATATCTCTATATATCTACTACTCCATGCTAGATACAGAGAGACTGATCGAGGGAGCGTTGTTCGTTCATTTCTGAATCGCTGCCATGTTTCCCTCCTGAATTGGTTCCTTAGTCGTCACTCCGGCCCTCCAAAACCAACAGGGTAACGGTACGATATGCTGATCGTTGAGGACAAAGGGGCTGCCATCGCGCTGATGCTGGCGTCCCTGTTGGTCCTAGGCACCTTCCCGGCCCTGCTGACGCTGCTGGAGCGCAGAGGCCGGCTGCCGCAGCACACGTACCTCGACTACTCCATCACCAACCTCCTCGCTGCCGTTGTCATCGCCGTCGCGTTTGGACAGGCAGGAGAGAGTAAGCCTGGCGTTCCAAACTTCTTCAGTCAGCTCACCCAGGTTAGTACGTGTTCATCTCCGAGCTGGCTTCTTCGATCATTTTTTTTTTGAGACCACGCCCACCTAAGTATGGCGCGTTTTTCATTAAGTAGGGGTGTTGACAACACCAAAACAAATACAAAGAACAGTCACGTAATACCATGATTACCCACGAAACAAAGAAGGAACAAAGCTAAAACTAAAAACTAAAACAAGACAAGAAGTAATAAAGCACAACAAGCAGGGGGACGAAGCCTGCGCCCACTCCTGAAGCATCACCGTCATTGGCAAGTGGTCAGGCCAACTCCCCATCGAGGCCGGACACATTGAGGTCCAGAGCTGAGACGTCGAAGCCCCCATTGAGCAGAACATTCAGGCACCGCTGCTTGTACTCGGACATGTCGCCCTTGAACGCCCTCTCAAATTTGGACTCAATCTCTCGAATCCACCTCTTCTTCCCGGGCGTCATATCCCAGCTTAGCAAAGAACACCTTCTCGCGCTGGATAGTAGCATTTGCGAGCACGCGGCTTTGGCTGCAATTCTACCACTCCGGCGTAGGGAGTTAATGGAGACAGGTGTCCGCGGCCGGCGCAACCGCGGCTTTGCCCGAATGAGAGGGGTGGCTAGCGGGATGCTGATTTCCTCCTCTAGCCTGGCCTGAACCGAGTTAACGGCAATTGCCGCATCGGCCTCTCCAACGGAGGAGGGAAGACCGCCCACGTCCTCTGAGACATGGGAGTTGGCATCCACCGTAGCAGCTTCTACAGGGGGCGCATCATCGTGGGCTCAGCGGCCCGTTGGACACACAATCCACCACGACGTCCCCGCCAACCACCCCTGGCACCACGACATCGACCATGAGTGGCGAAGAAAGGGGTCCACACTCGCTGATGTCCGGACCTCCAAATGAGGCGACCGTCATAGTAGACGGCCGCGCCGGGCGGGACGTAGCAAAGCTTGTCGAGCATCGGTCGACCCATACGGCCGCCCCTCGAGCTCAAACGGCGCCACCACAAGTGGGTCAAGATGCGTAGTCCTCGAAGTCCGAGTCTTGGCGCCTTCTACGCCTCCGCTTGTGGCTCGGCCGAGCCACCGCACCCGCTGGAGCGTGTTCGCGGGATCGCGGGCTAGCACCCACAACATGCCGCCGCCGAAGGGCCGGCCCAGGGGCCGGACGGAGGATTTGTCCGACCAAGATAGGTGCATGTGGTTTTGCTACGCATCAATGCCTACCGCGTGACCACGATCGCCCTAGCTAACACGACGCCGACGGCCGCACCTTGGGGGGTTCCGCGCCGGTGGTGCACACGCACACGCCGGGCTGGTCGCGCCTGCCGCACACGTCTCGTGCACCCTTGCACCCGATGCGAGCGCCACCGAGGGCCCTCAATGTCCCCGCTTCCTCCACGCACGGCGACGCCGGGCGCCGGCCGGGTGACGAGGGCGCGGGGGGGACGGCAACCAGCGTCCACGCCGATGGCCTCGACCGCGGAAGCCTTCGGCATCAACCGGGCGAGCATGCGAAGCGCTTGTGTCGGTAGGCTCCCGGTACGCGAACGGGCGCCGGAGGTCGCTGAATGGCAACCGACAGACGACGATGCCCAATGACGCTGACCGAGCTCGTGCACAGCACACGCCGGGCCGCCGCGGACCAGCCACGCACGCCGCAGCACCCTAGTCACGGGCGTGGCGCATGGATGGCCCCAACGCCCCCGCACTGCACGGCGACGGCGGCGCGGCGCTTCTTCTTGCCGATCGCCATCGGGCCTAGTACCGAGGCTACCACCGGGTCGGCCACCTTGGGTCCCCACCGGGAGAGTCCCGCGCGGTCGTGGCTTGCGGGGCGGCGACGAGGTAGGGGCTGAGGCAGCCGGCAGTGGCTCGTCGCCGGAGTCCTCGCGAAGCCTTCGTCCGCCCAAAAGGCGGAACTTGACCGCCCCTCCGAGGCACCACCGGGTAGAAGGGTGTGGCCGCGGGGGAGAGTTGCCTCAATCTCGGTGAGGCAAAGAGCGTGGCCGCCCTCATCGCCGCCCCTCTCCCTCGCCCCTCCATAACGTCCTCGACGAGGAGCAGCCTCATGGAGGCGAGAAGCAAAGCCGAGGACGGCGGCGACCCGAGCAAACAGCGGCCTCCGGCCCCGCGCAAGACGCCGAGGTGGAGGCCGCCGGCTCCGTGGTGGCCGGAGGCTGAGGCCGCGAGGCCGGGCGGAGGCGTCGATGGCGCCATGGACACCGGTGGCGAGGGGCGACGGAGCCGGCCGCTCCGGCGCCGCACGGGCACGAATCCGATGGGAACCCCGAGCGATGGATCCCGGGCCGGGAGCGCGGATCCGAGGTCGGGTGGGAGTGGGACGGGCCGGGTTGGGGAGATCGCCAAAGGGGAGGGTGGGCGCCGCCGCCGCCGCCATGGGAGGAGACGGGTCGGGGCTCCAACGGACACATTTTCGACCACGGCCACGTTCCTCTTGCTGCGTGCTCGACGACAGCACAAGGCTGCCCGCTGGGAGGCGCTACCGGGCGTTGCTGGTGGGAAACGGGGACGGCGCGCCGCGGAGCGACGCGGAAGGAGGCGGCGCCGTGCACCGCGGAGGAGCACGCATGGGGAGGAGAGGCGCAGCCTAAACCAGCCGGCCACGCTGGGAGAGGGTGCCGAGGGGCGGCGCAGCGGGAGCCGCGAGAAGAGGCTCCGTCGAGGCGAACGGCGAGGAGCCGCGAGGGAGGCGAACAACCTTCTTCGATCAATTTGCTTGAACTTAATTTGTGGTTGCCATTATGTGATGGCGGCGTGATACATGAGAGAACCGGCCTTCGCCTCCCGATTGCCATGGCCTGGTGGAGTCACCCTTGGCCTCGGGAACCTCATCTCGCAAAGATGCATGGGCGTTTGCCGGCCACGTCGATCTCCATAATCATCTGCTCATGCATGGCTGTTATAGGTAACATATATGCATCCAATGTATAATTTCGTGTGTGGTTAGAAGTTAACTAGAAAACAGTAGCGCAGCTTTCTTTGCCCCCTTTTCTGGATGAATGTCTCTAGCTATCCACAATGCTCACGAAGTTAATTCGAACCTGTGACAAGAGGGAGAAAAACATGTAGTAATTTCTAGTGTTGTATTCGTGTTGCGAGTGTTGTGTTTTTTCTTCTTGGTTTTGTGCCTTTCTTCGTGCTTTGGCTCGTCGGCGTCCCAATCCGACCGAGAGGCGGTGATGGAACTCGTCGTGTTGAGGACCCAATCCAACCGAGGGGGGCTTATTGTATATCCTTGTTCTCCATCCGGTTTGTTTTGCTAGTCGAGTTGTTTAGTAGTTCTTAGTTGTGGAGTTGAGTGGGCGCTAGTTGTGGCGCAAGTTGAGTAGATTTGGTACCTAGGTGTGCAGGCGGAGTAGGGTACCCTCCACATTTGTATGGTTTTTCGGCCTGGTTTCCAGTCAAAAACCTGGGCCGGCACTTGCCTTTCTTTTTTTATCGTCTAATAGAAATCGCAAAAAAGCTTTTTGCCGCCCCTTCTAAAAAAAAAAAAAAAAAATTTCTAGTGTAGGTATTCTACAATTGACTGTACAAATGTTTTTTATTTATGAATTTGCCACTGCTGTGTACGCAATGAGATTTACAGAATAGTGATTTAGCAGAGGAAGAAATACGATACGAAATTGGAAATTCTTTCATATAGTTGATAGATTGTAGTAAGAGATGCAGAGGTCGTTGAGTATTGACATTTAATAAGCTGAACAAAAATGCGTACAAACAAAAGACACACAAAGGAGCAAAGTGACTTCCATCCTTTGTAGTACAGATTAATAAACATGGTTCACTCGCACATGGTCTGACAGCTTAAAGATTGCCTCTGTTTATACCTTGCAGAGACAAAGAAATATTTTGTTGTTATTTGTTCGTTAGAACTACTTGCCCTTGCACACTGCTTGGTTCAAAAGGTTTTTATGCACATTGATTTGAAGCATTCAAAATCTAATCCACCGTAGATGCCAATGGCATATTAAGTTGAAGGTAGTAAGGAAAAACATTTGGGAAATTGACTATTACCATGTGCTGCAATATAATATCTCTCGCACAGGTGAATATGGCCTACAAGAGTTGGGGCAGGTCCAGATGTTGCATCTAAACTTATTTGCTTTGAAGCTTGAAAATGCAAACAAAATATTTGTGGTCTTCTCTATCGACCCAAAAAAAAAGGGTGAAAAAACTCACATCAAAGGCAAGTACCGTCGATCCACGTTTCTTTTCCCTGAATATTACCCGTAACGCACAATATTTGATCCTGAAATGTTAGATGCTATATGTAGCTCATGCAAGCATATGGGAAGTGTAAGAGCAGGGAGTTAGATTTAGAAATTGTTGAAACAATACAAGGATGCAAATGAAATTAAATAATCAAAGGAACAAACCTGTAG
This sequence comes from Hyparrhenia diplandra, assembly GCA_015847255.1. Taxonomy (NCBI): domain Eukaryota; kingdom Viridiplantae; phylum Streptophyta; class Magnoliopsida; order Poales; family Poaceae; genus Hyparrhenia; species Hyparrhenia diplandra. Next base: position 522,089 of record JADLZK010004962.1, on the reverse strand, counting down.
CTTAATGCTGAAGACTTTTGCTGCAAAAATCTTATTTCTTATCGAAAGCAACAAAGACGGCTGCATTTGCTCGCTGGCAGGCCAAATCTGCATATCTGCTCCGTGAAGTCATCAATTATCTTCGGCTTGGCCACACTATGAGCATACAGCATGCATGTATGAAACAGCCAAGCTAAGCAAGTACGGCCATACAAGCAAGTACCCTTTGTTTATCTCATGGGCATTCCATCGAACAACTCCTGTATGCGCCATGCATGATAACATCGAATCCGTCAGTCCGGTCGGTGGTGTGTCCGGTTCGAAGATCGGAGGCAGCGCCGCTTGGCTGGAGAGGTCCGCACTGACGCCGCTGTTCGCGATCGTAGGCTGCGGCGCCGATGACCGCTTAGCCACGGCTACGGGGAGGGCGGCCTCAAGGCGGAAGTCGGAGACAGTGAGAGCCACGGATGGCGGTTGAGAGACCTTTATATACGGCACGTGCTAGTGGACTGCACCCTCGGCGCCACCGCATCGCCGCAAAGACGCATCGCCGCTGGCTCTCTCATCCTTCGGGATTTCATCGAACATATTGTGGACGTTGTCGATATCGAGCTCGGCCCCAACATGTTCAACGCCACCACCGTCCCGACCTTGGATTTCTTGAGGCTGGATTGGCGGATGGCTGGTGGGTACCCACGGCGGCCACGGCGCGGCCGCCGTGCCGCGGAGTGGTGAAGCCGTGGTTCAAGCCTCCGCACAGCATGATCGCACCGGGATGGATGCAGCTGCCGCGCTTGCGCCGCCCGCTCCGGCGGTGGCCGGAGCCGCCACGTCGCAGGGCTAGCCAGGCCCCGGAGACGCGATCGACCGACCGGCCGAGGCGACCGCGCCGGGGCGAGGCCGCGACGCGCCTGTGGAGCGCGGATCGCCGAGGCCGGCGGAGGGGGGCGCCCGCCAGCGCCCCACCAGCGTCGTCGGTGGTCGCGTCGGCGCCGTCACCGTCGATCCCGCCCGCTCGATTACCCGTCCGTTGGGCCGCCGCCTCGGAGGAGCCGCTGGTGCACCGCCCGAGTCGGGAGAGAGGAAGAAGAAAGTAGAGAGGAAGGGAGGACTGAAGAGTGATTTCGCTAAAGGTCGAGGACGTTTTTGTAAAATGACCGGGGCTCGTGACGATCTGAACCGTTCGCCGCCCGATCGGGCCGGCCGGGAAAAGCGGCGACGTGGCCACGCTCTCCTGCCCGAGCTTGAGCTTTGGATTCGATAGTAAGAGATTCTTGATTGATGAACGTACGTTAATTACAGGAACGACGACGAACTATTTTCTGGATGGTCGAATAAATCGAGCTGAGATCCTTTTCCCTGGTGTGGCTTGCTTCCTCGTCGCAGTCTTCCTCGGTGCAGCAGTCCATTCTTCAAATTCCAGGGATAATCAGGAGAAACTAAGAATGTCAGTAAACAGGAATCCATCCATTCATGATCATCCGATCCATGTGTGCAGCATTATGTTCCTTAATTAGTTCACCAAACATATTAGCACAACTTGTTTTGCTTGATTGCGTGCAGGGTGGAGAACAGAAGCACTGACAGGCCGGTGATGCTGGTAGGTCCTGAAACTGGTAAAAACGGCGACGGCAGCACACATCACAATGTTGTCGTTCATGAGGCGAAACCGGGCACTGCAGGGTTCATAATACAAATCGAGCAGAGACGATCAATCAAGGTGATCACGTACTTGAAGCTTCAAATCCAAACAAATTAACATCAGTGTTCGATAGTGACAGATTGTTAATTGATTAATACATCATGCAGGTTCTGGACTCCCACAAGCTGCTGGGCCTGGGCTTGATCTTCCTCGCCGGCACCTGCTTCGGCACCTTCCTGCCGGCGATCAACCTGGCCACCAACGACCAGTGCCACGTCCTCAAGGACGGCGTGCCGCACCTGCTCGTCTACACCGCCTTCTTCTACTTCTCGCTCTCGTGTTTCACCCTCGGGGTCTGCCTCAACGTCTGCTTCTTGTACCGGCCGATGGCCGGCGTGCCGGCGTCCACCATCGGAGCCTACGTGAGGGACTGGAACGGCCGGCACTGGGCTCTTCTGTCGGGGTTGCTCTGTGGGTTTGGCAACGGCTTTCAGTTCATGGGCGGCCAGGCTGCGGCTACGCCGCCACCGATGCGGTTCAGGTACTCTACTTGTTTGTTCACCACCTTCCTGTAATCCCAGTCAGATCACCGGCCTCTGCATCAGGCTGGTGTTGTGTGTTTCTGATTGATGGAGCTTGCAGTGCTGTTGGTGTTTTCGTGCTCAGGCGTTGCCGCTTGTTAGCACGTTCTGGGGCGTCGTCCTCTTCGGCGAGTACCGAGATCGTCCCAGGAGAACGTACATGCTGCTTGCCGGCATGCTGTCCATGTTCGTCGTCGCAGTTGTGGTTCTCATTGCTTCGGCAGGGCATCGGAAGACATCACCTGATGCTAAACTCATTGTTCAACGTCGTCACACTCTATGAAAAACATTGTGGATGCAACTAGCAGATTTTAATTTGGATCAATTTGAACATATAAAAATTCAGCTCTCTGTATATTTACCATTCCTTATTATCCAGCAGGAATAAAAAGGGCACCGTGTCGTAGGCTCCATGACTTCTTGGTGCAGGGGAAGGGAAAATAGCCAACAGCCTTTCCTGCACAAATGTGCAGAGGGCTGGGGGCTTGAACCCTGGACCTCTTGGTTATAGGCGGTAAAGCTCTACCGCTTGCACCAGGGCCGCCCTTCTATTATCCAGCAGGAATATATAGATATTTTTGTTGCCTGTATTCTATAGCACGTGATTTGGCTGACGGACCAACTTGTCCGTGTGGTATGGGATCTAGTTAAGATGCTCATAATAAGGTCCAAGATGCAACAGCATAAAGCTGTTCACCAACAACTAGGTCTCTTCTGCTTAGCATACTCTGACCAAGCCTGGTTGTAGTATCCAGTAAAGCCATAATCCTTATTGTCACCCAATATTGGTGCCATTCAGAATAAACCAACTATAATGATGCACACTAAAGATGTTGAACAATCGTAGCATTTTATCCATACCTTCTCGAGATCGACTTTTAGAAATCCTGGACCAACTTTTTCCACTGCATTTTTTAAAATCATCCTGTGCCCAATCATAGGTCACATTCCCAAAAACAGCATGTCCTTGGCCTGGGAGGAAAAAAAAAATTATCTTCTTTCCCTGACAAGAAAAATAATAACAATGTCCAGTTAGTACTATCTAACAATGGAAAATGCTTCAAGTTTAACCACTCGAGTACAACTCAATTACAGCGCAAGGTCAACTAGGGAATTCACTTGCTAATTACACATAGTTCCTCTTGCAGTGGACACTTGATAAGAACAGAGACATCTTTCCCCAATGAACCCAGCTAAGTGTTACGGTCCAATGGAAGCATTTAAATGTTACAACCCGAATAAAAGCAAGAAAATGTTACAACAGTATATCCAAAGAACTGCAGACATAATCTATATGCACAGTTGCACTCTTAGCATAGCTTGTGTTAGGTAAAAACATAGGGGTACCAAATACCATACACTGCTGTGGGGGGATATACACAAGCTTATATTATAGGAATCCAAGAGAGAAGGGTTTCTTCACAAGTCATTACTGCTGTCGAGCTACATAGGACTGCACACACAATTATTTTACCTGTCGACACACTTGATGCTGAAGTGCATTAACAAGAGAAGCTTTCCCTAGAAGAATACCACACGGCACACAACATGGCCAAAAAAGTTAGAGCACAAGATAGAATAGTCACTCCAAACAAATTTACATGTCACATAAAGATGATAAGCACGGTTGAAAAGTGAACTCATTTATTCTTCAACACTCATTTGTTGGCTTCATTGAAGAAACGATACTTTTCAGGCAGGGACTTTGCATGCTGCTGATATTCCTCCTTTGAAAAAAGTGATATAAGCATAGAAGTAGTGGAAGCCTCAATTGAGAAGTTATTCTTATCAATCTTGGAGAGGTAAGCCCCAGCCCTGCTTATGTCACCTCTATGCAACAACCTCCTAACTAGAGCATTTAGCATTCGTGAGTCTGGAGCAGTACCACTTTTTTCCATTGCTGAAAACAGACCATCAAACTCCTCTAGCGATCCTTCTTCTATGAGATTTTCTGCTATTAAGCAGTAGGTCAGAACATCCGGAACCAATCCATTAGCAGGGATAGCAGCAAACAAATTCATGGCCTCTTCCTTTCTGCCACCTTTGAACAAAGCACCAATCATGATATTGAAAGTAAAAGTGTCAACATCCTTAGAACACAGGCTCTAAACATTTTGATTGCTTCATCAACACAGTTGTTTTTGCAAAGCCCATTAAGAATTATGCTGTATGTGTGAATAGACCACTGTTTTCTACTTTTAATCATCTTGAGGTAGAGTTCCTTTGCTTCAGAAAATCTCCCAGTCTGAAATAAACCATGCAGTATAGTATTGTAAGTCACAACTCCAGGCATAACTTCCTCTCTCAACATTTCTTGAAAAAGACAGTATGCATTGTCTATCTTGCCAGCTTTACAGTAGCCATGAAGCAATGTATTATAGGAGACAATGTCAGGTTTCAAGCCAGCGGAGGACATGCTGTCAAGTAACTTCGCCGCTTCATCCATTCTACCAGCTAAGCAGTGGCCATCTATTAATGTATTGTATGAGCTAAGCAGGAGCCACCTTGGTGGGGCAGTCACGTACCATCCGGTTGAAGAGCGAGACAACGAGCTCTGACTCTGAGGTGGAGGAGGAGCGCCGTCCCGAGGCACGAGATACTGAGTTGAAGAGATGGTTGAAGGCGTGAACTGAGGGCGGCCTGGCGACAGGAAGCATTTCGTCGAACAGTTTGAGCGCGTCTTCGAGGCCGAGGCTTGGCGAGGGGAAGCATTTCGTCGAACAGTTTGAGCGCGTCTTCGAGGCCGAGGCTTGCCGAGAGGGCTCGACTGGCGATGACGCGCTCCAGCTCCAAGCACCTGTCGCGGGCGGCGTTCACGCAACGACGCATGCTGACGGTGATGGGACTTGTGGCCCGGCGAGGAGGCACGGCCGCACAGGCGGGCGGCAGGCGCTGCGTCCGCCTCCGCATCCGTGAAGAGAAGAGCACTCACGGCAGCAGGGCGGATCGTCGTGTGCCATGTCTGTGTCCTTGGGCGTGTGAGGGTATGAGCTGGTGGCCGGCGGCGGCGGCGGCGGCGGCGGCAGGTGGTGCCGTGTGTCCGTTCTTGGGTGTGTGAGGCTAATAGTTGCGGACGCAGGGGCTGCACAGCAAAACCATCCCCTCCGTGTCAATAAAATGAAAATCTCGGTTTCCAAATAATTCTAAATTTAAATAAATTTACAGAAAATAGTTTCTTTTGTGTATTACGAAAATGTATTTCTATACTAATCTAGTGATAATTCTTAAACATGTATTGCCTTCTGATCTTAACTGAAAGGCCCGGTCGTATGCCTTCAACTCTAAAAAAATAATTCTTAAACATCACAAACTTGATGGAAGAGTGAATTCAAATTTGGAATTCATGGCTGGGGCGAGGCTAAGGCTCCGCGCCGCTAGTCCCAACAAACCCTCCTCCACTTCTCCACACATGCATGTAGCCTAGATCAAGTAAAGTGATTTGTATGCTTGTTGTAAGCGTATTTGGGAAGGAAGGGGAGAATGCTCAATCCATTTAGACAAATGGGGAGCCAGGGATAGGCAAAAGCCCATGGGATAGTGGGGTACAGGAGTGATAGGCTTGTTTCATATTCTAACACTTGCATGTATCTAGATCAAGGAAAATGAACCGTGTGATGCATGATGCATTCCCCGCTCGTCCTCCACTCCACCCTCCCCGATTTGTATGCTTGCGATTGCATTGTGCCTAGACCAAATAAAGTGAATCGTGCCTCGCATGACGAGGGATGAGGCTAGGCTACCCGATGACATAACGAGATATTGGTAATTCTTTTTTGGGGCTTGTGCATTTCTACCCCTCGTTTTCATGACCATGTGTGATTTTGCCCCTTTTTTTTAACTTTGTGATTTACCCCTATAATTTTGAAACGAAGGCATATTTTAGCCCTGGTTTGTTAAGACCCCTTAGCGGTGTTAACTTTTAAACAAATGGACAACTTTACCCACGCGTTTTTCCCTTTTTATGATTCATGTGTTTTTACCCCCTACTTTTGACAGAAATCTAGAAATTTTTGCACAATAATTTTACAAAAGTTTGACAACATATTTATGAAATTTTTGACAAACATTTCACCCGACAATACACATAAAACACAATCTGATATCACACAAATAATATATATATGATCCATATCCATGCCACTTGTCATCACAAGTACCACAACGAAGTCAACATAAAGGTCCAAATGACATGGCACACCATCACATAGGTCTAAATGACATGTCAAACAAAAATGAGAGCTACTAGTGAGTTCTCTAGGCAACTAGCTTGTATTCGAGCATCGAAATCTAACAGCCTAGCAAGCCTCCCGGTAGTAGCTCCTCTTCCACTCCCTCTTCCTACACTTGCACTATACAAGAAAAAGAGAAGTACTATGTTAGTAAAGTTCATAAAATATGCAAGAAAAAGAAGTAGGATTGTCTCACGTATTTCTTGCCCAGTAGATGCAAAAAGTCCACTTGCAGCCTTGATCAGCTCTCTTGCCCTATAGTTAACCACTCTACCCTATTGAATCACACATCTAAGAAATAAAAACCTTTCACCACCTTCTCGCCATGGTTGTCGCAGTACCGGGCGCCCACCGCCCTAGGAGGGCGGCTAAGGCCGGCCCAACGGCCCGTCGACCAGAGGGACACCTAGATGTCATGGGGGGGAGGGAGGGCCGGATCTAGGGGATAGGAGATGGAAGGGCCGGCAGGGGGAGAGTGGAGGAAGGATACGCCGGCGCCGGGGAAGAAACCCTAGCCGGACTCCCTTCTATCGCGCGCATGAGGGGGACGCGGCAGTTACTGGCCGAGTCCCTTTTTGTTTGATCGATGGTGAAAAAATAGAAGGGTATGGGTGTCATTTTGCCCTCCAGATTTTTCTTTTCCTTTTTTTTGGTCTTTTTAGTCAACGACGTTACAATGGAGGGCAACGGAGCTCAGCTAAAGAAACGAGGGAAAAATGCAAAGTTAAAAAGGAGGGGCAAAATTACATTTAGAGTCTAGAATAGCGTAAACACTAAGACCCTTCTTTTTTTTTTTTTTGGAGTGGAGCAATCGTTATTCATTGAACAAAATATAGTTAAAATGCCATTGGGAGGCTCGAAAAATCAAACATGTCTACCAACCGCAAATTTACAGCTTCTAGCTAGGAGATGAGCATCAATATTTGAACTCCATCCTTCAAACACAAAAATCAATCCTTGAAAGGTTCTCCAATCTAGACTTTATTTCCTGCAACAATGGCGCCCATATATGCCCATCCCCTCGCTCGATATTTTTTTGTTAGCACAATCATTGGCCAGCCTTTGTTGCCTTGCCGTGCGGTGCAGTGGAATTTCTCCCTGCTCACAAGCACCTCCATGGCCTACGCCCGCCCAATAGCGCATCCCATTTTCTTTATAACGTTGCTTGTGTCCACCCTTCCACAGGCCACCCAAATAATTGAATGAGATGAGTGACCCTCGTTCCCGCTCTCATTGTCAATGGCTTCCTTTATCTCCATCCCCAAAAACCTATCACAACCACCTTCAAACGCCTCAAGCCCCCACACCACCCACCGGACCACCCTTGTTGTGGCTCTCCTTAGCAACCCGGCCCACTTACCTAATAGCGTGGACACCACCGCGTGCCCACATACGGGACCGCTTCTCGCCCGGCCCTTCCGTCACGCAGGTCGCCGCGTGGCGCAGCTCATGCATGACGACGCCGACAGCATCGGCCGGTGCAAGGAGAAGTGAAGGCCCCGCGCTGTGCCACTTAATTTCTTCTAAAAAATGAATGCATACATTTTTCATATTATGTGCACCTTTAGTTTTATAATCAAATTATTACTAAAAACACATGGTGTGAAAACATACTTCTGTCACAATTGCTCTCAAATTCTCGATACAAGACTAGCTAGATACGTTTATAAATGATGCACATCATATGCATGCATGTCGTCCACTCCTGATCCCCACAGCCCACCGCCGCGTCTTTCTCGCCTACACTCTCTTGTGGACTGCGCATAGCCACTCTGAAAGACATGAAAACGGAAAAATCAACTAGTACTGATTTGTCTATAGCAATGCCTTCATGTAGTTGAGACCAAGTCAAAACGTGCCTCGTGTGACGAGACTACGTATAAGCAACATGTTCTATCTCTATGAACCGTTGTGTTGACATCGATGGTAAACAAATATATAGATAGAAGATACTCTACACCGATGGAATAAAGCAGAATATAAAAAGCTAAAATGGTGTTGATTAGTTCGGCTGTAGGCGGCCAAATCTAATTATTAATATAATATTCTAGTACAGGAATAAAGTTCCTTTATATCTACCCCTCTGCCCGGTAATAGAGTGCACGCTTCCTAGCTCAGATGGAACATAAAACATGTACTAACATAAGACATTGCGTAAGTAACTAGAGATATAATAAAGTGATGTATGCAATAATAAAATATTTTATATGAAAGATAGAGATAGCGATAGAGATAGAAAGAGATAGATAAGGACCACAAAACGATCGTAACATGTTAAAAAACTGCACATTGTTTTGTTCTCGTGAGCACACCGATCATAGTCTCATATAATAGATTGCCAATTTTAACGGTGGAGTTGTGAGTTCATTTTCTTACGAAGGTAATGGACGAGGATAGACATGTTTAGACACTGAGATAAAAGTTGCATTCTCCTTAATGAAATATAATGTTGTGTTCTAAAAAAGCTAAAAGTTGCATTGTTATTCTGGGTAAATTTTATCAATAAAATCACAGATCTCACAACTTTTGCCACCTTTTCGTTATAATGATGATGGGCAGAGAAAAAAACCATATTAGGGGGGGGCAGATAGTTATATCATGGTTCTAGAAAATTCAATTTCATAGTATTATTATTTATATGGTAAAAATTCTATCTACACTATGTTGATGTGTAGCATGGTGGAAGGCTTGTCCCTTCTCAGCCCCCTACGCCTCACTCCTGCCTGGCCTACTATAAATACAAGGTCCATCCTTATTAGCCACTTCACTTCTCATCAGTCCGTTGTTGTCCCTCATCACAGTCGTCATCAAAAAAACATTGACACTGCCCCAGTTATAGTGATGTTGAACGACTCGTGCACCGTGTTCCCAAACAGGATACGGGCCTTGGTCGCTGACAACAATGAAAGGTTTCTAAGATCGGCTAGCCTGATGCTTTCTCTCCTAAACTTCCAAGGTACTGTGTGGTCTTGTTCTAGTGTTTTCCTCAAATTAAGATGCACTTGTAGGGTACATGTGATTTTTATTTGGCTGGAAAGTTTTTCTTGAACAAGATTTGCATATTACCTTGTACATGACCCAGCTCGTTGGGTATGTTTGAGAACAGACTATGATTTGCGCATGCATAGTGATTACGTTTTCATCATATCTGTTTTACTAGTTTATTAAGTTTTATGTCTGAGGTTGCTCCTATCTCAATGTTTCCGTACAATAAGGTCTAAAAGAGGAAGATGTTTCCTTTAACATGTATGGATGGAAGTTCTTAGCAGCGCTATGTGATGCTGCTCTAATATGGTCGTTCATGTTTTGTAGGATGATCTTCCTTGTTTACCCAAGAAAAGCTTTTCTATGAAATGTAAATTAACATCGCGCGGGATCGCTCTTCATGCCAAATTCTTTAAATATTTTACCATTACCTTTCCAAGAAAATTATCTTTTTATGAAACTCAAATCAAAATCGCGCGGGATTGTTCTTGGCGCCAATTTCTTTTAAATATTTTACCATTACTTTTTCAGGAAAACTACCTTTTATGAAATTCAAATCAAAATCACGTGGGATCTCTCTTGGCGCCAATTTTCTAAAATATTTTACTATTACCTTTTCAAGAAAACTACTTAGCTACTATTGTAGTTTTCATTACTCCTGTTTAGTCGTATTTTGGTGCCCACTCTAACTTTTATACAATACATAATCGTTGCTTTTGTCGAGCATAATTACATTCCCTAACTTATTTTGTAGGCTATTCTTGTTTTCTTCCACGATATGAAGGTAGATCGCAATTTAGATCAAGTTCCCTTTCATACCCCTTAACTTTTTAGGGGTGGGTGGTGGTGGTGTGTGTGTGTTGGGGGAGGGGGGGAAGACATGATCTTTGTTGTTTTTTAAGGGAAGGTTGTTTTTGTGAGATTCAAAGATTCAAATCAAATTGACCGTGTGTGCTTCTTTGCACCATTTTTGAAATATTTTACTGTTACCTTTTCAAGAAACGAATTAGCTACTATTGTAGTTTTTTACCACACTTCGAATCTGCTATTTTGCCCCAAAATTATCTTTTCTATGTCTAGCATGATTACACTCAGTGGGAGTTACTCATCACTTCACTCGTCTGTCTTTTCCAGTGGCGACATGCGACAGCCCAGCGGCGGCTGTTAAGCTCCTCAGCGAAGACTCAAAGACGCTAATGTTGTCTTCATCGACGCGTTGAGAGCCACAACCTGCGGCTTTGATTTTCATGGAATCGTGGAGACCCATCTATGCATCCCCGTCGTCTACCGTAAGCACTGCATGCACCGTGCACGTGTTGCATTAGAGGATCGATGATATTTGTTCTCCTTCGATGATATTTTGGTTTGTGTGGAATGCAGTCTTCTCCTTCGATTACAACGTCTTCGGCGACGTAGCTGAGGCTCTACGACACAATGTTTTTGCTGCTACCTATGTGATCAAGAAGCCCCTTGATGCCGAGGACATCTACAGACTGTGGAGGATCATCCAGTGGTCCCAAGTTTTGCTGCGTCGTGGCAATAGAACATTGTCGTGGCTGGAATGGCCTCGTGGCAACCAAGCGCTTCCTGCCGCCTTCGAAGCACTTTTTGGCCAGCTCCTCTACGACCTTTGAAGACCAAGGGGAAGAGGAGGATGACGGCAGCGACCTTTTCAACGTGGTCAGGGAAGGAAGAGGCCGGAGGAGGAAGCTGGCTGATAGCCACGACGGCGCCGGCTCCTCCTCTGTCTGTAGCCGCGGCCGTGGCCGTGGCCGCGTTGCAGGTTAACTTGAAAGAAACCTTTATTTTGATGCCTGCATTACTGAGTTAGCAACCATTTTAATCATGTGTCTCTCCCTATTTGTCCCTTGTCCCTTTACAGTCAGAGGCCGGCCAACAAGGAATGTGACAGACGACGTCGTGGTTCCTAGCCACCAACAGGTCCTATGTTCTTCCAAAATTATCGTTTTGTACGTTAATTTGTATTACCTGCATATTTCCTTTTTCACAGTATCATATTTTGAAATATATGAGATATATAACATTCTGACAGTCACTGCTGAAATTTGAAAACTCACTTAACTTCTTCATTTCCAACGAGCTACTGTTAATTCATTGGGGATTGTTCGGTTTTATGGAATGAAATGGTCCACCATTGTCTCACTTTCTCATTTTTGTTTCGTTTGTGAAATAGAATGAGTTTGTGCACGAACAACTCATTCACTACGAGCTAACGGAATGAACTTTTGATGTATCATCCTATCTAAAATGGGTTGAGTGTTTGGTTTGATGAATCAACATATCTTAGATGGCGTGTGACGATGCATCATGAGTCAATTCCTAAAATTTTGACAAATGTCCTTATTCCTCCTGTTAGTACTAATTACGAGGAATGAGATGATGATGGATTAATTCATTCTATTCTGCAAACCAAATGAAAAACCAAAAGTAATATAATGGACTACTTCATTCCATAAACCAACTCTCAGACCTTCTAGTAAACTTTTATTTGCAACGCAAATCCTAATTTTGACTATAGTATTACCTTTGTATGTGTTTATGAAGTGATGAGGTGCTTCTCATATGGATATATATGAAATTTTTATTTATTTTTGTGGTTCTGAGCATGAAGGTAACAATATTATACAATCAACTAGTACAATTAAAAAGAATAATTATTCATATTTTTTTGTATGGCTAACAATAATAAATTACATGTTGTTTGAAAAAAAAACAAAAATCAGGCACCTGAGTTATAGGAGAAGTGAAACAATTTGTGTAATTAACTGATCGATCTCAAACTTGATGAGTAATTACTTACTGTATTCAAACAACATATACTCACTAGCTCACTAAAATTTCTGATCATATATTTTATTTGGTTTTTTCAACATTTATTTCTTACTGAAGTGTATTCATGTATATTTTTTCTTCCATTTATTTATAGCCTGGACAGCAGAACCGACGAGGACTCCAAGCCATGGGTGTCGAGAACCAGCAGCCCGTCCGGTTTTTGTTCATGCAGCCCATGCCTCAAATGCTGAACTTACCACCCAACAAAACCCCATGATCTCCGCGGACGCTGATGGCCCGAGCAGCAGCAATGTCACTCCATGGGCCAGAGCCAGCAACACCTCTGCGCCAGCACTGCTACCATTGCCAGTGTACCATGCACAGGCTCGAGCAAATCTTCTTATTAGCCAACAACAGGTGTCATTTTCTTTCAAAATTATCAATTTGTCCATGCATATTTTCTTTTCCACAGTACCATAGTCATGTGTATATTTCTTTCCATTCTGTAGCCTCCACAGCAGAACTGACGAGGAGTATTGCATGCCATGGATGTCCAGAACCAGCAGCACGGCCGGTCTCTGTTCGTGCAGCCCATCCCCCAGATGCTTAACGTGCCACATATCATTCCCATGATCTCCGTGGACACCGCTGGGCCGAGGAGCAGCAATGCCACATCATTTGTAGGCGCCAACAACATCTCCACCCAAGAACTGCCTACGCAAGTGTGTCAGCAGCAGCAGCAACCCATGGCCGGCCTCAACAACTTCCCGCGATTTCAAGACAACTGGATGGGGCGTCGTCGTGAGACCGTACCCATCATGCTTTTCCTTCCAGCAGCCCCTGGCTGCAGAGCCTTTCATGCATATGGCTGGTGGTGACACAACCTTTGGAGCATCACCTGCAGGTGCTTCAGAAGCAGGAGCGCACGGGGACACTGCCGTGGCACACCTTCAGTCCCCGAGCGTTGGTGCTCAACAAGAAGCAGATAGTTTCATTGATGTGTTCCAAGCCATGATGGAGATGAACGGCACATTCCCGAGGTCCTACAATGCCAACAACAGTGCTAATGAACTCTTGGACCCGTCTACAAACGAGTTAGCTGCTATGGTCGGCAGTAGCAACTTCAACAACTGCAACGTTGCATCGTCGTCCATGGTGAGAGGTGTGAATGGTGGCAACAGTGCATCATTCATGGCACCTCAAGATCTCATGGTGCCAACTGGGAATCAAGTGGAGTTGGGAGTACCAGACATCTATGGATCACTAGTGGAGTCTCCAGGGTCTAGTGCAATGTTCAATGGGAATGGTGAAATGGCAGCATTGTTGCCTTCAGACCAGTACGATGACAACACAATGCTCTCTCTGGACCCTCTTTGGAATTTCGACGACGACATCCCAGTGCACGCTGAAGGCCAGCAGGCTGCTGCAGCTGATGGTAGCGCCAACACCAGCCATGCTACGACAAGCATGTCAAATGGCGGGGAAAGAGGTGGTTTGGGACCAAACGGGAACATGGGAGCTGCCGACGACGGTTTTGAATTGTTGGAAGAGTACTGAAAGGACGACAATGCGTCTGATTTCCTGCACCCACAAGACAAGAACAATGGCCATCAGTAGTTGGTGTAGACAAGTAACGACCTAATTAAAGAGTGTAAGAGTTCAAAGAGAAGAACAGAATGACTCTACCAAACAATTTAGATTTAATAATGTATAGGTAACCCTGTCTAAAGTTTTGTTTGCTGTAAAAATAGATACTTGGTGCAATTGTACATGGCTATATATGGGGAGTGCCCTGTGATCCTTAATTAGTTCTCAAATATATTAGCACTGTTAGAAATTTAGGATCGACTAGGTGAGATCCAGAGGGTACTTTTATCTTTCGTGACAGACAAGTGGTAGATCATGAACTGGAAACAGATAGAGAGAGAGAGGGGCAGTGAGGAGATGGATACACAAACCAGATAGTCCTTGTAGTCCTCGTCAAGCGTATGGTCGATCTAGGCATGGCGTTGGTGTTGGAGTCGGTGGCGATGGGTCCATCCCGTCGCTTGCAGCGCCTCCTCTCGATCGGACTAGGAGTGGACGGTGGGGGCGGCGGCTACAGTGGTGAACCTCGTACTATGTGCCGTGGCCCCCACCTCCTATTTATGGCGCCAGGCGGCCGAGGGCCCACCAGCCGCCTATTAGGGTCTGGGCGTCCCCCGATCGGGGACGCGAGTCAAGGGCCCAGCTTGGCCGTTGGGCGGTGGTGGAGATCAATCTAACATTCTCCCCTTGATCTCACCTTAAACTTTATACCAATTACTTCTTTTCTTATCTCAATACAGATTGGTGCATAGAACTGCTTTGTCGTCACGGTCGAGTCACCGATGGACTCAACAGCTACAATACATGTCTCTGTTTTGAAATAGGTTCTTTAACATTGGGCCCTTTATTGTCCGGAAGTCATAGGCCATACCATAAACCTATGTTGACTGTGTGTTCTTTGAATGCACTGGGTGGTAAGCCTTTGGTAAACGGATCCGCAAGCACTTTCGGTTCCTTATAAGCCTAATACTTTTAATATAATTCCGGACTTTCTCCTCTACAACGTATAACTCGTGTCAATGTGTTTGGCAAAGACACTTTGTAACACCCGAATTTTGGCCATTTTAAAATTCGCTAAAAATTCGAACTTTTTAAAAACCTCGATTTAATTTGTCGCCTTAACAATATTTTATGACTTAATTCGAAAACTTTGAGGACTAGAATAATAAATTCTATCTCCTTGAATTTTTGAATGCATAAAATATTTTACTTTCCTAAAACCTAAAAGGAGTTGACGAATAATTTGGGAAATAATAAAAGAGGAAGGAAATTAGAAAAGGAAAAGGGAAAGGAAAAGAAAATAGAAGGGAGACACCGAACGGCCCAGCCCAGCCCGACCATCCCTCGTCCTCTCCTCTCTTCCCGCCGAACGGGCCGGCCCAAAACCACAAAATGAGGCCCACCTCTTTCCTTCCTACGTGTTACACCGTGGGGGCCCGCTCGTCGCCTTCGTCCCCCTCCATGGAGACGACCACGCACACACCCCGTCGGGACCCCTCTCCTCCCTCGTCGTACCTAGCCACCGGGCGACGTTGACGGATGCACGGTGGGAGCATGGAACCGCCCGCCGAGGCACGACACCGGCGGGGGCCAGCTCACCCCAACCGTCTCGGCCACCGGGGAGAGGCGACCTCGACAATTGGCCACCGGCGACCCGCTGAGACCACACGTGTGCCGCCATCACCGGATTTCGAGGCGGGGACGGAGCATAGTAGCCGCGAAACCAACCCGGACTGTTGTCCATAGCTAAGCACGGGCGACGGCATTGCTCTGGCTCCGCTTGCGCCGGATGTGACCATGCCCGGCCAAACCAGCTGCCGGAGTGTACCACGACGCGACCTCACGGCCGGCCTGGCACCACCAACTCACCGAGAGATCGACGACAAGCGGTGCCGAGCCGACAAGGCCACGCGCGCCAACCTATTGCGGAAAAGATCCGGAGCTAGGAGAAAATCCCCGCCGGAGGAGCTCGCCGCGGCGGCGGCTAGAAATAGCCCACCCGGCGCTCCATTCGACCTCGCCAAGCACCACAAGCTCCGTCGAGCTCGAACACACGGTGCTCGCGCCCACTCTACCCCCTCCCCCTCTCCCGGTTGCTCGCTTCGAAGTTTTCCCCAATTCGGGAAATCCGCCGCCGCCCGGCTAGGGTTGCAATGGCGCCGCCGCTCAAGTCGCCGTCACCAAATTGGTGAATCGGGTACACTTACCCGCTCCCTCCTCCTTCTTTTCCCTCACGCATTTTGCTCTATAGTGCTGCGGTAGCCACGTCCCGAGTATCGCCGATGAACTCCGCCCGCGCCCGCCGCCGCCGCCAGGGCGAGGCCTATCCTGCCGCCCCAACACCTATCCGTACGATCGGAGTGGGGAGGGAAGTCCAACGGGCCGCTTTTGAGGCAAGGGACGGCCATTCCGGCGAGGTTCCGTGAACAGCGATCGTCTCTGCGGACGCGGAAGGTGGTGCCCGTTGAGGCCACCGCCACGGCGAAACGCCCGTCGGGGCGGTAACGATCGCCAACACGTGGCCCTCCACCGTCAACCACCGTCACGGCACGTGAAAGTGCCACGCTGGTCGGACCGGACCCACTGGTCAGCCACATGGGCGGCAACACAATGCGTGTACACCAAATGTAAAATGCTACGCACACATGAGCAATGTACATGGAATGTTATAAGTACACTTTCCGGTGTCGAAAAAAATTCCAGAAAAATATGTAAATAAACTATTTCATGTGGAGATAATTGTCATGATTTTTATTATATTTTTCCATTAATAAAATATTGACATAAAAATCCCACGAGGTTTATTATCTGGAATTAAACTTCGAAAATCATAAGTTCCGATCCGTAACTCCGATTTAGGTCAAACCACTTCCAAAAGATTTTTCTAAAATCGCACCCTATCGTTTATCATGATTTCACTCATTATCACATGATGTCTTTTATCGCTATTCATTCGCCTCTAATATTTATTCGATTAATCTCACCGAACTTGGAAGTAGCCAACGAAGACCTTTATCGAGAATTGCAACCCCGATTACATCGCGGGGCTGATGACATAAACAACCAAGGCAAGTCCTTACCCCCTTAATCATGACCTAATTAATTAACCTTTAATCCCGCAATAATTATATACATGATGTGTTGATCTAAGTGAATGTTTACACATGCGATGATAACCTTGATTCTAAGCTAAGTGCGTAATGAGTCAGGTGCTTGAGATAATGATGATGCTATGTGTGAGAGGTTATCGGCGATATGTGTTCATAATAATGTTTAATTATAAGTTAAGATATAATAATAAATGAGCCTGACCAACAAAAGAGGTGGGTGGTGTTAGTCTACATGGAGGTGGGCTAACACGACTCGGGAACCGAGGGTTCCTGCGGAGAGATACTTGCCTCCCCTAAGGATCGGTTCATAGACCATCTACCTAGTGAGATATCACATACAGCCATGCGTCGGGATGGGGCGACTTGATCTCACACCCCGTTTGGTCAAGGTATATTGTATGCCTAGGTGGCCGGTGGTAGGCAGAAGGGCTATCGGGAGCACACATGGGGAGAGTGGCCCCATGGTCCGGTTGGCGTGGATGCTGAGTGATCCTCCACGTAAAACTTTTGGCGCAATGTTATTATCGTATACGAATTATTAAGTTGAAGGATGCTGAGTGATCATCCGAAATGCTGTGTGCTAATGGGATGCTGAGTGACCTTCCCATTTCCAACCCCCGAGAAACCTTTGGTAGAAGATATACCAAAACCTAGGAGGCATCCGAGCGTGTACGAGGTCTCGTTGGGTCTTTTCTGACCACCGATCATGGAAGGAGCTGATCCATCGTGTGGGGAAATTTGTACAACCTCTGCAGAGTTTTATTTAAATCTATTCGAATAGCCACATCCTTGGAATGGTTAAATGCAAGGCCGGATCATCTATGATTAGATTTTCACACTAATGTTGACTAACCATTTGTGCTTGTTGTTGATGACAATCTTATATAAGCTAACCGAACTAGCGAGAACAGTTTTAGAGTCTCTCGCTAGGGCCCAAACCCATAATAACCACCAACCCCCAAAGTGGACTTGCTGAGTACTTTTGTACTCACCCGTTGTTAATTTTCTAGAGTTAGGCCCAGATGGGGACTTCAGCTACGATGATCACGATAAGGCAATGTAGGATGATTAGACGTTTACGCCTTTGGAGTTGCTAGGACCAGGATGTTGACACTAGGGTTTCGACTACGCTCAAGTTGCTTGTGGGTGTGACATGATAGGAGCCACTATACGTTGTGAGCGGACTGATAAATAAATAAATAAATAATTAGCCACAGCATGGCTTAGGTTTATCCACCGTTGTGTAACCTCTAAGATAGTGACCCTCGAGTCACTTATGTAAGACCTTATTTATCCTATCAATTAAAGCTTCGGCACTTTTTATAAATAAATCTGTGTCCACTCTTGTCTTATAAAACGTATTAGCGCTTGATCCTGGCACTAATACGTGTAATTAACGACCCATTAAAAGTGGGGTGTGACAGAGTGGTATCAGAGCCGAGCTTGACCGTAGGATGAAACCCTAGGTCCGGATACACAACCGAAGATAAACACACACCCAAATTGCTCTTGAACTTTCATGTGCAAAAGTAATCCAAGCTTACGGAAGCGTTTTTGCAGCCATGGAAGGTCCCACTCAGGGAAATTGGGAGCAATCAAATTGCATTGTTGAGGAAGGTTTTCCCCGTCTCTTATGGGAGACACTCCAGCGACTGGGCTACACTAAGCCTCGCATGTACTATATTATGGAGTACCATGATGCGGGAGTGCAAAAGTGTAAAGTGCGAATGCACGTAAACAAACATCCCGACCGTCATAGCAAAGACATGCACGTCGGTACACCATGATTGGTAGAAGGCAAGGGGATACTACACAAAAAGTGGCACGCACCGCACTAGCGGATTATTGTGGCATTTTTGAAGAAGAAGTGGAGCACACACCGCAAAGTACCTTCCAAAGACGGATCAAACCACACCAACTTGGCACAACAAAGTACACGAGTTATGCCAGATCGACCCAAGAGTGCCGGAGTACACCAAGGTATTTACTATTAGATACGTACACCATTTGGACACCTTGTGCGAGGGCCAACAGAACGAGATACGAGCATGGATACGCCAATACCACGAGAAGCAAGCTGAAGCAGACATAAAAGCCAGGGAAGCGCACCAGATGGCAAGAGATCTGTACCAGTTGAAGAAGGAGTTGGAACAGTGCCAGCAGGAGCTTAGCAGAGTCCAGCAGCAGATACACAAGAAGAGATGGACCAGAAGGACACCTCGAGGAAGAAGAACCAACACCAAGACGGATTGCCACAAATGCCACTGATGTAGTGCCAACTTATGATCCCCGCCACCTTTCTACGATCCAAATGGAAATGTACCAACGGAATCTATGACCAACCCGAAGTCAATTGAGACCAAGGAGTCGGTCATAGGCAAATCGCTAGCGCGTAAAAATGTGACCAACAAAATATCCAAGACAAGGATACTAGGTGCTAGCACACCAGCGCTAGGAGACTATGGAACCTCCCGCAGCTACAGTTTGTAAAATGAATAAATAAAACTGTAGCAAGCAGTCATTGTCACAGCAGACTTAGCATAGCATCGTGTCAATGTCAGTAGTATTCGCATGTTTTTGCGACGTCTTAATAGTTATTATGTATGATGCACCCTATGTCATGTGTAAAGACTATTGAGATGTGTTGAATGTTTCGTGTTTCTTAACCTATTGGCCTTTATTGGATTTTATTGCTATTTGCCTCTTCTTTCGATCCGCGAACGCCATCTTACACTTATTGCTACCACAGCAATTTGATGGAAAGACGGTCTAGCAGGATCCATGAGCGACGCGAAAGAGCCGCGGCTATGGACCGCCATGAGGAGGAAGCCATCCCTCCAAGGAACAAAGCAACAGGGCGGACAACCTAGGCGAATCGGGGCAATGAAGATGAGAACGAAGTGAACCAGCCTAGAGGAAATGAAGAAGCACCTCCACCACCACCGTTACCCAATTTGGCAGAAGTGATGGATCATCAGACACAACAGTTGGAGCAGTTAGCTGGAAGAAGGGACAACGAGAATGGACACGGAAGAATGGCAGCATTTATACGGCTACGCCCACCTACGTTCGACCATGATGGGGATGACCCCCTAGCAGCGGATGATTGGCTACGCCAAATCATTAAAAAGTTGACCTTGATTAGGGCAAGCCCAGAGGAAAAGTTATTCTAGCCGCCCAACAACTCGCGAGGGGTCGGCTAGCGAATGGTGGGACAACTACCAGGAGGCAGTAGAAGACCCACAAGCGATCACATGGGAAGAGTTTATGGAAGAATTCCGTCGCTACCACATTCCGGAAGGTATCATACGCATCAAGGCCGAGGAATTTCGCGAAATAAAACAGGGAGCCATGACTGTTCCCCAATACATTCGCAAGTTCATGAAGCTAGCGCGCTATGCATCGGATGAAGTAGACACCGAGAAGAAGAAGATGGAATGCTTCGCTAGAGGACTTAACGACGCCTTACGCGAACAAGTAGCAGGTCACGAGTACACCAGTTTCAACACCATGATGAACAAGGCCATCATAATAGAAGAAGAAAAGATGAGGACAGAACGAGAGAGGAAACGCAAGACCATAGTTCCTAAGGGCGCTATCCATGGAAGATGCGGAAGACTCACTCCTACAAAGCGGTGCACCATCAAGATTCCGGCCCGGTTACACGCCCCGAAGCCGGGGAAACAACTACACTCACGCCATCAATAACAATTACCGTAGCGACAACGTCGACAAATCGGTCATAGCAACAACAATTGGTTTAGAAAAGGGAGGCTTCATAGGGGGAACAAATCTGCTATGGATGCCGAGAACCGGGCCACCGGCGTTGCGATTGCCCCATCGTAAACCCCAAAAGTGCCCTCCTCATCTGTTGCAAACAACAGGGACCGCCGCCTCTGGAGTAGTATGTACCACCCCTCGAACTCCCGGCGCACCAAGAGGAAATGCCCCAAGCTATGGCCAAGGCCGCCCGAATCAAGTCCACACGAGAGGACATGCGGCGGCGTCGGGGACGCTACCTATGGTGAGTTTCTAGTAAACTACACCCCTGCACCCATGTTATTGATTCCGACACCTTGCATTGTTCATAGCCGATCGCTTAGTTCAGCGGCGTTACTAACCGAACCCTATCGTAATTCGCGCACTAGAGCGATGCCCAACACACGCTAAACCCTTGTGTCCGAATAACGGTAGGAATCTCGGGACGAAATTCTCTTAAGGGGTGTAGGTTTGTAACACCTCCCGAATTTTGGCCATTTTTAAAATTCGCTAAAAATTCAAACTTTTCAAAAACCTCGATTTAATTTGTCGCCTTAACAATATTTTATGACTTAATTCAAAAACTTTGAGGACTAGAATAATAAATTCTATCTCCTTGAATTTTGAATGCATAAAAATATTTTACTTTCCTAAAACCTAAAATTAGTTGAAATAATTTGGGAAGTAATAAAAGAGGAAGGAAGTTAGAAAAGGAAAAGGGAAAGGAAAAGAAAATAGAAGGAAGGAGACACCGAACGGCCTAGCCCGATCGACCATCCCTCGTCCTCTCCTCTCTTCTGCAAGGAACGGGCCGCCCACCAAACCACACCGAGGACCACCTCTTTCCTTCCTTTGTGTTACACCACGTGGGGCCCGCTCGTCGGCCGTCCCTCCATGGAGACGCCGACCACGGCACACCCCCCGTCGGGACCCCTCTCGCTCCCTCTTCGTACCTAGCCACCGCGGACGTTGACGGATGCACGGTGGGAGCACGGAACCCCCCGCCCGAGCCACGACGCCGGCGGGGGGCCAGCTCACCCCCAACCGTGGCGGGCCGCGGGGGAGAGGCGACCTCGGCGACACAATGCCGCCCACCGGCGACGAAATCTGACCACCACGCGTGTGCCGCCATCACCGGATTTTTTCGAGGCGGGATTGGATCATAGTAGCCACGCCGAACCAGCCCGAAGACGGCTGTCCATAGCTACAACACGGGCGGCGGCATTGCTCGCTGTCCGCTTGCCGGCGTGATGTGACCATGCCCTCCCGGCCAAGCTGCCCGGAAGCTGGCACGACGCGATCTCCGCGGTCGGCTAGCACCACCAGCTCACCGAGACGGCGGCGAATAGGCGTCGAAGCCGACAAGGCCACGCGCCGCCAACCTAATGCGGGAAAAATGCGGAGCTAGGAGAAATCCGCCCGGGGAGCGCCGCGGCGGCTATAAATAGCTCACCCGGGCACTCCATTCGACCTCGCCAAGCACCACAAGCTGCGTCGAGAGCTAGAACACACGGCGCTCGCGCCACTCTCCCCCTCCTCTCTCCGGTTGCTCGGATTCTAGTTTTCCCCAATTGAAATCGCGCCCGCCGGCTATAGGGTTGCAACGTCGCCGTCGTTCAAGTCGTCGTCAGTCAAATTGGTGAATCGTGCGCTACCCGCTCCCTCCTCCTTCTTTTCCCTCACGCATTTTGCTCTATAGTGCTGTGTAGCCACGTCTCGGAGTATCGCCGGCCGAACTCCGCCGCGGCCGCCGTCGCCCGGGGGCGAGGCCTATCCCGCCACCCCAACACCTATCCGTATGATCGAGGTGGGGAGGGAAGTCCAACGGGCCGCTTGCGATGAGCTTTGAGGCAAGGGACGGCCATTCGAGGCGAGTTTTCGGCGAACGCCCGTCTTGCGGACGCGGAAGGTGGTGCCCGTCGAGGCCACCGTCACCGCCGAACGCCGTCGGGGCGGTAACCGATAAAGCGCCAACACGTGGCCCTCCACCGTCAACGCCCGCCACGGCACGTGAAGTGCCACGCGGGTCGGACCGGACCCACCGGTCAGCCACATGGGTGGCAAACACAGATGCGTGTACACCAAATGTAAAATGCTACGTACACATGAGCAATGTACACGGAATGTTATAAGTACACTTTCCGGTGTCGGAAAAATTCCAGAAAAAATATGTAAATAAACTATTTCATGTGGAGATAATTGTCATGATTTTTATTATATTTTTCCATTAATAAAATATTGACATAAAAAATCCCACGAGGTTTATTATCCGAATTAAACTTCGGAAAATCATAAGTTCCGATCCGTAACTCCGATTTAGGTCAAACCACTTCCAGTATTTTTCTAAAATCGTACCCTATCGTTTATCATGATTTCACTCATTATCACATGATGTCTTTTATCGCTATTCATTCGCCCTAATATTTATTCGATTAATCTCGCCGAACGTGGAAGTAGCCAACGAAGACCTTTATCAGGAGAATTGCAACCCTGATTACATCGCGGGGCCTGACGACATAAACAACCAAGGCAAGTCCTTACCCCCTTAATCATGACCTAATTAATTAACCTTTAATCCCGCAATAATTATATACATGATGTGTTGATCTAAGTGAATGTTTACACATGCGATGATAACCTCGATTCTAAGCTAAGTGCGTAATGAGCTGTGTGCTTGAGATAATGATGATGCTATGTGCGAGAGGTTATCAGCGATATGTGTTCATAATAATGTTTAATTATAAGTTAAGATATAATAATAAATGAGCCTGACCAACAAAAGAGGTGGGTGGTGTTAGTCTACATGGAGGTGGGCTAACACGACTCGGGAACCGAGGGTTCCTGCGGAGAGATACTTGCCTCCCCTTAGGACCGGTTCATAGACCATCTACCTAGTGAGATATCACGTACAGCCACGCGTCGGGATGGGGCGACTTGATCTCACACCCCGTTAGGTCAAGGTATATTGTATGCCTAGGTGGCCGGTGGTAGGCAGAAGGGCTATCGGGAGCAGACATGGGGAGAGTGGCCCCATGGTCCGGTTGGCGTGGATGCTTTAAGTGATCCTCCACGTAAAACTTTTGGCGCAATGTTATTATCGTATACACAATTATTAAGTTGATGGATCTTTGAGTGATCATCCAAAATGCTATGTGCTAATCGATGATCTTTGAGTGACCTTCCCATTTCCAACCCCGAGAAACCTTTGGTAGAAGATATACCAAAACCTAGGAGGCATCCGAGCGGGTACGAGGTGTCGTTGGGTCTTTTCCGACCACCGATCATGGAAGGAGCTGATCCATCGTGTGGGGAAATTTGTACAGCCTCTGCAGAGTTTTATTTAAATCTATTCGAATAGCCACGTCCTTGGAATGGGCAAATGCTAGGCGGATCATCTATGATTAGATTTTCACACTAATGTTGAGTAACCGCTTGTGCTTGTTGTTGATGACAATCTTATATAAGCTAACCGGGAACTAGCGAGAGCAGTTTTAGAGTCTCTGCTAGGGCCCAAACCCATAATAACCACCAACCCCCAGGTGTGGACTTGCTGAGTACTTTTGTACTCACCCGTTGTTAATTTTCTAGAGTTAGGCCCAGATGGGGACTTCGGTTATGATGATCACGATAAGGCAATGCTGGATGATTAGACGTTTACGCCTTTGGAGTTGCTAGGACCGGGATGTTGACACTAGGGTTTCGACTACGCTCAAGTTGCTTGTGGGTGTGACATGATAGGAGCCACTATGCGCTGTAGCAGACTCTGATAAATAAATAAATAATTAGCCACAGCATGGCTTAGGTTTATCCACCGCTGTGTAACCTCTAAGATAGTGACCCTCGAGTCACTTATGTAAGACCTTATTTATCCTATCAATAAAAGCTTCGGCACTTTTTATAAATAAATCTGTGTCCACTCTTGTCTTATAAAATGTATTAGCGCTTGATCCTGGCACTAATACGTGTAATTAACGACCCATTAAAAGTGGGGCGTGACACACTTGACCCGTTGTCACAGGAGTAAAATAGTTAAATGGTTATTGCTTTGTTGTCAAACATTATCAACTCCTGGGTAGAATTCTCTTGATTACCTTTGCTGTCCCTGAAGCCTCATAACAAGTTGTATCATGTGTATGCATCATCAATAACACCACAACTGTTTTATTTGGAGCTTTTCCACAACAAACTCCAGCCGCGAGTGTCAGTGACTAGTGTGGAATTCACTGCACATGTCGCCAAATCTCAACATTTGTACCCACAACTATATGAGAGTACTTATTCTTTCTTACTTGATATGAGGCTTTCAGTACTTTACAAAATTCCAATACATTTATTACTCCATTCCACTGATCTATATCTGGACTGGACTTATGCCAAATTATCCCGGATATGTGAACTTTATAGGGTAATGACACACTTGTGCTTTCATTAAGCTTCCAACAGCCGAAGCATGTGGTACCACTTATTTCTTTGATCTATTTCACATTCTTTCATGCATACTTTATTTCTTTAGAATCTTTTCTAAGTATGCCTTTGCAACAGTTCTAATATCTCTTTTCTTCCGTCTCCTGAATTTTCAATTCTTATTATGAGGGACATTTCACCAAGACCATTCTTGTTGAATCTCGAGGACAAAAACTTCTTCTTTAATAGTAGATTAGCACCACTACTAGCAAGCAAAGGTGCTATCCACATGTACGATTAGGAAAAATAAATTTTCCATTCTTAAACTTCTCATAATACTATTGTCCTTCTCATTCTCTTGAACCCAAATATTCTATTGAGTTTTCAACTTTAACACTCTACTTTCTAGAGACTTGCTCCAACCTTTAAATCACTTCTTTAGGCGACATCTCATATGTTCTTTTACTCCCACGACAAAACCATTAGGTTGTGCCATGTAATCATTTTCATACAAATCCCATTCGGGAATGCCGTCATTACATCCATATGATGAAATTCATCAAAGCCATAATGTGCCATTAACTTTCACTGTGTAATCAATTCATTCTCTTTATATAATCGTTCTCACCACAAGTGGCAATTTATATCTTTTCATATTCCCTTTGGAGTCACATTGCGTCTCTGTTGACCCTTCGATATGGCCGTGAGACCATTGTAGAAGTTCGGAGCAGCGGCCAGTTCTCCATCCCGTGGTGCGGGCATGCTAGAATGTATTCTTACAGCCTTTCCCACGCCCCGGGATGGGTTCCATTGAATTCTGCGGAAGTTGGCGATTCTTCCCCTCGGGGCATTGGTTTTGCCCATGGGGAAGAACTTAGCTAGGAACGCCGTGGAGCATTTTGCCCACGTATTGGCCTGCTTCCTTGTCCTTGTAGAACCATCATTTTTCGCTTTCCCCACGAGGGAGAAAGGAAACAAAGGGAGCCCGATAACGTCGGGTTCGACGTCCTGATGACAATCGTGGTCGCACAGCCTCAAGGAAGTGTTGGAGATGTGCGTTGGCGTCCTCGCTAGGCAGCCCACGTAAAGGACCGGCCTCGCACCATGGTAATTAGCCCAAGACGGCTCGAAGTTCTTGTCCGCAACATTTACCACCGGCCTAGTGGGCACGCGTTGGCAATAGCGGGCACGTGAGAAAATCGCGGAGCGACTTTTGAGCCATGGCTTGCGGTTCGGGCTTGGTGCAGGGGGTGTTGGTCTCAACTGCCGAGGTTCCGGCTGAAAAGAAGAGGTGCGAGACCTGTTCTTCCTTAGGAGTGCCTCGATTCTCGATGAAGTTTGTCGGCAGTTGGAAACCCGACATACACTATCCTGTTTTCATCCACAACGGAAAAACATAAAAGATTAGCCTGTATGAGCAAGTGGTTATCACGCATGCACGTTTCATATTCATAGCCCGACTAGTGATTTCTTATAACAATGCCTTCCCGACAACGGCGCCGAGAAATGCTTGTTGACGTTTCTTAAGCGCAATCATTAGAATCAGGTTTTAGAACCCAACCCCGATGACTACGCTTAGGAGAGACGAGCCGTCGATATCACTAAGTGGGACCACCGTGTCGGTGATAACGCACTTTCAATCAACGGTGATAGATCTTGCCATAGTTGATATTTCATCCGCCGCGCCGCGGATCTATCATTGTAGCATTTCACCCGGAAGTATTCGGGGTATCGTTATTTATATTTTCCCAAAGGAAGGCATGTTGTATAAGAAGTAGCATGGCATCCGAATGATGAAATGTGTGCACGCAAAGACCAACTCGTTCATAACAGGGGGTAAGCAATATGGTTTATAGATAGTGTGACACACACATTGGAATCCACCGGGTAAAGGATAAAGAAAATAGATAAAGAATAAACGAATGTCCTATGGAGTAATCTAATGTATTCTAGTCATGGTCTTACAATGAATAGTTAGGATCATATGCTAACATGATATGAGCATGGTTATCTCTAGGATAACAGGGAGACTTCCCGGTACCATCCGGCCCAATGGAAAGCATTTACGAAGTCCTACATCACATGCGAACGTGGAGGGATTACAAGGGACGTACGCTACGTCACAACCCCCGCCGCCTACCCTCACGACCGTGGCATGCTCTCATATTCGAAGGTGTCGTAATACCCGGGCACCATGCCCGCGTACGAGCACTACTCTTGCCCCCCTCTCAGATCCCCACCCTACGGATGGACGGACTAAGACAAGAGCAAACCCGAAAGAAACGACGAACCGTTATCCCATCTATAATCATGTTATGCATACGATGATCGATGAAGAACATAAACTCTAATTCATAAGTTAGACCATGAACATAGAAATAGAACTTGCACAATGGAGAAAGATCCATGGAAGATATATATTACCAAAGCTCACTTTGCTCCAAGATTACAAGTCCTCCTTTTGTAGCTCTTCTACTCCAATTCTAGCCAAATAAGAAGAAGAAGAAGAAGATGGTGGTAGAGAGTGTGAGTGTGTTTGGTGTGGTGACTCCAAGTGTGGTGTGTGGAATGAGGGAGAGGGAGGAGGTATTTATACACAAGAGAGAGGTGCTAAAAAGACTAAACTACCCCCTAACCGACCTCCTTGACACGTCTAGGTACGATGAACCAGGCTCTCCACCACCGCACCGACCGTTTGAGCACTAATGGCACCGCCTCGAGCCGGATGGGCTCGAATCCCCCCATCGAGGGTGCGGGCGCGCACTTCGGTGCGGGCACACCCCCTAGGCATAGGCTGGCCCAGGTTTCGTCGTGTCGTCTTGATTTGGCCTGAGAAGTTGTACCATGGGCTTGACTCGGTCCAGTTGTGCAGATTTGGTCCATTTCCATCCTGGGCTTGATATCCTTGAGAATGCGCTTTCTAGGATGGCGTACTTTGGACGTATTTCCACCTGTATTTATTATAAATACAACAAAATACATTTCGAACACTACAAGTGGAAATATGTTAGTAATATATGTATATGAGTATAAAAAGATATAGTTTTATTCCCTTTATGGTAGTAAGTTGACAGGGAAAAATATATGTCGTTAGTGACCGTCCATCAGCCTCGTAGACCCATTCATGACCTTTGTTTTGGCTCCATTAGAAATTACTTCCAAGTCCCAAATATCGTCGGATTCTTTAATTTCATAACTTCTTGCCATTTAGACAAGTGAGTGCATCTCATGGCTCTTTAGACAAGGTGGGATCACCCTTCATTTGAATTTATTTAACATAAACTTTATAGTCACTAGAGAAAACTACTTTTCTCAATCTTTGAGACCTTTCACGGTCCTTAGCTATTGGCACTTCTTTAATGTGGGTCATTGTTGCTCTTTTATTGCAATGAGAGGCAATTAATTCTATAAGGTCCTATATCTAGGATCCTTGTTTACTTATACAACAATTACATGGTATTTCAAATCATGTGTCTCGGATACCATGCTCCCCCCATTACTCCATCTTCTAAAGATAGAGTATCATCACTTTTCTTATTTTGGGTATGATCTGTTAAAATCACATGGTGCCATAAGCACCGCTTTAATAACTCTCAAACTTTTCTAGTATGCTACCTTCCTATCGAACTATAAAGATCCGTGAATTTAGTCATTACTTTTCTTAGGGGTATAACTATTATGACCATTGTACTCCCTCAACGATCACATTCACCTTTTTATAGATCACTTTAGTCTTCAATGCACAATATGCACCGCTTTATCTTGAACTATAGGGAGTGTCTTTCTTAATCGTCTTTTCTTCTTCACATCTTTTGAATTTATTTCATATTTCTCCCCCCTCGAATGTGGCATGAACTTTTCTACCACAATTCGAAACTATCAAACTCTTGTGAAGGAGGAAACTTTGATTACTTATTCATCCACATGGGAGTACTTTTTCCTCATTTCACTTCAAGAACTTATAGCAAAGTCCTTTATTATCAATACTTTTGCAAGTCACGCTCATACGCTATTCTTATCGAGGTTCATACATAACTTTCTTTTCACTTTACACTCATGAAGTGCTTAATGTCAACTCTAGGATAGCACAAGAGCAACCCATACCTTTCTCGCTATACGAGATAGGCACTATGCTAACTTTACCTTGCTATGCAAGGTAAGCATTGCACCAACTTTACCCGCCATGCGGGTATTACTTCAACCTTTTTCCCCGCCATGCGGAATAATTCCCTCGAAGGGACATCAATGCCGGGGATTGGCTCATCAAATTCGAAATAAATCAATACTTTGTAACATAAATGCTTAATCCAACGTTGGTCAAATTAAACATGAATGTGATCTTTTACAACTCTTGTCATAATGACTGAAACTAAAAATACATTCTTTTCATTGATAGTACAAAAAAAAAAAACATTTCTCAAACTAAACTTTAATATCAACTTTAACGCCATTAGCGACTCTTATTCAATGCTTTATCATCTTTTTCGAGTCATAAATGACCAGCTCATTTTTCTTTCTCGCCTTCAAGACTCAAAATGGATCATTGTCTGTGAATATTCAACAATAGTCAACAATAATGAGAAATTAACCCTATGTTGATCTGGTTAAGACATGCACATTAAACTTTAAATATCTTTTAACCCGGTATTCTATATCACCGTTGGGCGAAATAGAATAATACATCAATTCCACATCACCGTTGGGCGTAAATAGAATAAATGTATGAAACTCAATAATCTTGAAAGCATATAATCGCTCCTCAAAAATAGAGGATGATCCATCTTTATTGCAAACGGAAACATAAAATTACTTTTCTTTTATCTTTATCTGTTCTCTCTGAATAATTGGTCACTTTGATGCAAAATTTATCGAGATTTACACTTTAAACATAAAACTCATAAACAAATTTATAATATTGTTATCATCAACGTTGGTCAGAAAATAGCAATATTATAATTAACTTTAAACAAATATCTTTTCTCCTCCTCTAATTAAATTTTCTCGTTGGTTCCAATTCAATTAGAGGAAGGAACTTTTACTTTGCAAATGAAAATTTAACATACTCATTATCAATTTTCCGAAACATTAATATACTTTTATTTCTTGGTGCAAAAATGGTCGTTGGAGCAAAATTTTCACCAAAATTCAATTCAAATTCAATCAAAATATGCATCAATCTATTTCTGGAAAAAGAAAAATGAAAAACATTTTTGTTGGTTATATGGGCCGCCGGAAACCATTTGGCCCACAGGTAAAAATGGCCCAAGGCACATACCCGGCGCGTGGCGGCGGATACTACTGGGCCAAAACCAGCCCGAGCCCGGCTAGAGTCGGGGAGCTTTGTCGGCCCGATCAAGATCGGACGGCTTTGTCCTTCATTTCCTACGAACAAAACACCCTGAAAAGAGAACCCGAAACCCCAACTCTTCACTTCGTTGCTTTCTTTCTCTTGGCCGCCGCACAACAAAGCGGGGGCCGCCGCCGTTCTTGCTTGCGCCCGACGGCGGGCCCGCCTTCGAGGTTGGCGGCGGCGCCCTGGCGAAGCACCACCTGGTAGCTCCCCTGCCTTCTCTTTTCTTCTTCTTTCCATTTCTCCTCGCACCGGGTGGGTGCGGCGGGATGAGCTTCGCCTGCGGTGAGCGCGGCGGCGGCGCAGTCTTGGCCTCGCCGGAGGCTCTCCTCCCTCGCTCCCGGGCGGTCCCCTTTTTTTCTTTCTCACTTTGGCACATGGGAGTCTGCGGCGGTGGAGGCCGTCGGGCGATCCGTGGTGAGATAAGCGGCCTCGTCGGGCGCCGGTGCCTCCGGGCGGGCGCGAGGCCCATGGCCGCCCGGGCTTCGCGATGGCGGCTCCCCCCTCCTCTTTACTTTTCTTTCTTTGCAGTTTCCTCCTTCCCTTTCTCTCCCTCGGCCTTGTCGGCAGAAGACGGCTACCATCCACGGTGGCGAGGGAAGATGGTATATGGCGCCCGTCGATCCATTCACCGTAGAGTGAACAGCTGGCCGCCGTCGGCGGTCCGTTGGCGGTGCCCCTGTCCCGGTTCCGAAAGATCCACGCGGTGGCGTGAACCCGACTACCTTTCCGCGCCGGCGTCGAGGACAGCCCGGCGGTGATGACCGGGTAGGTTTTTACCGCTCCCGATCTCTATCCCCCTTCTAGGCTTAGGGTTAGGGTTTCCATTTCTATACCGACCCGGTTTCGAATCATCGATTAAGTTTTCAATTCCTCCCCCATCTGAATCGGATCGGTCATCTTTCAATTTCTATCCCCGATCTGGATCTACAACCTTAAACCAGGCTCGTGGTACCATTGTTAGAAATTTAGGATCGACTAGGTGAGATCCAGAGGGTACTTTTATCTTTCGTGACAGACAAGTGGTAGATCATGAACTGGAAACGGATAGAGACAGAGAGGGCGGTGAGGAGATGGATACACAAAACCGGATAGTCCTTGTAGTTCTCATCAAGCGTATGGTCGATCTAGGCATGGCATTGGTGTTGGAGTCGGTGGCGATGGGTCCATCCCTGCCGCGGCGCCTCCTCTCGATCGGGACTAGGAGTGGACAGGGGGGCGGTGGCTACTGATGTGGTGAACCTCGTACTATGTGCCGCGTGGCCCCCACCTCCTATTTATGGCGCCAGGCGACAGGGGCCCACCAAATTGTCTATTAGGCCGGGCGCCCCGATCGACGCGAAGTCAAGGGCCCGTTGGCGTTGGGCCACCGGTGGAGATCAATCTAACAAGCACAACTTGTTTTGCTTGATTGCGTGCGGGGGTGGAGAACAAAAGCACCGACAGGCCGATGATCTTTGGTAGGTCACGAAACTTCGTAAAAACGGCGGCGACGGCACATATCACCGATGGAGCTTGCCTTCGTTGGTGTTTCGTGGTCAAGCGTTGCCGCTTGTTAGCACGCGTTTTGGGGCGTCGTCCTCTTTGGCGAGTACTGAGAGATCGTCCCGAGAACGTACATGCCGCTTGCTTGCAGCATGCCGCCCGTGTTCATGGTCGCCAGTTGTGGTTCTCATTGCCGGCGAGGGGCATCGGAAGACATCACCTCCGTCGTCGGATGCTAAACTCGTTGTTCAACGTCGTCACACGTTATGAAAAACATACTAGCAGATTTCAATTTGGATCAATTTGAACATATCAAAATTCAGGTCTCTATATTTACCATCCCTTATTATCCAAAGAGAATATGAAGATGCTTGGGACTGCGAAGAACAAACATTGTCCGGGTTGTGATTTGGGCTGTGCTCCGATCCCTCCTCCTACATGCGGTCGTGAAGAATATGAAGATGCTTGGGACTGTCATGTGTGATCCGAGGAGTCTCGTGTTTCAAGAAGCTCTCAACAAAAAGGTGATTGCTTTGGGGTCCCCGGAAGAAAGAAGCGAAAGAGTTCCAAGAAGAACGACTTCGGGCTCGATGGAAGATGCTCGATGGGGATGCTTTGCCCCGGGAAGAAGAAGGAACTCCCGATAATGATAAATGATTAAACACCTCATTGTGTTTCTTAGTGGTGGCCCCTGGCTCCACTCTTTATTTTACTCTTTGAACCTTGGCTTTATGCCTTATCCCTCTTATCGCTTTAAGGTTGGCTAAACTTATCGGCTTGGGGTGCTATGTTCAAATTTCTCATATATATGATGTTTCATCATGTTGGCTTTGTTTGTGTTTTGTTTACGTCTTGGCACATGTGCCCAAGTACTAGTTGAAATCTCATGTTTGGTTTTGGAAATTGATGACACACTTGTGGACTAATCCTTGCTCTAAGTGTATGACTTGAGATAGGATTAGATGGATGACAAGGAGCATGATGATCATGAACATGGGCGATGATGATGGACATGGTGGATCGTCCAAGCTTCGGTGATTGGGCTTGAGAGGAACCCGGGAGTTCAAGGCAAAGGTATCTTGATAGGGTTTTCCTTTTTGGTGATCAAGACACGATAGAGCGTGTGATCACATTATAGGATAGATAGCCGACTATCAAGAGGGGATGCCGCGACAATCCTTTGGTGAAGTGCTTCTAGGTCCAATTGACTTGCATTTGCATTTAGGACAATGAGAGCACTAACTTCGATCTTGCCTAACTTATCGACGAGCTAACATGCATGATAACGTGATCATCTTGGAAGTGTTGGCAACCTATGGCAAGAGGCGAAGCAAGTTTGAAGCAAAGAGCAAAGAAAAAAGATGAAGAACTTGCTTGTCCCAGGGCGTCCGGACGCCGCGAAGCGCGACCGGACGCGACCGGCCGGTGGCTCGGTCAGTGCGTCTCGCGTAGAGCTCTGCGGCGTGATTTGGCCGGACGCATGACCGGGCGGGGACGGATGCTTCCGGTGCTCGACCGGCTAATCGGCCGGATGCGAGGAGGTGGTCATTTGTGGGCCCGAAGCTTGTCTGTTTTGACCGAAGCGGTGACCGGACCCACGACCGGACTCACCGGGTGAGTCCGGTCTGCGTCCCCGTCAGCCGCCAGAGAGCCCCTTTTGAAGGCCAACGGCTCTATCTCGTGAGGGGGTCTATATATATTGGTTTGGCCGGTATTGTGACTACCCTCTTGCATATTTGAAGCTTCCAACTTGCTATTGAGCTTGTGAGACTCCTCTCCACTCATTTCTCCATCACTAACTTCGGATTCTTGGTGAGATTGAGAGTGATAGAAGTGCATTGCTTGCATCGGTTGCATTCTAGAGGCACTTCATCCTTGGAGAAGCCGCGGGATCTTGTTTCTCTTGGGAATTTGCTTGGTTCCCTAGCGGCTTGGAGCAAGAGGCGGTGTTGAGCTCGATTGGAGCTTGTTCGAGGCCACACCGGTGGACTTGTGAGGGGTTGAGCCTTACCGCGGGAGGTACGCGAAAGGCATCACTAGTGGATTGCTCGTGGCTTGTTGGACCCTCTCTTGTGATCGTTTGCTTGAGCTCCCACCGGGGGATTTGGCACGGCCATTAAGCCTTAGCAACCGCCAAGTGAGTGTGTCGCCACAACGAGGACTAGCGTCTTGGCAAGCACGCGTGAACCTCGGTAAAATCATCGTGTCAATTGTGTGCTTGCTCGTTGGAGATTTCATATTGATCACGGTGATTGGCTTCCACCTCTACACTCCACCGATCGGTATATCGATCCCTCTCTCTAGCATTTACATTGATATACTTGTGTAGAATTGCCTTGGTTGTTTAGTTGCTTAGCTTGCTAGAATTGTTTAGCTCCTAGTTGTTGTTCTAGTTAGACTTGCTTGTTCACCTAGGAGTAATCTAGCGACATAACCTTTGTGTGAAATAGAAACATTAGAATTGACTTGTGGCTTGCTAGGATAGCTTGTAGCATCGCTTATTAGCTTCGTTGACGGTCACTAACGATACATTTTTAACGTCAACATTCTACCAATAAGGGGGGTGAAACTATACCTTACTACACACATATACATTTATTATTGACATAATTCCACTTGTAGTGCCAAAATAATATTGTGCAGATTTATATGAGAGGCAAGTGGAAAATACACCAAAAGGCGCCTCCCTGGAAAGCGCATTACTGGAGAATATCAAGCCCAAGGGAGGAATGGACCAAACACGCAGAACTGGGCCGAGCAAACATCGCCACACAACTTTTCAAGCCCAAAACACGCCACCCGCCAAGGCCCGGCCCGAACCGAGGCCCAGACAGGGGCCGCGCACCACCTGGTGCGCTCGCACCCATCCTGAGGCGGTTCGTGGCCGTGTTTGGCGAGGCGGTTTGTTACCTTCCAAAACCGGCTGTGCCGACGTTGGATTGTCGGTTCAAGCAGATTTGGAAGGTGTTCAAGGACGGTTTTGGCTCTTTCCATGTGGGGAGGGACGTTTTTCAAAGAGCCCCCTCTCCTCTACCTATAAAAGGAGGCCCTCTCCCCCTCATTCAACACACACCACACAATGTAGCCTCTCTCTTCTTCTTCTTCTTCTTCTTCTTCTTCTTCTTCTTCCCCTTTCTTCTTCTTCTTCTTCTTTCTTCTTCTTCTTTTTCTTCTTCTTCTTAGTTTGTACTTAGGAGGAGTTTGGCAAGGATTAATAAAGGAGAGCAAGACATTTTGGAGCTATTCGGTATGATCAATTTAGAGTTCTTCATCTTGTTCTTGTTCTCTACTTATCAATATAGTCATGTTCTTGAATTAGAGCAAAGTCCTTATGACATAATCTTGATTGATGAACTAGCATATAGTTTCTATATCATAATCTTGTCTTATGGAACATCGTGCTTAATTTATCATACATACATGTTTAGACCAAGAGCTAGATCATTATGATGAGTTCTACCTAGAGTTAGACTTGGTTGATGTTGGGTTCTAAGCGGGATTGATAGCCGTTCCTTCGAGGGCTATGCTGCGTAGAAGGACCCCGGGGACGGGTAAGCCTTGTATACACGCCGAGTAATAATCACTAGTGTAGACGTGGTGTCTAGACTAAGGGTTTTCTATCTTTTGTGGCGCATCCCACGGTTGAAGGGGTAGGCGGTCAAACAGGTTGTGGCAGCCTTGTCCGTCCCTTGTAATCCCCCCCACGTTCGGGTGTGGCGCGATGCTAAATGCCGGTCTCCATCCCATTTGGGGCGATTGCCGGTGCCCGAAGTAATTCGACAGAGACCTTGGCTTTCTTGAACTAGAATCTCTAATAGTAAAACATGTGTGTATCTCGCTATCTTGACATGACTATCTAGGATATGCCTGCTCCATATTAGATTTATTCTTTTATTCATTATTTTCCCTTTATCCTTGAGATTGGCTTGAGTGTGTGTGTCAAGTTATCCTTTTACCTATCCTATTTTACCCCTATTATGAGCATTGGTCTATTATACATTCGTGTCATCTTGACCATGTCCGAATTAGAGACTTTTACACCATGCCTTCCTTTGGGAAAATATAAATAACGATACCCCCTGAATACTTCCGGTGAAATGCTACAATGATAGATCCGCGCGCTTGCGGATGAATATCTTGTTTGGCAAGATCTATCACCGTTGATAATCCCGTTCAGATCACCGACACGGTGGTTTCACTTGGGAATGTCAATGGCGCATTTCTGGCGCCGTTATTAGAGACGGGTTCTAAACCTGTTTCTAGTGATTGCGCTTAAGAAATGCAACAAGCATTTCTGGCGCCGTTGCCGGGGAAGGCGTTGGTTAAAGGGATGATCTATTAGGACTTGTTCATGATAATATGCATGTGTAGTGATCTTTGTTCATCTTAGGTTTATCTAAAAACAAAAAAAATCTTTTATAAAAAAATATAAAATATATATTTTATAAAAAAATATCTTATATAAATAAAAGCAAGGACATGTTATCAAGTTAGTATGCACCGTCGGGTATTCTTGTCGCTAACCATTTCAGGTGGAGACTAAGAAGAACAAAGGAGCACGCGATGCTTGAAAACATGGGGCTACATCAAGAAAACTTTGATGCTCTTGGGCGGAGGAACACACTCAAAAAGGAGACCCTGACTTTTCACACTTGACTTTTTCACGAAAGTCCAAGTGTGAGAGGGAGGACGGTGATAATATCAAGTTCCACGTGCAAGGGGATCATAAAAAAAAAGAGAGAAGTGAAAAAAAAGAAAAAAAAAAAGAAGAGAGAGATGAATAAAAGTTAGCCTCCCTTGCTATAAAAAGAAAAGAAAAAAAGAAGAGTTGAAAAAAAAAGATATATATAGAAAAAAAAAAAAAAGTGTTATTGGAAAAAAAAAAATGGTTGCTAAAAAAAAATAAATAAGAGGAGAGAGGAGCAGGTTGGCCCCATATGGCCAAAATAAAAAGACACCTGACTCCACCCTGCATTGCTTCCATGTAAGCAAGAAGGGATCTTTCTCTCCCAAGACCTTTGTTGCACTGAGTGAGTTCGGTATGTCTCCCTACGCCGGCCGAAGTCATAACCAAACCAAGATCATCATGCCACCGACACAGCAATTATGAACTCTATCCTCAAGCTGTCGGTCAAGTACACTCAGTACACAAAGGTCCAATAAAAAAAAAAAAAAAAAAGTAAAAAAAAAGAAGGTAAAGGAGGAACATCCTCCTTTACACCTTTGTGACCACTAAGGCCCATGGTCCATATACACTACATGTGTATGACCTAAGCCTTGTGGCCCGCCTGAATGGATTATCAAGCTACCACCGCAGGAGTCTCAACGTTCTTTTCTTCATGCACGGATGGTACACACACACTCGGGTATACAAAGGTAATAATTCACCAATTTTTTTACTCATACTTATCTCCATATATATATATATATATATATATATATATATATATAAATATTTCATCATGGAGATAAAATAAGGCTAGACTTACATTGCATCTTTTATCTTAGCCTTGTTTGAGTATGAAAAGTTTGGTGAAGTTTTTCTGTCCTCCCTTGATAATAAAATTATCAAATAAAAAAAATATAAAACAACACAAAAGTCTCTTTTGCTCCTTCCCGCATATGTTTCAAAATTTGGTAATCGCGAAGGATGGTAAGTCCACTCAGCGAATCTACCATATACTAACCATGCAGAAAAGACCAAAAGCACGAGGGGTACAACCTCGATCCGATGAGCATTGAGCTAGCTTGGGGAGGAGGACCCTAACAAGGTAATGAGAAACCTACACTCTCATCATCTGTCCATTACCTTCCAAAAAAAAAGGGGTGTTTTATAAAATATTTAATTATCAAAATAAAACAAAAATATTTACTACACAAAAATCTATAATATTTTCAAAAAAATGGGGTATATTTCAAAAAGAAAAAAATAGGGTATATTTAAAAAAATATATGTTTTATAAAATATTTTATTATCAAAATTAACAAAAATATTTATTACATAAAAATCTATATAATTTTTTTAACCTTTTTGTTCACCTTTCAAAGTCTTCATCTTCATTGGGCGAATCTTATTGCTCGCAAATCTATGGACTAACCCCTACGAGGATTTTATCAAACATCATAAGGGTAAGTCTAAGAGATGACAATGGAGATCAGTTGTTTGGTGAACCCAAAAATAATAATAATAATAATAATAATAATAATGATAAAATAATAAAAACAAATCCTTTGAAACCCCAAGAATGATTGTCCCACTCTTCCAAGATCATCACAAGACAAGCTTGGGGGAGTCTCCCCGCACGCTCAAAAGACGATGTTAATCAAAGATCTACACATAAGCGTTCACAAGCTAGCAACGTTCATAAACCTAAGGTAAGTCAAAAGCTAGCTTGGTGGAGGACTCCCACAAAGGTAACTCGTATCTCACATTCCATTCAGTTATTTCCTTATCTTATATGAATGATGAGGTATGAGAATAAAAAAATAATAATAATAATAACAAAAAAAAAAGGGAAGAAGAAAGAAAGAGAGGAGATTTATTCCACTACATATATATGTGTTGTAGAAATGTTTAGTTCTACCCCTGTTGAAATGATGAATAGTTGCTCTGTCTTATATTTTGCCTCAGCCTAGTTTATTATTCGAATTTCTCTAAAGTTTGGGTTTAGTGGTCGAGTCTAAAAACTCATCCCTGAAAAAAAAACTGATTCATGTGGGTTGCATAGACTCTATCTAGTCTAAGTTGTTGCCAAGTATGATATGGTACAAATGGATTTGCTATGATTTCGTCCAAAAGTGAAACTTGACATCCCGGGAATCTAATTTGAAAGAAAAAAGAAATGATATGGGCTATGCTAAAAAAAAAAAAAAAAAAAGAGAAAAAAAAAGAGAGATGAAAAATGGACATGTGTCCGAGGGCGAGCGAGCCCACATCTCCAAAAAAAAAAAAAAAAAATAAAAAACAAGAGAGGAAATAAAAGACAAAGTCTAGGCGAGCAGAGCCCACCTCTCCAAAAATATATATATATATATATATATATATATATAGCAATAAAGCCCATACTTTCTTGAAAAACAAAATAGAACTTAAATAAATAAATCCCTGATGAGAAAGTTGATCAAAAGGATGAATGAAAGGTATTTCTGTTATAACCGTTCTATCGGCAACCACCCAAGGCTTTGAGAAAAGCTAAAAAGCCCCCGCTACGATGAAAGGTAATAAAGGGTGAGCAAAGGCATGCCATTTTATTCAAACTCTAGTAGAAAATCTTAGTATAACCCTGGCACTTGAAAAACATAATCGACATAGTAGCAACTCCTGATCAACAACCAAGTACTTGTCTTTTTGCTCGAGGACGCGCAAAGGGTAAGCTTGGGGAGTTTGTTGACGGTCACTAACGATACATTTTTAACGTCAACATTCTACCAATAAGGGGGGTGAAACTATACCTTACTACACACATATACATTTATTATTGACATAATTACACTTGTAGTGCCAAAATAATATTGTGCAGATTTATATGAGAAGCAAGTGGAAAAATACACCAAAAGGCCTCCCCGGAAAGCGCACATCGAGAATATCAAGCCCAAGGGAGGAATGGACCAAACACGCGGAACCCGGCCGAGCAAACATCGCCACACAACTTTTCAAGCCCAAACACGCCACTGCCAGGCCCCGGCCCGAACCGAAACTGAGACAGTGCGCGCGCGCACCACAGTGCGCGCTCGCACCCATCCCGGTTTGCTAGGCCCGAGTTTGGCGAGGCGGTTTTATTACCTTCCAAAACCGGCTGTGCCGACGTTGGATTGTCGGTTCAAGCAGATTTGGAAGGTGTTCAAGGACGGTTTTGGCTCTTTCCATGTGGGGAGGGACGTTTTTCAAAGAGCCCCCTCTCCTCTACCTATAAAAGGAGGCCCTCTCCCCCTCATTCAACACACACCACACAATGTAGCCTCTCTCTTCTTCTTCTTCTTCTTCTTCTTCTTCTTCTTCTTCTTCTTCTTCTTCTTCTTCCCCTTTCTTCTTCTTCTTCTTTCTTCTTCTTCTTTTTCTTCTTCTTCTTAGTTTGTACTTAGGAGGAGTTTGGCAAGGATTAATAAAGGAGAGCAAGACATTTTGGAGCTATTCGGTATGATCAATTTAGAGTTCTTCATCTTGTTCTTGTTCTCTACTTATCAATATAGTCATGTTCTTGAATTAGAGCAAAGTCCTTATGACATAATCTTGATTGATGAACTAGCATATAGTTTCTATATCATAATCTTGTCTTATGGAACATCGTGCTTAATTTATCATACATACATGTTTAGACCAAGAGCTAGATCATTATGATGAGTTCTACCTAGAGTTAGACTTGGTTGATGTTGGGTTGCGGGATTGATAGCCGTTCCTTCGGGGCGGTGCTCTGGTAGAAGGACCCCGGGGACGGGTAAGCCTTGTATACACGCCCGGAGTAATAATCACTAGTGTAGACGTGGTGTCTAGACTAAGGGTTTTCTATCTTTTTTGTGGCGCATCCCACGGTTGAAGGGGTAGGCGGGCTGGGTTGTGACAGCCTTGTCCGTCCCTTGTAATCCCCCACGTTCGGGTGTGGCGCAATGCTAAATGCCGGTCTCCATCCCATTTGGGGCGATTGCCGGTGCCCGGCAATTCGACAGAGACCTTGGCTTTCTTGAACTAGAATCTCTAATAGTAAAACATGTGTGTATCTGCTATCTTGACATGACTATCTAGGATATGCCTGCTCCATATTAGATTTATTCTTTTATTTATTATTTTCCCTTTATCCTTGAGATTGGCTTGAGTGTGTGTGTCAAGTTATCCTTTTACCTATCCTATTTTACCCCTATTATGAGCATTGGTCTATTATACATTAAATTGTCATCTTGACCATGTCCGAATTAGAGACTTTTACACCATGCCTTCCTTTGGGAAAATATAAATAACGATACCCTGAATACTTCCGGTGAAATGCTACAATGATAGATCCGTGCGCTTGCGGATGAATATCTTGTTTGGCAAGATCTATCACCGTTGATAATCCCGTTCAGATCACCGACATGGTGGTTTCACTTGGGAATGTCAATGGCGCATTTCTGGCGCCGTTATTAGAGACGGGTTCTAAACCTGTTTCTAGTGATTGCGCTTAAGAAATGCAACAGCTTCGCCATCTTATTTACTAATCCGGGTGCTTAGTGTTGTTGCAAGATTTTTTTTAATAGGCTATTCACCCCCTAGCCATTAGGACCTTTCACTAGTGCTGTGCACTACTGTACTAGAATCCCTCCTTTTTATTCTTCCCAAGGATAATAGGCCTAGAACTAGGGATTGGAATGTTCTTTGTTGGAATATCAGGGGCATAAATTCTCAGGACAAATGGGACTCCCTTAGGAATAAGATTCTTGAAAGCAACTGTGATGTGTTTAATATCCAAGAAACTAAGAGATCCTCCTTTGATGTCGCTTACATCAAGAAATTTTACCCTCCCTGTTTGATGCCTATTGCTTTCTCCCTTCTGTGGGTGCATCTGGGGGCATTTTAATTGCCTGGAAGAGCTCCATATTCTCTAGGACTGAGATCTTTCAGAATGATTATTCCATCTCTGTTGAGTTCTCCTCTGTGCACAACAATGATTACTGGATTCTTACTTCCATCTATGCCCCTTGTGACCCTGTTGGTAAGCAAAATTTTATTAATTGGTTTGAGAACATCCATATGCCAGATGAGGTGGATTGGCTTATCATTGGTGATTTCAACCTATATAGAAAACCTGAGGATAGGAACAGGCCAGGTGCAAATCTTTCTGATATGTCCCTCTTTAACATTGCTATTAACTCTTTGGGAATTGTGGAGATTCCTCTTCGTGGTAGGAAATTTACATGGTCTAACAAGCAGCAGCCCCCACTCCTTGAGAGACTTGATTGGTTCTTCTCCTCTCAGACCTGGACCCTCAGTTATCCCAACACTTCTGCTTATTCTCTTGTTATGGAGGTCTCAGACCACTGGCCTTGTGTCATCAAAATTTCTACCTCCAACCCTAAGAGTAAGGTTTTCGATTTGAAAATTGTTGGATGATGCATGATAGTTTCCTCGCCTCTAGTTGCTTCCGCTTGGAACAAGCCTTTCTTTGTTCAAGACCCCCGCTAAGGCGATCACTGCCAAATTTAAGTCCCTTAGAAATGACTAAAGGGTCTAGCAGGTCCAAGCTATATAATCTGAAAATGACCATTGACAATGTCAAGATAGTTATCTCCTTCCTTGAGGTCATAGAGGAACACAGAGATTTGTCCATTCAGGAGTGGAATTTTAGGAATCTTCTTAATCTGAAGCTCTCCTCTCTTCTTGACCAGCAGCATATTTATTGCAGGCAAAGAGGGAAGATAAAATGGGTGAAGTTGGGGATGAAAACACTAAATTATTCCATGCTTCAGCCACTATTACTCACAGAAGAAATTCTATTGCTTCTTTGACAAACTCTGAGGGACAAATTTTGTTTGACAATGCTTCAAAAGAGAAACTCATATGGGATGATTTCAAAGAAAGGCTTGGTAGCTCCTATTCTCCTCACATGCTCTTTGATCTTGACTCAATTCTCTCTGCTGGACCTGACCTTTCCAGCCTTGATGCCCCTTTTACTCATGATGAGATTGATAATGTGATTAAGCTCCTGCCTTCTGATAAATCTCCTGGGCCAGATAGTTTTAATAATGACTTTCTTAAGAAGTGCTGGAGCATCATCAAGGAGGACTTCTATAGGTCGTGTGAGGCCTTTCATTTAGAAATGTGTGTTTGCAGAGCATAAATGGTTCCCTAATCACCCTTATTCCCAAAGTTGAAACTCTTGTTACAATTAATGATTATAGGCCAATCTCTTTGCTGAATTCCTCCATCAAGATCATCACAAAAAATTCTTGCTAACAGGCTTCAGCCCTCATCACCAAATTAGTCCATACTAATCGGTATGGGTTCATCAAGTCCGGATGTTTCGGGATTGTCTTGCCTGGTCTTTTGAATACCTACATCTTTGTCATACTTCAAAAAAGGAGATTGTCATCATCAAGCTGGATTTTGAGAAAGCTTTTGATAAAATTGAACATGCAACTATGCTTCAAATCATGGAAAAAAGGGGTTCAATAATGT
Organism: Hyparrhenia diplandra; assembly: GCA_015847255.1. Lineage (NCBI taxonomy): Eukaryota > Viridiplantae > Streptophyta > Magnoliopsida > Poales > Poaceae > Hyparrhenia > Hyparrhenia diplandra. Next base: position 479,039 of record JADLZK010004962.1, on the reverse strand, counting down.
ATGGCTTAGCCGGATGAGTCTAATCTTTAACTCGGAACTTTTTCGGTTGTCTTGAATAGAAACCCGGGGAAAGGTCTTTCACCGCAAGAGGGGTGTTAGGCAAGGTGATCCCCTCTCCCCCCCTTCTTTTTGTGTTGGCTTCTGATCTCCTCCAATCAATCATGAATAAAGGCAAAGACAATGGTCTTTTCAAGCTTCCCATTCCAGTTCTTCACACTAATGACTTCCCCATTATTCAATATGTTGATGACACTTTGATAGTAATGGAGGGCTGCTCTAGACAGCTCTTTGCCCTTAAAGCTCTACTCAACTCCTTTGCCTCCTCTTCGGGTTGAAAGTTAATTTTGCCAAATCTATGCTAGTGCCCATCAACATTTCTCAGAAAAAGAGCCCAACATCTTGCTTTGCTACTTTTGGATGTGTTGTTGGCAGCTTTCCTTTCACTTACCTTGGTCTCCCTCTTGGGCTGACTAAGCCAAGTGTCTCGATTTTACGCCTCTGGTATGTAAATGTGAAAGAAGACTTGTTAGCATCTCTCTCTTTCTCTCTCAGGCTGGTAGGTTGCAGATGGTCAACTCAGTTCTCTCATCTCTTCCTACTTACTTTATGTGCACCTTCCTCATGCACTCTTCCATTAATGAGATGATAGATATTTTTGTTGCCTGTATTCTATAGCATGTGATTTGGTGACGGACCAACTTGTCCGTGTGGTATCTAGTTCGGATGCTTATAATAAGGTCCAACAGTAACATCACAAAGTCTGTTCACCAAAGAACTAGGTCTTGGTGAGAAACGGAGCCATGGCTTTGTGCTACTTTTGTGGGGCCTGGGCATTTAGCTTTACTAATCGATCCTACTCACAATATTCAAAGACTTGAAATAACAATTGTCGATAATATTGCAAAAGGGACTCTGATAAACTCACGAATCTTAGGCTAGGTTCACACGATTTTTTTCATGTCCTGATCGATGCACTTGCAAAGAGGAATCGCAATGGTATTAAAAGTAATGTAACTAGCCTTCGGGAAGTTCGCACAGTCATTCGTAATACTCGGTTGCAACAAGAACCTGGATAAATGGTCTTATTTACTGGGATCTCGCAATCTTCTCATGAAGTAAAGCTTATAGAGCTATGATTGGACACAGGACAGCTGCATAACGCATACCGGTGGCTTTGGAAAAATACCACATACTATGAGAGAAAGGCAAAACAACCTTATTGCCTTAGTAAGGATCCACCAGTACCACATATGAGAGACTTGAAAGGGTCATACTGAAGGAACTTTGAGTTTTATTTCGAAAATCATTAAAAAAAACTCCGGAATGATGGTTGAACAAAGAGTTTGACACCTAGTGCTTGACTTGATTGTTCTATCTTTCAATTACCCAAGATCACAAGAAAAAGCTACAAGCTCCATGATTAAAGGTAATATGGGTGAGTAAAAAGGTTGAAATAGTTTATCCGGAGATGAAATTTTGAAAGCATGTGTACTTTTGAGGTGTGAAAGCGTTGCAGCAACTCCTGATCCAATAATATGGTCTTGCTAGGGACTAGCAAGAGGTAAGCTTGGGGGAGCTTGTTGGTATACCTTATAGCATAAAATATAGAGGTTTTAAAACGAAAATAAGGGCTTAAAATGAATATCAACATAGTATAGGGGCTTAACTAACATGATTCCACTAGTTTTGGTGATTTATATATTTTTTTTTCGGGATTAAACGTAAAATACCCAAGAGTTTGCAAGCCCTACGACATAAAGACGTATCCGTGACGTAACCCAACGTGGAACCTACACTAGAACATTTCAGAAGAGACCAGAGAGCACAGGAAGCAAGGTGGGGCCCACCTGGCAGAGCGGCGGCGGCGGCCGTGGGGCCCCCACCCCCGCCTCCCGCCTAGGTCGGTTCAGCACCGCCTATGAGGAGCAATCTAGTCCATCCATCAAGGTCGGTTTGATCCAAGGGCTGTCGTGCATCCTCTGGGGCTATATAACAAGACCCCCTGACCCCCGGGTGAAACCCTAATTCATTCTCATTCATTCAAGTCATCCAACTCCAAGTCAAGACCCTAAGCCCTAGTTCCACCATAACCAGAGCAATAGCTATCTAGGCTAGTTCTAGAGGAAGTCAAGTATTGTCTTGAATTCCTGATCGTCAAGAAGTAGCGGAAGCAAGAGCTTCTCGTGGCTTCTCTCTTGTATTCATCATTGTAAGTATTTAGTTAGAATACAATTGCTATGACTTTATTCTATTTAATGATTATATTCTTATTTATATGTTTCCATGCTTATTATGATTATATATTTAGTTTAGTATGTTTGTCTTTATATGCAAGCATGGAGTCGTATAGCAGTCATGTAGAGAGCTACTATGTGGGTGGTCGACAATGTGTAAACATGGTGTTTATACAACGTTTGCTGCGACATCACCCTATATTACAGGAAGTGTGGTAGATCGTGGATGTGATACTCCCATTGAGTCCTTTGGAGTCCACCCCCCGAATATAGGGCTAGTTGAACTTTGTTACTATGGTAGGTTGGTTTTGTTCCTAATCTTCCTTAGTAATATTCACCATGTGTAGATATAATGCTTTCATACGATGATGACTAGATGTATTGCACTAATTGTAGTATGCATTGGCATGTAAGAAAGTAACTTAGAATATTCCATCCTATTCTACCTATACCATGATATTTAGCCTTTGTTATGACACCATCTAGTGGCACACTATTATCTTTGACTTGGAATGTTATTATCATTATCATTATTATTATTTATCATTATTTATCTTTACCTTGTGACTTACCTAGTTTGAGTTTAGTATGATGCATATGGTTTACTCTACATTACACCACTGCAAGTGAATCAATATTAAATCATTAACCTACCCATAGCCTACCCCTCTCCTTTTCGGTAGAATATAAATACGATACCGGATAGACTCTGGGTTATAAAATCACATCGTCAGCGGTTAGGACCTTCCCCTCTCTGTCTCTCATGATCACGTAGTAGATGAAAGTAGAACAAGTAGACACAAGATGTAGGGAGACTAATCTTTATTCATCTGAATTATTGGTAATTACAACATAGAGCTCCCACGTATATATAGTCCTGCCAAGGCCTAAGAGTTTCGGTAAGAGCCCACATACAAACGGACTAGGATTAGGATTCCTCCTTCTCCTTTCCTTCTAGGACAGAGTCCGTGTGTTTTACAACACTCCCCTTGGGCGATTACCACGATATGCATATGCCTCATCAAAACTCCATCCGAAAAACCCGAGTGGGAAAAAAACGGTTCTTGGAGAAAAGAGTACATCACATTCGTTAATTGTATTGCACATGTTGTCTCATTAAAAACCTTGTGTGAGAAACCTTCGAGTAAAAACTCACATAGGAAAAAAAAAAGAGTACAACATTTAACTGAGATCATATATTCTTCAGGATATTCTATTCTTCATGAATAGATATTGATCTTCATAATCTACGTATAAACTTCGGTGTTTTTAGCAAATATGATCTTCTCGATCTTTTGTAATTCTAGTGGTTTACCTTAGAGGCAGATTCAATAAAATATGCTCCCCCTCATAAAGCCAAACTTTGAACTTCATTGTTCAAACCACACTTTTTCATAAACATGTGTAAATAAAAGTTGGCTCATAATTCTTCTATGAATTATATGGGAGCAATATGCTTCATGCATAATGACCACCTATTAGTTATGCAAAATAAATAAATATTATCCTTCAGAAAAATAGATCCTTTCAGAGGATTATGGGGTTAAATAAATTAATATTCAATATCTTCTAGATAGTGTATCAAACTTATATAGAGTTTGGATACTTATAATTAATCCTTAGTGGATTTTCAAAATGTATTCTATAAATCATAGAGATTTTGATTGTACAAATCCAGCCTTGCATTTGGCATTTAGGGGGATAATTCAATTGCCAAAATCACCATTATTCTTATACCTTCTATGGTATTCTTAGAGGATATCATTAACTTCATGCTAGCTTTTCATACACTTTCTAAGTGTTTTGATGACACCTTCACTTATTTAAGATTCCTCATTTTTTTTTTCTCTCGGGTCTATATTCACTTGAGGGGATGAATGGTGTTTATTCAAAATTGACTGGTAAATCCTTCATGGATTTAAATCCTTCAAGGATGTACATTCATTCTTAGTGAATTAACAATTCTCTTCTATGAGATACATTCTCTCTTTTACACGAGAGATGAGTGATATACTGCCAATGACATAGCGTTATTCACCAGTAAAATCATTTTATGATTGTAATCCTTCTAGGACATGCTCTTCTTGAGACTTGAATATTCATTCAGCAATATATATACCTTAAACTTTAATACTTAGTATGAGATTTCTACAAGTTGCGATTTATATTCTTCGGGAATTATATGGATTTTCATAATCCACTATTAACTCCGCGCATATTCGATACTCATTCATTTCATTTTGCCGAGAGATATAGCGTAACATTCATTTCTTCTTAATAGGAGATTCAACCTCAATTGCTTTTCTTCATTGACCCGATATAATCGCTACAAGCGATTTTACCATGGACTTTATTTTCCGGATCCGGGTTCTCATAAGAGAAACATTTGCAATTAAAGAGGTAGTTTGTCGACAATTGCTACAATTGGGTAATTCTATCCGTGCGCTTGCGGATACTGCAATTATATTATCATAGCAAGAGTTTCAAGTGTCATATAAAGAATATCCGTTCACGCATTTCTTTAGCGTTGTGAGCTAGGGTGACGTACTAGTTTCGTAGGCAATGCTAGAATGTGTGGTACGACTTTTTGTGCCTATCGTGGTGAGATTAACTCCACCATCGATAATGTTACAAAGTTATAAACCATAACTAATTCGTCTAACTTTATTAACTCTCCGATTCGACTTTTATTGGAATGTGAGATTAACTCCACATCCAAGCTAACTTATTAGATAGATACCATTTATACATTTCTAGCGCCGTCCTAGATGTGGATCTCGTTAGAGATGTCAACAAGCATTTCTCAAGCCAAGTCGGAAGCAAAGGTGCTAGCCAAACCTTAAAAACACATACATGGATAGATTGATATCACTTGCATCACGTAATGTATCGAGGACCCATTATCAACTACTCAAACAGGTTTACCCTTGTTTGTCTACTTGTTTTTGATCTTATGCGGGGTAAATGAATGAATTGGAGTAACCGTCCGAATAATTATATAGACGATCCGTAAGTATTAATCGGAAGGGCAAGATCCAAACTTAGAAGGGCATCAACACCCTCGATTCGGACGCTGATCGAGTCGGGCAGACCTATCACCCGTGTTTTGAGGCTATGGTCGATAAGACGCCATGAAGTTTTCCGCTCCAACTACGGCCAATGTTCGCACCGGACCGGAAGTTGAGATTGAGATCGCAGCTTTCGAACTCAAGCCCGGACTTATTAACATGGTGCAAGCCCGACCAATTTTGCGAAAAGGCACACGAAGATGCTAGTGCTCATCTCCAACATTTCTTAGAGATTTGCAAAGACTTTCACCATCAAAGATATACCAAGAGATGCAATCCTACTTAAGCCTTTTCCCATTCTCACTTTTTGGGGAAAGCGAAGTAGTGGTTCTACGCCAACAAAGAGAAGAATACATCATGGTCACTTTGCTCCACCGCCTTCCTAGAAAAATTCTTCCCAATTGGCAAGACTAATGCCTTGAGGGGAAAGATTTCAAATTTTCAACAACAACACGATGAGTCCGTCCTAGAAGCGTGGGAGCGCTTTCAAGAATACATCTCGGAGAATGTCCACACCACGATAGAGAAGTGGTTACTCATGCGGACTTTCTATCATGGGCTCACTACGAGTACCCGTGAGACAATGGATGCCGCAGCCAGAGGTGCTTTCCTTTCACTTACAATTTCCAAAGCTACGTAACTTGTGGAAAAGATGGCTTCCAACCACGCTTGGAATGAAGATCGTCCAACCCGCAAGAGAACAAGAACAAGTGGAAGGCACCACCGAAAGAGGTAGACATGCTTTGTCTGCCAAAATGGACCTTATAATGAAGAAACTTGAGGATAGAGATCCCGAATCAAGGACCGTCATGCAATTCGACTCTCGCATGACTTGTGAAGAGTGTGGCAACACCGGCCACATGGGCAAGAATTGTCCAGAAATAAAGAGGAGGTACATTATATCAATAACAACAACAACTACCGTCCTCCACGGAATCTTGGATGGAACCAACGGAGGCCAAGCTTCCAAGGTAACTTCCAAGGTAATTATCAAGGTAATAACTTTACTAATTTTAATCAACCTTCTTTAAGAGAATTAGTTTTAAATCAAGGTAAAGCTATGGAAAATTTAACTAGAAAATTAGCTTCCAATGATAAAATGTTAGAAACCATAAATAATAGAATGGATAGTTTTTCTTCACAGCAATTAAAACTCGCATAGCTTTAACAAAATGATAGAGGATCAGCTTTCTAGATTGGCAAATTCTATGGAACTAACCTTACCAGGTGAGATACGGGCCAACCAAGGAAGTAGAAACCGCAAATCTTGTCGATATATATAATGCGGTCACTTCCACACGGACTACCTCGGGAGTGATTGGCTAGATGACTCTCTACCACCTAAGAAAGGAGATCCAGGGGAGACCGATCATCACCATCCAGATAGGACCACATGAATTCAAGAATGCACTTTGTGATTTTGGCTCGAAAGTCAACCTAATGCCTAAGGTAATTTATGAGAAAATTCATGGTAGGCCATTGTTATATACATCTATGTGCTTGTAGCTTGCGGTCGGTCACTATGCTACCCAATGGGTATACTTAGAGATGTTTGCATTAGTTTTGGAAATGCATATGTGCCCATGGATTTTGCAAAGAATTGAAACGAGGGGAAGATGAGAAGGCTCCAATTATATTGGGCCGACCCTTCATGAACACAACAAAGGCAATCCTCTACGCCCACGGTGCAAAGATTTGTTTTGATGTTCAAGGGGAGAAAAGAGAACATTTTATTTCAGAACAAGAAACTTTCCTCTCCCCCCGCTCAACCAAGAACACCATACATCTATGAGACGCCAATAGAGCCGATGATTAAACCCAAGAAGAACAAGAACAGAAATAAGAAGGCACAACCTACTACAAAGGTAATGATGATTAATTAGGTACGCTCAGAAAACGACCATTCACTTAAATCCCCAATGCTACAAAAGTTAGATGATCCAGAGTCCCTACCATACATTGTTCTATTAACCAATGGAATTTCTATAATACTTATTGTGACACGGGCTCCTAGCATCAACTTAATGGGAAAGGTAACGTATGAAATGATATTTGGTAAAATGCCTTTGCACCTAACATATTTACTGACTACAGATGGCGGACCCGTCTTTTCTGTACCTTAAGGAATTGCTAAAGATGTACCAAGAAAGATAAATGATCATTATGTCCCAACCGACTTTTAGTCATGGACATGGGAGAGGAACAAGATCCACCAATAGTGCTGGGGAGACCATTCCTCAACACTACATGCGCCATCATCTACATGAGAACGGGGAGATCCACTTCCAATTCCCTAAAGAGAAGGTACGCTTGTATTTCAACAGTTATACTACTTATGAATATCCAAAGAAGAACAAAGTCGCCGCGAAGACACCGTCAACGAGGAAATGGATCATGAATCCGAAAATCACACCAAGGTACCAGCAGATTCAATAATGGGGCATCATATCAAGGCACACGAGAAGCCATGAAGGCATTGAATATGAAAGTAAAGGAAGATTCAAAGATACATCAAGGAAAAGCTTGCTCGACTTTCACCGAAAAAGACAGTTTGTCTCACGCAGTGAGTTCTCCTCAAGAACTAGGAGAATCATGGGAAGATTATGAAGAAGCACGCAATGAGTACTTGGTGGAACAGAGACCAACAAGTTTTCTCCTTACTAGAAGAAGCCGAGAAGAATTAAAAGACAAAAAGGTAAAGTCCCTTGCACCTGAATCATCCTTAGAAGAAGTAGAAGAACCTACCACTCCGCACAACAAGGAACAATGGAGTGAGAAAGAGGTGACTCCCAAGACACCATCTAAGAAATATCGATCGAATCATCGTAACCCCCAATTGTGACTAATGACATACCACGGGAGTAATAAACAAGAAAGTCTTGTTCGGAGGACTTTAATCCCCGAACCTTCGCCGAAAGGTAATTCTGCAAAGTTATCCATATTTAATTCCCATCATTGCATATTTACTTTCATCAATTGCATAGCATGTTTCCCTTTTCAAATTGCATTAGAAAACAATAAAAATATTTAGTACTTTGAATGTTTAAAAGCTTTAAGCCCCATGTGAGTAAATTTGAGGTTTAACACCCTCGAGAGATATTTATTGTGATGGCATAAAAAATAAAATAAAGATGCATTTCATCTTTTCTTTCATATAAATAAAGAAAATCCAAAAATATATTTTCTACTAAGAATCCCAAGCAAATGTAAGCAATGTGGCTAAACTCTAACACTTAATCAAGTTCCACTAGCTTTGTTGTCTATTTGAGTTTAGCAGGATTTCGAAGGAGAAGAGACATGACGGAACGACACCACCGTCACCATCTACCTCAACTCCCATATCATCAACCCGACATTCCAATCTAGCTTGGGGGAGAGCACCCCAGCTTATCTTGATAAGTATCTCTACTACTACTATTATTATTAGCTAGATATTTGGTTTTGCTTAGTTTGCTTTAGTTTGCTTAGAGTGAGTCTATAAATCTTTAAAGAGTCTTTGTTAAAGTATAAATAAATGATCAAGAGAGAGTGTACACCTTTACGCTTTTGCTCAACTAAAAAGAACTTAATAAAGGAGATGATGAATAGTTGTCTCGTCGTAATGTCTTTCAAGTACCTAGTTTTCAAGCTTAATTTCTCTCGAAGCTTAAATGTAAAACTGCTTTGACTTGAGATTTACCCTAAACCTAAATTCTCGTGGATTGCAAATGCTTGCTCTAGAGTCTAGGTAATTGACGGATATGATATATGAAAGTTTTGAGCTGCTATTTCTCTTACTCCTAGTGACACTGATTTACGAGATTTATCTTCTGAAAATTATAAAAATATATACATGATAAGTTCCGTATGACGAGTGTTGAAACTCCTACCACAACCATATATACATGCACCATAGATTAGGAAAACCCTTTGATATATAGGCTCCTTGCTTTGCATTGAGTTTGTTCAACCTTTGTCGACCCTTAGAAACTTGTCATGCTGATGTACACTCCATCCATCCACCACAAATATTCCATTCCACTAGACTCCACTCATATATATATATGCTTGCTTCTACCACGGAAGTAATGCATCCATTATACACACCCACTATATATCCGCCAAATATGTTCCACTCCTATCCCGGGAGAACAAAGAACCAAAAAATATTCCATTCCAAATCAACAATCTTATAAAGCTCTATTACTCTAGTCTATCTCTCAAAAGTTTATTGCAAAAAGAGACTTGGGTTGTTATTTAAAAAAAAAGAGAAGAGAGAGGGAGATGAAAAATGGACAAGTGTCCTACGGCAGTAGAGCCTACCTCCCTAAAAAGAAAAAAAGAATAAAGGAGAGCTAAAAAAATGGACAAGTGTCCGCTGAAAACAATGGGTACTTAGATGCCCCTCTCCATGAAAGAAAAATAAAGAAAAAGAAAAGAAATGCAACCTGGTTCTCTCAAGTGTTTTCAAGTTTCAAAAAGAGAGATGATGTTTCGTAGAGCTAGAGCAGAATTAGACTTTTTCTCATCACATTCATTCCATTCATTTCACACCTACCATCATATTTATTTCATTCCATCATGCACATGCATCGGTGTGACTCGTAACTTTGGATCCATTGTTTGAACTTACAATATATGCTTAGTAAGTAAATTTAGTTTTCTCCCCACCTATGAACTCCGGATATATGCTTTAAATATAGGGTGAGAGAGAAGAAGGCATAGTGTCCTCTTGCCTTAGTCCAAAAAACCACCACATACTATGAGAGAAAGGCAAAACAACCTTATTGCCTTAGTAAGGATCCACCAGTACCACATATGAGAGACTTGAAAGGGTCATACTGAAGGAACTTTGAGTTTTATTTCGAAAATCATTAAAAAACTCCTAATGATGGTTGAACAAAGAGTTTGAGACCTAGTGCTTGACTTGATTGTTCTATCTTTCAATTACCCAAGATCACAAGAAAAAGCTACAAGCTCCATGATTAAAGGTAATATGGGTGAGTAAAAAGGTTGAAATAGTTTATCTGGAGATGAAATTTTGAAAGCATGTGTACTTTTGAGGTGTGAAAGCATTGCAGCAACTCCTGATCCAATAATATGGTCTTGCTAGGGACTAGCAAGAGGTAAGCTTGGGGGAGCTTGTTGGTATACCTTATAGCATAAAATATAGAGGTTTTTAAAACGAAAATAAGGGCTTAAAATGAATATCAACATAGTATAGGGGCTTAACTAACATGATTCCACTAGTTTTGGTGATTTATATATTTTTTTGGGGATTAAAAAGAAAAATACCCAAGAGTTTGCAAGCCCTACGACATAAAGACGTATCCGTGACGTAACCCAACGTGGAACCTACACTAGAACATTTCGGAAGAGACCGGAGAGAGCACAGGGGAAGCAAGGTGGGGCCCACCGGCGGGCCAGGCGGCCGCGCCGTGGGGCCCCCTCGCCTCCCGCCCTAGGTCGGTTCAGCACCGCCTATGAGGAGCAATCTAGTCCATCCATCAAGGTCGGTTTGATCCAAGGGTCGTCGTGGCATCCTCCGGGGCTATATAACAAGACCCCACGACCCTTGGGTGAAACCCTAATTCATTCTCATTCATTCAAGTCATCCAACTCCAAGTCAAGACCCTAAGCCCTAGTTCCACCATAACCGAGCAATAGCTATCTAGGCTAGTTCTAGAGGAAGTCAAGTATTGTCTTGAATTCACGATCGTCAAGAAGTAGCGGAAGCAAGAGCTTCTCGTGGCTTCTCTCTTGTATTCATCATTGTAAGTATTTAGTTAGAATACAATTGCTATGACTTTATTCTATTTAATGATTATATTCTTATTTATATGTTTCCATGCTTATTATGATTATATATTTAGTTTAGTATGTTTGTCTTTATATTCAAGCATGGAGTCGTATAGCACTCATGTAGAGAGCTACTATGTGGGTGGTCGACAATGTGTAAACGTGGTGTTTATACAACGTTTGCCTGCGACATCACCCTATATTCTCGAAGTGTGGTAGATCGTGGATGTGATACTCCCATTGAGTCCTTTGGAGTCCACCCCGAATATAGGGCTAGTTGAACTTTGTTACTATGGTAGGTTGGTTTTGTTCCTAATCTTCCTTAGTAATATTCACCATGTGTAGATATAATGCTTTCATACGATGATGACTAGATGTATTGCACTAATTGTAGTATGCATTGGCATGTAAGTAGAAGTAACTTAGGAATATTCCATCCTATTCTACCTATACCATGATATTTAGCCTGTTATGACACCATCTAGTGGCACACTATTATCTTTGACTTGGAATGTTATTATCATTATCATTATTATTATTTATCATTATTTATCTTTACCTTGTGACTTACCTAGTTTGAGTTTAGTATGATGCATATGGTTTACTCTACATTACACCACCGCAAGTGAATCAATATTAAATCATTAACCTACCCATAGCCTACCCCTCTCCTTTTTTAGGTAGAATATAAATACGATACCGGATAGACTCCCGGTGAAGTGCTACAATTGGGTAATTCTATCTCGTGCGCTTGCAGGATACGTAATTATATTATCATAGCAAGAGTTTCAAGTGTCATATAAAGAATATCCGTTCACGCATTTCTTTAGCGTTGTGAGCTAGGGTGACGGACTAGTTTAAGTAGGCAATGCTAGAATGTGTGGTACGGCTTTTTGTGCCTATCGTGGTGAGATTAACTCCACCATCGATAATGTTACAAAGTCATAAACCATAACTAATTCCGTCTAACTTTATTAACTCTCCGACCGACTTTTATTGGAATGTGAGATTAACTTCACATCCAAGCCAACTTATTAGATAGATACCATTTATACATTTCTAGCGCCGTCCTAGATGTGGATCATGTTAGAGATGTCAACAGGGGTTCACTAGCTCCACATATACCGTCCTGCAGGTGACCTGGTATAGGAGTCCAAGCGCCCCCGATCTGTCCCTGTCCGCCGCAGTCATGGGCTCCTCAATGTAAATCAGCTGCGTTTCGCGGATGCGGCTCTGATGGCGACACCAGGCTGTGACAAAGAATTCTCTATCATCATCTGTCGGGGTATCTCTCAAATCTGATAACTCCACATGAGTACAGGCTGTGCCAAGAATCGGTTGTGCAGTCACGGCGTTCCTGGCATGCGCAGGGACATGGCGAATTGCTACCAGTACCTTGAACCGGAAAAATTCAGAGCTATGGCAAGTTGTACGCCTCCACTGCCGCCAAATGATAGGCAGGCGATTGTTACCCGGCGAACGCAGCACCCGCTGTCTATCTTCCCCATGTCTGAATCGCACAAGGAAATCTTCAGGCTCGTGTCTACGGACCCAAACCTCATGGGCAGTGAGGCCAAACTCATTGAAGAGGTGTGTATATAGATCATCAATAGAAACAACGGGCCTCGTACCACCGATGAGGGCCGTCAAGGCAAGGTCCAAGGCCTCTTCTGCCATCTGAATTGCGGTGAGGGCGGAATCACCACCAGGGGAGTGTTCGGCATCCCTCCAGCCCCATGAATTGGTTGATGCGACGGGTGGATATGCGGCAGCGGCGGCGGAGGGGAAGAGGCGTTCTTTGAAGGCGCCATCGGCGTGGATGGCCCACAAATGGAGGCACGGACGGCGATCTGCCAGTGGATTGGGACGAACCCGAAGCGACCCCAGGCGACGACCGACGCGGTCGGATTGACCTGGTGGGAGGAACCATGCCGCGGCCAAGACCGGAGTCCGGGAGCGGGCGGGGTCGCTTGCCAACCACCGCCTTTGCTCGACCCGGGGCACCTCGATGCACGATGTCCCTCCTGAAACACTTGTAGCAGCCGGCGGGGTACTTACAGGTAGCCCAGACGTGCCCCTCACGGAGGCAGTGAAAGCAGAGCCCATTTAGCTCGGCCGGGACAGCCCTCGGAGACCGTGGCGGCGATGGGACTCGTCCGAAGCGACGACTGGAGACGGGGTAGAAACCTTCAGCATTAGGAGGGCCACGAGCACGCACCGGATGTGCAGGGGAGCGCGGGGTCACCGGCCGTGGGTCACGCACGACCACCGACCGTCCCGCCGCGAGCCAGGCGCGCTGAGCAGCAAAGACGGCGCGCTGGGCGTCGCCCAAGAGCCCGGCTCCACCTCGGCCACGCCCTGTGGTGCCGCCTGTCCTCCGGCGCCGCTTGCCGGGCTCGCCACCTCCTTGCCCTTGCCCGACGGCGGCGGCGTGAGGGCCCTCGACGTCCGCATCTCCATCGAGTCCGAGAGCTCCTCCGAGCCGCCGAGCAAGCTCGCCCTCTCAGACCACGGCGGCGAAGGATTGCTCCACGGACCCCTCATCGCCACATCCAGCTCCGCTAGCCGGTAGGCGGTCGACACCACCGAATCATCACCTGGCGCCGCATCCTGGCCCACCAAGCCAATGGCGGCGGCAAGCGCCTGCCTCTTCGAGCTGCTCCGCCGGGGACGGACGCCTCGGTCGCCGACGCACGGTCCATTGCAGATCTGAGCAGAGGTCACTGTAGCTTGGGGGGATTTTGCGGGAGGGAGAGACAGGGAGAGACTAGGACGCTGGGGGAGGTGGATGGGGGATTGGGGCGTCGGGGATGGAGGAAGGCAGGGGTGATGGTGGAATGGAGGGGAGCCGGCCGCTGGAGGACCGCTGGCGGCGGCGAGGTCGCCTACCTTATCGCCCCGCGAGGGGCTCTCCGTACGCTATCCTAACGGGCCTCTTCACACCTTCGGCTGCCGATCTTGACTATAGTGACTCACTGCATGCTCTCGGAATCGCAATGGTATTAAAAGTAATGTAACTAGCCTTCAGGAAGTTCAGACAGTCATTCAGAATAGTTGCAACAAGAACCGGATAAATGGTCTTATTTACTGGGATCTGCAATCTTCTCATGAAGTAAAGCTTATAGAGCTATGATTGGACACAGGGGCGATGCATAACGCATACCGGTGGCTTTGGAAAATCGCCGTGCCAAAATAAAAGAAAAAAAAAATTCTTTTGTTGTGTTTCAAAAGACAGATTGAGCACTGCGAGCTTCTTGAGCGAGGAACGTGTCACTTCAATTTACAATTGTGTGCTCTCAAACTACAAGAATCTCTCCTTCACTTGCTTGTTGGTTGCCCCATGCTTTGGCATTTTGGAACACGCTTAATCTACACCAAACCTCCGCCTCCTCCTGTGCAAGAGCAACCAGTTGCAAAGGTGATCTGGACTTCCCGTCGAACGTCCTCGTGTTCCGCTCCTTCCACAACATCCAACCCAACAGGAACACAGGCCTTGTTTAGATGGCTAAAAATTAGCAAAAAACACTGTTACAACTCATGTAGTACTTTCGTTTGTATTTGGTAAACATTGTCTAATCATGAACTAATTAGGCTCAAAAGATTCGTCTCGTGAGGTACAACAGAACTGTGTGATTAGTTATTTTTTTACCTACATTTACTGCTCCGAACATATGTCTTTTGATGTATTTAATGTGATGTGAGGGAGAGAGAGTCAAAAAACTAGCAAATTTTTGGCAAAAAATTTGCCATCTAAACCAGGCCTAATCTTAAAGGCCTATCATGTGTGCAAAGGAGGAGATGAGGGGAACTCTTTAGAACTCAAGTGGAGTGAGATATATTTAAATATGGGAGCTCCACTTCTTGTTCTAGTCTAGTGTGAGGAAGGGAAAGACAAGGCCACCCAAAAGCGCTCACCTCATTGGGCCAGGCGACACGGGGAGAAGGGTGTGAGGCACCTATGTGAACGGTTCACTTAAATCCAGCCCCTCGTCTTTGCGATCCTACACCTGAGAAAGTGAATAAGGTTTCTGGGAAGCGCTCTTCACACACGGCCCAATTCTTCCATGACGGTTGTCTTCCGAATTCTTCATTGGCACGTCGTCTTTGCCGTTACTAGGCTCGCGGGATCGTCAACGGGAGCATTCCACTCCCGCTCATTGGCGACTTCAACCTCACTCCATTGTCACGACCATCTACATCTCTACCACAATCGACTACATCTACAAGCGGCAAGTATAATCCTCGTGATCTAATGTCATCATTCATACTGTCTAAAGTATTTAGTGTACGACCTATGCTATGCATTATGTTGATCTATCATGCTAGTATACCATATATGCTTAATCTAGTTCATCAATTTGATATCAATTTATAGTCAAGTTTAATTGTGGATTTTGCCTAATTATTTAACACCAACCACCAATGATCTACTCTAGGTTGTGGCGGTTTTAGGAATCAAGTAAGTTTGCCATCTTTTGTGGAGATTGTGATCACTATGCGGTGGGCTATTTGGGGGTGTTAGAAATGATGTCATCTTCGGGAGTATCCACTGGTTCAAGATCATGATGCGAGAACAATCTCAAGTCCAAGTTTTCTTCCCTAGTTATAATATGGGGCAATAGCAAGTATCCCCATTCAATTGACTCATGATTAGAAGGTCATGTGTAGTTCTTCTTATGTTCTTTGTAACCTTTTTGTTGATTGTTGTTGTAAAACCTTTTTTGTTCCTACAACAAAGCACAATAAGGCCTTAATCCCTCCTATTTTTGATCAAAACAAAGAAAGTGGCGAACTTCGTATATAGAAATTATATGCACAAGTAGTAGGCTACATAAACCAAGAAGGCTAATCTCTGCTTGCAAGAAGAAGAACAAAAACAAGAACTTGAAAGAAGAGATAGAATGAGAATTGTAGATGTATTACTAAGTTCACGAAAGTGGAGCTTCACAACCGATGATGGTGACTGTTCCATGATAGAATGATCTCTAGAAAAACTAGTTGTCAACAACACCCTAGTTAGTATAAGGCCTAATGGTCGTCACACCCTCAAGATGTGGGATTTTTTGTGAAATTTTACCTTTTTTTTAAAAAAAAAATTCAAACCTGTCCCTGGTTTGAAATTATTTGCATGGGGTATCCCTTTTGGTCGCGCCAGTTCCGGTGGCGCGATTTTTACACATGTCGTGCCACCGCATGTGGCGCGACCGGTGCATCCACGTTGGCGGGCTGGGTTGACCGGTCTTTGGCGTGGTGAGAGTGGGACCTGGCACGTCACGCCATTGCATGCGGCGTGACGGACCGTGTAGTGCATGCCGTGCTTATGTTTAGATCCATAGAATTTGGGAAAAAATGTCACATCGGATACTATAGCACTTTTTATTTGTTTGTGGTAATTGTTGTCCTATCATAACCTAACTAGGCTCAAAAGATTTGTCTCGTCGTGTATATCAAAACTATATAATTAATTTTTTTATTTACCTACATTTAGTGTTCCATTCATGAGGCAAAATATTTGATGTGATAGGTGAATAATGAATTTTGGAGAGAGACTTTTGGAATCTCACTATTCTCTCCGTGATGTGATGTGATTCATCCGACCGTTGCATGCGTATTAAAAGCAAGAGGCATGCACCGCCCTATTGCCGTGTTTAGAATCCAAAATTCTCTCTCCAAAATTCACCTTTCACCTATCACATGAAATATTTTACCTCATGTATGGAGCACTAAATGTAGTTAAATAAAACAACTAATTATATAGTTTTGATGTACACGACGAGACGAATCTTTTGAGCCTAGTTAGGTTATGATAGGACAAAAACAAACAAAAAGTGTTATAGTATCCGATGTGACATTTTTTTCCCAAATTCTATGGATCTAAACATAAGCACGCATGCACTACACGGCCGGCCGCCGCATGCAATGGCGCGACGTCTTAGGGTCCCACTCTCGCCCACGCCAAGCATTCTGGCCAACCCAGCCCGCCAGCGTGGATGCACCGATGCGCCACATGCGTGGCACGACATGTGTAAAAATAGCGCCACCGAGTGGCGCGAAAAAAAGGATACTCCATGCAAATAATTTCAAACCAGGAACAGATTTGAAACTTTTCTTAAAAAAAAGGGCAAAATTTCACAAAAATCCCAAGATGTGCCACCTAATGAGTTACACGATACACAACCCAAAAGAGACCAAAAGACGATGTATCAACACCTTAGTAGATTCTAGATGTTGACTTTTGATGATTCCCGTTGACTCCTTAAATTTGGACATCAACCAAAGCCATTGGTTAGCTTATAAACTTATCTTTCCATGCATATGTAGATCATGGGAAACAGAGTCCAAATATGCGTCTTGGGCATCCATTTTGCTATAGGCTAGTCATGAAGGCCAAGGTAGACTCAAATTCAAGTTGGACTGGGCCTTCGTCTTGTCGTGGGCATCCTTGTCAGCCTTCTCCGCCTCCATTGCTCTCTCCCATTTCTTCATTACCCTCTCAATGCTCTAAAAATATAAAGTAAATAAAATCAATAGGTCTATATTCTCAAAACTATGAAAAGGATCATTGAAGAATGAGCTTACATCTAGATCTAGATGTCGAAAGTGATGTCCTTATAATCACCCCCTTTTAAGTGGAGTCATCATAAACTCAAGATCATCTTGTTCTACCAAGTATTTGTCTTCATAATTTAAGAGGGACTGTGAATTAG
The DNA here is from genome assembly GCA_015847255.1 of Hyparrhenia diplandra. Taxonomy (NCBI): domain Eukaryota; kingdom Viridiplantae; phylum Streptophyta; class Magnoliopsida; order Poales; family Poaceae; genus Hyparrhenia; species Hyparrhenia diplandra. Next base: position 461,252 of record JADLZK010004962.1, on the reverse strand, counting down.
GGAACTTAAAATCTACTTCTAAAAACTATTGCCTTAAATTTGCAAATAGCCTAAACTTGTGCAACGGTTAATCTATTTAGATCTCGCAACTAAAGTTTTGCTATGCTTTGTGTGTTGCTATCCCTACTACAAAAGAGTTCAACAACCTAGTTTCCAATCCTATATAAACTAGCCTATGAAACTAATCTAGGAAGGTAAAGCAAAAAACCTAAGTACACTATATAAATGCAGAAGCTTATGGATGCTAGAGGTGCAAACTCACATCCATGTCTTGTAATTTTACTAAGGTGTCGAGAATCTCTTTGCTTCCCCATAGCCTTCGTTGGAGCCCATCGCAACGATGCCCTAACAAGGATGAAGCTCTTGGTTCGGTACTCTGTGGGATAGCCCCTAGGTTTTCCCAATGTGCCATTGGGTCTCTAGGATAACCTCCTCATCCGCACTCTCAAACTTTTAGCTAAAATGTCACGGGCCTTGTTGCCCCAATAAGGTCCAACAGGCAACATCACAAAGTTGTTCACCAGCTACTTTTGTGGGGCCTGGGGCACTTAGCTTTACCAATCGATCCTACTCACAATATTTGAAAACTTGAAATAACAGTTGTCGATTATATTGCAGCCGGGACTCTGATAAACTCACAAATCTTAGGCTAGGTTCACACGATTTTTCATGTCTGATCGATACACTTGCAGTAGGAATCCTAATGGTATTAAAAGTAATGTAACTAGCCTCCAGGAAGTTCAGACCGTCATTCAGAATACTCAGTTGCAACAAGAACCGGATAAATGGTCTGCAATCTTCTCATCAAGTAAAGCCTATAGAGCTATGAATGGATAAGGACAGTGCATAACACATACTCCCTCTGTATTAATTCATAAAAGAAGTTGTTTAGGATAATGATACAGTCTCCAAAAACACAACTTTACCTTCTTGTTATTATAAAAATATTTATTCAAATGTGATATATATATATATACTTAAAAATTTTAAGCCAAATCTATTCATACAATTTTCACGTTTACAAACTCAACAACTTAAATGTTATTGATGATTTATATTCACAATGTTTGACCCAAATCTTTTCCAAAACGACTTCTTTTACCAACATGGAGGGACTACCAGTGGCTTTGGAAATCATTTGTGCCAAAAATAAAAAGAAAAAAATTCTTTTGTTGTGTTTCAAAAGCTAGATTGAGCACGGAGAGCTTCTTGAGGCGAGGAACCTGTCACTTCAATTTACAATTGTGTGCTCGGTTCCCATGAAACTACGTAATCTCTCCTTCACTTGCTTCTCGTTGGCCCGTTTGCTTTGGCGTGTTGGAACACGCTTAATCTTGTTGTGCCACCGTTGGAACATACGGGCTTGGGCGATTCAAGAAATTCACGAAATTCAAAGCGAGTCCCATTCATATATGTGTTGGTGGTTGTTATCGACCATTTTATACCGCCAACTTATGTCTTTTTCAAGGGAAACTTACAAACCTATGACACATATACCTTTACTATTGACCTAGTTTCACTTGTATTCCGAGAAATATGTTTTGCAGGACTTATACATGGAATCGAGTGAAAAGACACCAAAGAAAGAACAAAGCGCAAAGCAGAACACACATTCCAGAAATGTGCAATCAAAGGGGAATAAAGAAAGCCCAACTCAAGGATGAAATGGACCAAAGCTCCCCAGATATGTCGGTGCACGGGGGCCTTCTTGGATATGTCGGTGCCCTACGGTAGTGAGGTAGACGGCAAGTGGCTACAGCCCTATCCGTCCCTTGTACTCCTCCACGTCCAGGTATTGAGTAGGAGTTTTAAAGTGTCTATCGGCTGGCAAACGAGCTGCGGGCATCTCTCTATCCATCTTACTCTGTATGTATAGCTTGTATGATCATTAACGTCTTGGCATAATTATATTAGAACATGTCTAGTCCACTTAGGATCATTCTTTTATTCTTTGTTTTCCCTTTTATCCTTAGGACTGGCTCAAGTTTGTGATCACACTATCTTAAAACCTATCATGACTTACCCCTGTATTGAGAATTGGTGTATTATGCAAACATGTTATCTTGTCCATGTCCATGCTAGAGTCTTTCACCATGCCTTCCTTTGGGAAAATATAAATGAATGATACCCGAATACTCTGTATTGAAATGCTACAACGATAATTCCATGTGCTTGCAGACTTGTTTTGTAAACGTTCAGAACTATCGTTAAGGTATTCCTTGGCAGCATTGCTAATACTAGCAATGACGCTAAGAAATGCCAACAATGTGCAAAGGGAGGGGATGAGGGAACTCCCATTAATGACTCCCATTAATGATGCAAACTCCCATTAATGACTTGTAATTTTACTAAGGTATCGAGAAGCTCATTGCTTCCCCATAGTCATCATTGGAGCCCATCGCAATGATGCCCTAATAAGGATCAAGCTCCTAGTTGGGTTACTCTATGGATAGCCCCTAGGTTTTCCCAATGTGCAATTGGATCTCTAAGATAGCCTCCTCCGGATCACTTCCCCATATTCACATCAAGCTTTTGTCCAAAATGTTACGAACCTTGTTGCCTCTATTACAAATCGGTTGCCTCTATTACAAGTCGATTAAGTACAACAATGGTGCATAAAAGAACCGAGTAGGAATAGGTATGTAAACGTCACTAAACATTGGTCGTTGGTGGAAATAACCTAGGGCAAGTAAAATTGTTGATGCCTATCGTCAAACTACATCCAACTGGCATGATTTTACAACATGAGACAGCTACCATTTTTTTTAAGTGCACCATTTCACCACCGCTAGTATTGTTGGTTAGGGCGCTACTGAATGGCCACACCCCCATGTTGGAATATCTCTCATAGCCCTCACCCTCCACACCACGCTCCCATGTCATCGACATCCCTATTGCCCGGCTGACCAAACCTGTTTTTTTGATATTTCTTAATGTCACTACTAAGAATGGAGTTAATCTCATTTCTAGCAATGGCACGAAACCCACATTCCATAAAATCACCTTAATACTAGGTTTTCATCTCTAAAAAGCAATGCTAGAAATGTGTAGATGGTAGTCATTCATATTCCACTTGAACTCCATCATATATATGGTATGAAAGGTTAAGCGTAAAGTTGAACATGTCATAATTATGATTCACAAAGTATATACTAGTCTATATATTATGATTATAACATGCTAACAACTATACTCTAATTCATAAGCATAGCTATATTGATTATTTAAGAACAGGAACATAGAAGAACTTTTCACATTATTCATACCAAGATTCCTTCTAGGTATCCTTGTTCTTCAACAAAGATTCTTGCCTAGCTCTTGCAAACTACTAAAAAGTAAAACGATATAAGAAAGGGAGAGAGGCACTTTGTGTGTGTTGAATGGGTGGCTCTCCTCCTCCTTTCAGGGCAGGTACATTGCTACATATAAGCGGTATCATAGACTGTCTTATGTAGCGTCACGTAGGATTTTGGATGATGTGGAAGAGAGTGAAAGTCAAGTCGTCGCCTAGTTTGTCAATGAGCTCATGCTCGTCATCTTCACTAGATGAGACGACTTCCATTCCATTGTACGCCGAAGTCATTGTTTGGCTGGATCCGCCGCAGCAACTGCGTCAAATCATTTCGCCCATGCCAAATTCTATCTTGCTCCTACCTCTGGTGCCAAATTATTCCATGGTGACAATGCACCTCCTTTTCTTCCCTGTTCATCTATAGACTGCAAAGCTCAGCCATCCCTCTTCGACGGTGCTACCCACATCGACCACATGCAGCACTAGATCATATGGCTCCCTGCACGCTGCCAAAAATGTTGGCCTTCACCAGCGCCCAAGCTACCGTGCCTCTCCCCGTTGACCCAAACAACGAGCTTGCCCCTAGATCGAACTTACATCACTGGCACCGGCTATGCATGCTGCCAACTGCCTATCAAAGCTGGGCTTGAGCAGAGCTGAGGGCCATCTTGACGCCGTGGGCTGTTTTTTTGGGCCTAGGTTGTAGCCACATTGGTGCTTGGCCCTGATTTGTCTTTTTGTTTGTGCCTTCTTTGTATTCTTTAGCGGGATGCAGTGTTTGCACTTTCTTGATTGTGCCTTTTGATTGGTTTTCCACTGTATGCATGTTTAGGTCATGCAAAACAATAATCTTACAATACAAGTGGAAATAGGTTAATAATAAAGGTATATATGTGAAGAAACATATAGTTTTCCCCCTTTTGGTTTTAAATTAACGGAAAAAATCATCGTTAAGGACCACCAACACATAAATCGATGGTATATAGTTTTTTTTTGTTAATATTGGTGTATTTTGGACACATTTAAATATCTGATAAAGAAAGATAGCCATGCATGAACTGCGTGCTTGCCTCTCTGGTGCTTGGCTATGTGGGTACAAATACGTTACTGATATATAGACGGAAAATAGCTATTCTTTCTATCCCCTCCTCCTCCTCCCTGTTTCATCTGTTCTTCTTAAGCCCACGCTTCTCGATTGTGAGAAAGAAATCTCAGGATTTAAGGTAAGCCATTATCTCCCCTTCTCCCAATCTTCCCGGCTCCCTCTGGGATTCCTTTGCCGCTGGTTTTTCAGTCAAATATTTCTTTTAGTATTTTGATCTAATTCAATAATTTTATGGTAAATCCTTTCTATATTATCTCTTTTATTATGCTTGCCTAGTTGTACATGAAATTATTAATTAAGGTTTTGCGATCTGCTTCTGCTGATGCTAGATTAGTTTGTTTAAAAAATTTTGTGTCTCTAGACGCAATGTCATATAACCATGAGAGGGATTTGGAGATATATATAGAGAAAAGCTGTCAACTGAACTAAGGTTGATATGATGCCTAGGATGAGCAAAGAGGGTGTCGGGAAGTGGAGTTATGGGAGAGAGTGTGAAACGCAGTGTTGTGTCCATAGTATTTAGTAGCAGCTTGGGTAGAACTAAAGAGGAATTGGACTAAAATAGTATGGACTGTAGTGCAAGGACGACATCCAGTTCTGATAGTTGGGCCATGGGACTCATATTTGAGCTTGCAATTAGGTCCTCCTCAATATGCTGGGTGCGAGCTCTCAAAATTGATAGGCGGAGGTCTAGGGTGTCGAGCTCTCATCACGTTTCTTGCCCATTTGCAATCAACTCCTGTATATCTTCATTTTGCCTCAGGATCATGAATCTGCATGCATATTGTCTCCTAGAAGAGTAGTGAGCTCCATAAGCCTTGTCAATGCTAATGATGATCTTTTGGACTTTAAGATAAAAATGCTCTTTGTTTAATGCACATATACAGTTTACCTTAGTATGTTAATGATGATGTTGGGCCTTTTTTTCAAACAAGAGAAGGCCATCGACAGGGCGATCCTTTATCTCCCTTGCTTTTTAACATTGTAGCTGATATGCTAGCTATTCTTATTAGTAGGGCCATAGCGGATGGGCAAATTAGTGGAGTAGTGCCTCATCTCATCGATGGTGGATTATCTATTCTATAATACGCTGATGATACAATTCGTTTTATGGATCATGATGTTGAGAAAGTTCGAAACATGAAGCTGTTGCTCTGTGCTTTTGAGCAAGTATCGGGTTTAAGAACCAATTTTCATAAGATTGAATTGTTTTGCTTTGGAAATGCCCAAGATCACCTTGATCAATACGTTGAGTTGTTTGGTTGTAAGTCTGGTGACTTTCCAATTCAGTATTTGGGAATTCCTATACATTTTAGGAAGCTTAGGAATGCTGAGTGGAGGAAAGTTGAGGAACGTTTTGAGAGGAAATTGAGTAGTTGGAAAGGAAAACATCTTTCAATTGGGGGACGCTTAACACTGATAAATTCAGTGCTTAGTAGCCTACCAATGTATATGATATCCTTCTTTACCTTACCAAAAGGAATACAAAAGAAATTGGATTATTTCCGGTCTAGATTTTATTGGCAAGGTGATGAACAAAAAAAGAAATATCGTTTAGCTAAATGGAGCATATTATGTCAGCCCAAAGACCAAGGAGGTCTTGGAATTCATGATCTCAATATTAAAAATATTGCTCTACTTAGTAAGTGGTTGTTCAAGCTACTTACCACGGAGGGGACTTGGCAACAATTACTCTGCAATAAATATTTAGGATCAAAACCATTAATACAAGTGGAATGGAAAAATGGGGACTCACATTTTTGGTCTAGTATTATGAAGGTGAAGCGAGACTTCTCTGCGGAGGTTCTTTTTGGTCCATCACCGAATCTATCTTGGCGAAGTGACCTCATCAGTTCTAAATTAGTAGTGTGGAACAATTTGTTGCCTCGTATTGCAAATATAGAGTTGACCGATGAACAAGATGAGTTTAGCTGGAATTTACACCCAAATGGAAAATTCTTGGTGAAGTCACACTATCAAGCGTTATTATGTATTGATATACCAAATATTAACAAACTCATTTGGAAAATGAAAGCCCCACCGAACATAAAAATTTTCCTCTGGTACCTACAATGAGGAGTTATTTGACAAAGTATAACCAAGCAAAGCGCAATTGGCAAGGTAGTAAAACTTGTTGCTTTTGTAACAAAGAATAGACAATTAAGCACTTGTTCTTTGATTGCCGGTTTGCTTGTTTAGTTTGGTCTTTTATTCAGGTTGCAACAGTCTTTTAAAACCTCCCAATATAGGTCACATGTTTAATGGCTGGCTTATAGGTGTCAACAATGGTGTCAAGCTTTTGCTCCTACTGGGAGGAGCTGTGATTTGTTGGTCTATTTGGCTGAGCAGGAATGATATTATTTTTGAAAAGAAAAAATTGTTTCTCCTATGTAGGTTATCTATTTGTTTACCCACTGGCTACACACTTGGGCTATTCTACGAGAAGGCGGATTTGCAGGATAATGTTGTAGCGGTATCACAACAGTTGATGCAAGTGGTCAAGGATATTTTCTCCTAGGCACATGGGTGGAGTTTACGAATTGATAGTCACTAGATTGTGCCAGGCTTCTTCTTTCTCTCTTTGGTTGTGTGCTTTATGTTGGGCAGAGGCAAGAAGTTATCTCTTTTGGCTTTGTATCACTTTCGATGTATCGCTACTGAGGTTTAATAAAAGCTTCCTTTATCAAAAAAAAAAAAAAAAAACAGTTTACCTTAGCCACGCAAAATGGTTTCATCATAGAGATTGCCACTTTTTTTCTTTTACCAATGATATAATCCTTTATTAAGCTTGTGATCACTACATCCAAATTTTGCCAACAACTTCCGAAGAATATTTTTTTTGGGTCAACAGGTCATGTAGCTGAAACTAGTTTACATTTTGTAAGAAAAGTTCAGATGAAGACATCACTTTGCAAGGAGGGGGCCACGGCTGATGCAACTAGAGGATCTTCAAACTGTGCTGTGAACCAGTCCCACAGATATAGTTCTTTTTAGATGAAAGATATTTCAATCCGGCCTCCATATCCACAAGTAGATATATATAGCCAAGGCATTACAAGAGTTCTTAGACTCTAAACCCTCAGACGGGGATTACACAAATAAGAAAAAAGCTAAAAACATAGCAAGAAAACTAGAAGACTAAGCTTCAATCCTCTTATTTCCCTCCCCAATCTTAAAGAATTCCAATCTTATGCGGAACTCTTGATTTCAGGCATCAGAACTTGATCTTATGTAGTAGCAATCCTTTGCATCATTGTTTGCTTAGAATCCATGATATCCAAACAAAACTACCAAAGTGGGAACCATGTGTGGAACTGCAAAGACAACGCCTTCAAGCCAGTGTCGATGCATCCACGATAGCCACCACCACACAATCCCGCACACGGTTCCGGCTCCACGCACCCACCATGCCATCGCCGATCTGTATCTGAATGCTTCAACGCCGGGCAGCGCTGCCAGGCCCATAGGGCCACGACCCCACTTGATGCTAGCAACGTCCTCCAACTGGACAGCACTAGCCCGAGCACCTCGTAGAGGTAGGGAGCATAGGAGCCTAGGGCCAGCGTGAAGAAACACCAGCGACCCTAGGAGACGGGTCTGGCCTCCAGGGACAGTGACGCTGCTCGCTGCCCTGAGCCGCCTAACCCGCAGGCACACGTGAGCGTGCACCGTCCCACACGCGGGCAAGAGTCCCGACGTGCCCACCTTCGCCAGATTTGTCCACGCTCCCGAGAGCTCGCAACCCTTGAGCATACACCGGCCGGGATCCGCCGGATCGGTCAAGCATAGCCGCGGATCCGGCCGCCAAAGCCGCGGATCCAAGCGTTGGCCGCCGGAATAGTCACCTCTGGGAGAAGGATGGAGGGAGGGAAAGAGGGGCCCGCCGCCACCATCCTCGCGGGTTGCGTGGCCTACGGAGGCCCGTTCCAGCGGGCGAGGAGGAGGCACGGGGTGGGAGGGAGGGGGCTGTTGGCGGGCGGCGGTCGCCGCCGTGTCACCCGTGACGCGGTGAAGCGGGGTCCGAGAGGTGAGAATGGACCGCCGTCCCACTGGCGTAGTTGATATAAAAATAAATGTTTTGCTTAAGCATGCAAGTATTAGCATTTTGATCTTGTGTGAACTCTTCATCAATTTACTTGTTGACTACCTTTACGGTCGGTGAAAATTTCCTTGTGTATTCATAGACAACCATGCATATTCACGATGATGCATTGACAAATCGAACTTCTACCTATTACCTTATTAGCACCTGAAATGCTCATTTGCTATCAACGAACAGTGCATGAAAGCCTCATTTGCTGCCGTGCCTATGCAGTACACAAAAGGGTTTTTTTTTCTGTTATAAGCATTTTTCTTTGACAACATGTTATAGCATTGTGGCTGGGTGTTTCGTAGCAGTTCCTGTGTGTACCTACTCTAGGTACCTGGTCCTTCCTAACTTCCATTCACCAACAATATAATGTGATTCAGGAAATGGTCTGCCACCATCAAAAGTGTGATGAACCTGCATTGGGATTGATATTCAGGATCATCTCGTTCATAAAAAGATGGGTAGACCTTATGTTGAGTGACCATGGGAACCAAGTCAAAGAGGGCCCCGTCAGCTGAGACTTGTGGATGCTTGTATTGAAATGCGCTGCCTTATTTGATTCAACTTACTTTTTGTTTTAATGAAGTCCTGTAGGGGAGCAATCCCCTCCAGCTTCATCAAGACAAGAACTAATGTTCACTATATTCATGTCATATATGAATTATGATACAAGTGAGTAATTAGTTACAACTTTGATGTATACCGTGGAGAGTCTATTATTTTAGATATTTATTTTTTCTGTATGTGAGATATCTGTTTAATAGATCTTCAAAGCTTTCACAGTTATCCAAAAGTGCTATAGCATAATTAGTTTTAAAGTGTTTATGCTCACAGAGATCTGGAACGGAACAACGGCAAGGCTCATGTCACCACCCATTCAGTATCAAAGCAATCAACGCGGCGCAATCGGGATCCAAGATTACCTGCATCTTTACATACCCAACCGATCCAACAACAAACATCCATGATCCAACCAGCAGTTTCACCTAGCCGGCAGGTCATTATCTTAATGATAGCAATTGATCCTCGTGATGGCCTCCCATTACTCTTTTTCCACTCAGATGAGCTTACTAGTCATGATCCACCAACCCAACCTGTCCCAGCCATGATCTGTTTTCCATCTGGAGTACCCATTCATACGATCAGGGTAACAACTGATCCTAGTGATGGCCACTATGTAATATTGTCTCACACAGTTGAGATAACTGGCCATGCTCCCAACTCTGTGGTTGATACTTCAAATAGTACCAAAGGGGAAGGGAACCTAGTGGTAGTGATGTGAAGACCAGTGAAGTTCATGATGATAATCAGACCATGGTGCAAATGATGTTCAAAACTGCATTAATAGATTTTGTGACAAAGAAAATTGAGGAAACAAGGGATCAAAGCCAGTCAAAAACAGAGCTCCATGATCTCATTGAACAGAAGACCGTGGACAATATTTTGCGGTCCGATAAAAACATTCCAAGCACAGAAGAGGGGATTGGAAAGTACTTGAGCCGCAACAATGGGAACATCAAAAAACTTATACAGGTCATGCACATCATCCTACACATTCACACTTTTTTTTAATGTCATTGAGAAATCATTAAAGTAGATATTTTTATTTTTGTGTTCTCACTAAGCCATGTTGCATGCAGAAATACTTTCACAAGTACGAGGCAAGATCTCTTCAGTGAAATTTGTTGAGTCAAAAAGATTAATATGGGCGCTTGAGTTATATTTGGATTGAACAATTTATTTTTTTCAGAGGGTTACCGTGCTTGTTTATGTTGAAGCAAAATCTTTTCAGTGAAACTTGTCTAGTCCAAAAGATTGATATGTGGGCTTGAGTCTTGTGTTATATATATTGGGATTGAACAATTTATTTTTTTGTATCTCAGTTAAAGTGGCTTAATATTGTGCTTGTTTATTTTGTTGCCTGACTGTTGATGTACTACCCACCTAATGGGTTTGCCTTGGCATACCTTTTGTGTCCATTATTCCCTGATTGGAACGTCTGGTCAGATGACACAACCTTCAGGGCATTATACCGACAACAATAAATATGACTTGCATGTTTCTGTTCACAGGCTGATATATTTTTGGCCCTTACTTGCACAAAGTAAAATTTTGTTGGCAGCTCAAATTCATCGTTTTTTGTGTTTTAGTCTACATAAAAACTGGCAATTCATTCTTTATAATATTTACCATCGTGTACAGTCATTGTAGCTTAGGAATGGCCCCAGTTCGCCTTGGTAAGCTGGAAGTCAATTCCGCACATGTATCTGCCACGACATGGAGCTTGTCCGCAATCCCTATTCCGGCAATCAGAAGTCTGCTGACACTACAGGAGACGCGTCCTTTGCCGAGCGCGCCGCGCACGGCAAATGCTCAAAGCACTCGGCGAAGGCTTCGCCCGAGTGCCGCACTCGGCGACCCGCACTTTCGGCGAAGATTTACTCGGGCGAAGCCATCTTCGCCGAAAGTGCCAAAAAATACTGCAGTCGGCGAAGAGTTCGCCGAGTGTCGTGTCGCGGACTCGGCGAACCCGACGTCGACCGTTAAATATGAAGGGGGCTTTGCCGAGTGCCAAACGTCCGGCACTTCGGCAAAGATATGAATATTTTTTAAATCTTTGCCGAGTGCCGGATGTTGGCACTCGGCAAAGTATTTATTTTACGAAAAAACAAATAGACTTTGCCGAGTGCTGTACATGAGGCACTCGGCAAAGTTATGGTCGGTTTGCCGAGTGCCACCTTTTGCACTCGGCAAACCTCGCCATTTTTTCCAGGTTACCCGGCTTTGCCGAGTCCGCACTCGGCAAAGCTGGGAATTTCATTTTTTTTTTTGTCGTTTCTATTGCTTGTTGCTGGAAATCAACATATACATATACCATAAACATTCATATATACATCATAAACCACATATATCACCGATTCACATATATAATCCACATATCTCACAAATTCACATATATAATCCACAAATACCACAAATTCACATATATAATCCACAAATACCACAAAATCCAACATGTCCAACAACCAAACGGAATCTAACATGTCCAACATCGAAACGAGATCCGTCACAAAGGCAACATATCCAACATCTAAAATAAATCCATCACCACCACCTCAACTTGACGGCCCCGAACCGTGGCCTCCCCGGGTGCGAAGAGCCCTCACCTTGCCCCGGATACCACCCGTCTTTGCGGGCGCCGATCGGGTACGACCACCCGTGGTGTGGAGGGACGTGTGGAAGCCCGTAGTGTGGCTGCTGCGCGCCGGAGGAGGAACGCCACCGCCACGTATACCGTGCGCCGGGCCGACCGGATAGGCCGGATGGGGTGGAGAAGGGCCACCGAGGAGTCGGGTTCGAACCCGCCGACCGTGGCTGCACAAGTGTGAGGCGATCTCATTAGTACCTGCAGTGAGCCGCACATGCCAAATAAATGAACAACAACATATACTCACCGGAGTCTGCTCACGAGGAGGAACGGAAACGGGGGTGGAGCGAACGAATGGGGAGGCAACGGAGGCGGGTCACACCCGGGATCCGGAGGCCCTGAAGTAGCTCGCCACGCCCCGCACCTGGCGCACCGAGTGTTGCGTGATTGCCTCCAACTCCCGCCGATGGGCCTCGCCCGGGCCGCCGCCTAGCCGCAAACTCTTGCGCCCGCCGCTGCCGCCTCCAGCTCCGCCATCCGGACCTGCAATATTACAACCGTAACATTGAAACAATGCATAGGTAGCGAAAATGTGTAAAACCAGTGAACGACCGATGAAACGAAGTTACCCGCATCGCCCCGCATGGAGCTCGACCGCCGAGGTGCTATGGGGATGTCGGTGGAGGTCGTGGTCAAGCGGAGCGAATCACCCCCTCACCCTGCCAACGAGAGGGTCGGGTCGCTCGCTGTTGGCCATCCGAACCGCCGTCTTTGCGCTTCCCTCCTCCCAACCTCATCACCGGGTCTCGCGTCCGTGGGCGCGGTGGCTGGATCGAGTCCTCCCCATAGCGGCGCTTGGCGCCTCGGCGTCTTGGGTAAGCTTGGGGTGGACGCCGGGCGTTGCCGTGCGCCCTCGGGCCCCTTCGCCGGGTCGTAGACGTTGGCGGGGCGGTCGCCCGCCGCCGCTGAGTCAAGGCCCACCCCGCGTACTCGGCCCGACCTCCTGGTTTCCATGCGGCGACTGCGAGGAGAACACAGAGATGGTTAGAAGTGAAGAGATTTGAGCGCTTGAATAAAAATATCAACACAATCGTACCCATCTATCCATATACACCGGGAGGGGCACGCTGCCTTGGTGGTGTGGAGCGCCTTGCATCTCCAGGCGACACCTCCGACGGAGTCTCTTGTACGCGTACGTCTCGTCCAAGAGCCACTTCTCCACAATGGCCTCCCAGCAGTCTTTGTACTTGCTGCACCACTCCGGACACATCTGCATGACATAGCAGAGGATTAATGGAAGTCTGCTTATTTTTTATTGAAGAAATCTGAATAAATGCGTTCTCTACGAACCTGGATGTCTTGCTCCCCGGTGAGGTCGGTCTCCCTCCGGAGCATCATCTCCCTTGCTTCGTTCTTCTTCACCACCTTGCCAAGCACGCGGCGTTGTAGGAGGTGATGCGATGGCTTTCACGCGCCTCGTGGTACAGGTCCTTGAGTCGTTCTCGGCGGACCACTCGGCCCCGCACTCTAGCGGCCTCCTCCTCCTTCCCCGCCTCGCACGTGAAGTAGTTCTGCATACAAAAAACATGTATCATTCAATTATTTAAGAAACATAGTATTCAAACGACGTGAAGTAATCCCGCATACACACTCACCCAAAAGTCCGTCTTGATCTTCCCGGCAAGTCTGCCCTCGTTCACGCGCAAGACGGTGGTCCCACGTCCCGAAACCTCCCTCACGTTGTTCCCGAGGTCCACCGGGCCGGGGTAGTTCTCTCTAATCAGCCAGCTCGGATGCCATTGATATGGCGCGCGCACCCCTCCGCTTACAATCTTCCGATTCTTTGCCGCGAGGCATTAAGACAAATTGTTAGTTTGAAGTTCGATTTTCAACATGTCATATGAAGAAGTAGTGAAAATATCAATGGCTACTTACTTTTCACCGTTGGGTCGAATCACGGGGCGGCGGTGAAAAGGGATCGGCCCTGTGGGAGGCTCGAGGCCCCCCTACCGGGTAGACCTTGGCGGCACTCGAGGAGGACGTGTGGGACAGTGTCTCTTCGCACCGGAGTCCGAAGTCGAAGCGGTGTGGCCCGACGAGGGGCTGGCCCGACGACGGCCCCCGGCCGGCCCGACCTGGCCCCGGCTGGTCCGACGACGACACAAAGTCAAGCCTCCCCGTGGACGGACGACGCCGGCCGCGCCGACGGCGTCTCCACCGTCAGTGCTGCTCGTCGGCCTCCTCCTCGTCGGCCTCCTCCTCGTCGGCCCCGGGAGAGGGTGAGGGGGTCTCGCGTAGCGGGACTGGACCCCCTGTCGACGTTGCCGCCTTCCGCCTGGCATTTTGTCGAGTCCCCGCAAAAAACAAATAGTAAACCAATTAGTATTGCAAAATGAACGAAATATAATTGAAAGGTAACAATAATAACAAAATAGTATTACATGATTTAGAAATTATCTCCCCGAATGCCTAAGGTCGGGATGTAGTCATCACTATCGCTACCACTATTGTAATCATCAATGTCATCACCCTCATCATCTGTATCGTCCCTCGGCAAGTGCATCGCCCTCCACAGCTCCTTCGCGCACCGGCCTCCATCGTTCAAGAATTTGCGGGTCCTTAGCATCCTCGCACCTCATCACCCTCGTCCTCATCGATGGCGTTGTCTACTTCCATGCCCATCAGCGAAAAGAATGTCTATCTCCAAACGTCCTTCTAGCCCCTCGGGTTGATAGAACTCTTGAGTGTTTGGGTCGGGGTTGTAATCATCATCGTTCGAAACGAAGGCGCTTTACCGTGCGGCGATACCGCCGCACAAGGTACCAACCCGCAAGGTCCGCGTTTTTTGGCACGCCCATGGGAGGTAATAAACTTGTGTGGCGTGTATATTAGCCACAATATAGACATCCTCTCCTCCATATACCGGAATCTCGTCGAATTTCGACTTGCCCAATCGTAGGGTCCACTTTCGTGTCATCGGGATCGAACCAATGGCATTTGAATACCACTAGCTTGAGCTCTTTAGGACCCCGAAGTTGAGCTCATATATTTCTTCGACTATGCCGTAATAGTCCTTCTTATCCAAGCCGGGCGTCGAACTCCGGTGCACACGTTGTTTTTCGGTTGGGCCGACTCTCCTCGTAGCTTCTCGTGCGAAACCGATAGCCATTCACATCATAAACGGTGAACGAGTTGACCCTACGGGGAAGCCATTGCCCACCTGTTTTAAATCTTCGCACATATCGGCATCTGTGGCGGGCCTCGCAAGGTCAGCCACATAGATCGTTACATTATATGTTACTAGGACCAAAGTGGAATATCAAAGCCGAACGAGGTTAGTTGGATGGTACCTTTGAGCGAACCGGAAATAAAATCGGGTTTCCCATTTTTTAGAAGATTGTCTTCTTGTTGCAAGGTAGGAGCCCCATTCCCTCTCGGTGTTGACCAATAAATTCCCGAAAAACAAGGCTAGAGGTTTAGGGTCGATAGGTGGAGGCCGAGGTGTGGAACAAGCTCATTGAGAACTTACTGGCGATAAGGAGCGGTTTCGTCAAGGTTCAACAACACATAGAGCATGATAGTGCGCCACTCATCAAAGGACAAGTGCTTGTGGGTAGCTGCGCTTCCTCTTCCGACTTGCCCTCCGAAAGGCTAAGGTTCGATGAACTCTCCTCGGCATGTTCCAGAAAGCATCGGTCCCCCCTAACCCATTCAAGACTCTTACTTGCGAAGCCCGTGTACATCCACTCACGGTTATCCATCCTCTGTCATACGCCCATGTCGGCCGAGCCACATAAGCGGCAATTGCATCTACACGGCGTTCTAATAGGTGAGGGGTAGGTCCTAATCCCACCCGAGGATGCGTAGACAAGGTTAGCATCCATATTCGGGTCCCGTCCGGCGCGAATTTCGACAAAGCACCTCCCCGCTGTTCTCCCGATACACGTCCTGGCGGGGAGAGTGTGTATCCGGAGAACAACGAGGAGGTGCTGCCGAAAATCCAGCTCGGACGGGACCTGAGCATGGATGCTAACCTTGTCTACGCATCCACCTGGCTGTCCAAAAACGTGGACAATCCGAAAATGTGATACGGTCGCAGATATGCACGTGATGCGCATACCAACGCCTGTATCTCTTTCGGACGGGAGACGCCTAACCGGGTCGCGCTCAGAACAAAACTACAAGGACGGGGACGGAGGTGATTCATACCTACGGGTCGGTGGAGACGTGGTGCAGCAAGACCCGCCCACGAGGACGACCGGGGTCGCCGAGTCCCTCCCACAGTCCTCCTACAAAACAAGGCCAAAAATAGTTAGTGTCGACTCTAAATTTCGGCAAAGACCTCCCCGCACGGGGAGGTTCCCAAAACCTGCAAAAACATGGCACGAAGGCCAACAACCACATGCATATACCGAGAATGGGCACGAAGGCCACCAACCACCAATATGGGCACGAAGGCCACCAACCATCAATATATCCAACCACATACTTTACTTCTCAAGTATTACCATAACAATTACTACTAATCCTACAACTATTACTAACAACTACTAAAAATACTAATACTAACCCTACAACTATTACTAACAACTACTAACACTACTAATACTAACCCTACAACTATTTACTAACTACTACTACTAACCCTACAACTAACACTACTAGAAGAATAGCGCTTAATTACCTTGGTCGTGGCAACACGAAGAACGATGACCAGCGTCAATCACCTTCTTCCTCCTCCCCTTCCTCTTCTTCCTCCTTCTTCCTCTTCTCCCTCTTCTCCCTCCTCTTCTTCCCTTCCTCCCTCTTCCTCCTCACCTTCCCCTTCCTTCCTCTTCCTCACCTCCCCCTTTCTCCCTCTGCCGCCGAACAGAGGCAGGGCCGGCGGGGCTCGGGGCCGGGGGCCAGGCCGGCCGGGCCGGGGGGGGGGCGGCGGCCGGGCGGGGCCGGGGGCCGGGGCAGGGCGGCCGGAGCCGGGCCGGGCGCCGCCGGCGCTCGCCGGAGGCCGCCGGGTAGCGGGCCCGGGCGCTGAGCGGCGCGGTGGCGGGCGGAGGTCCGGCGGCGCGCGCTGGAAGGGGGCCGCGCGCGGGGAAGGGGCCGGGCGGGGCGCGGGCCGAGGTCCGCGGGGCGCGGGCCGGATCCGGCGATTCCGGCGGGGCGCGGGCGCGGGCGAGGACGGGCGGCGGCGGGCGCGCGATGGGCTCGGGCGGGCTCGGGCGAATGAGAGAGAAGAGTGAGAAGAGGGAGTCACGCAGACACTTAACCCTCGGCTTTGCCGAGTGCCCGAAAAAGCGGCACTCGGCAAAAAGGCACCGTTTAATTTTTTAAAAATATCCTTTGCCGAGTGCCACGCGTCTAGGCACTCGACAAAGAGCCCGGGTTGCCGAGTGTCCCTTCCGCACTCGGCAAACTATTCATTTTTTTTGAATTTTTGCCCCATTTTTTTGTGTTGCCTTGGTACACTAATTACATCTCATCTTCAGAATTTGGGACAATTTCAAGTTGTTTTGCTATATTTCATGAATTATTTATATTTTCTTGCATTTTCTGGACCACTCCAAATTTGAACTGCAGGTACATGAAATAATGGACTGTGGTCATTCAAAAATGTTATTCATGATGTTTGGCGTATGTTTAGGCTCAATCCGAGGGACTCGCGTGGAATTTCAAACATTTATGTGCCGGAACATGACGAGTTACGTCTTGGGAAACGTGTTTTAAAATTCTATAAAATCCAAACGAAGTTCAAAAATCACGAAACTTGGCGTGGTGTCTTGTCATCTCATGAGGAGGGCCGTGGAAAAAATTTGAAAAAGTTTCGAGCAAGTTGTGACGTCGGATGCTTGAAACCCGGACATCTCCACACTTGATCATCATCTCATGAGGAGGCTGTGGAAAAAAATTTGAAAAAGTTTCGAGCAAGTTGTGGCGTCGGATGCTTGAAACCCGGACATCTCCACACTTGATCACATGTGATCAAGTGTGGAGATGTCCGGTTTCAAGCATCCGACGCCACAACTTGCTCAAACTTTTTCAAATTTTTTCACAATTCCCATGAGATGACAAGACACCACGCCAAGTTTCGTGATTTTTGAACTTCGTTTGATTTTATAGAATTTTAAAACACGTTTCCCGCACGTAACTCGTCATGTTCCCGCACATAAATGTTTGAAATTCCACGCGAGTCACCGGATTGAGCCTAAACATACGCCAAACATCATGAATAATATTTTTTGAATGACCACAGTCCATCATTTCATGTACCTGCAGTTCAAATTTGGAGTGGTCCAGAAAATGCAAGAAAATATAAATATTTCATGAAATATAGCAAAACAACTTGAAACTGTCCCAAATTATGAAGATGAGATGTAATTACTTTACTAATGTCACACAAAAAATATGGGACGAAAAATCGAAAAAAAATGCATAGTTTGCCGAGTGCCAAGTCTGACACTCGGCAAACAAGTTCTTTGCCGAGTGCCTGGACGTGTTGCACTCGGCAAAGTAACCCTAGTTTGCCGAAAGTCTAACGGCGGGCACTCGGCAAAAAGTAACGGCGAGTGGCCGTTCCCTCGCGTTATCCTTCGCCGAGTGTATTTTTTGCCGACGGCCGTGCACTCGGCAAATGTATACATTGCCGAGTGCTGTACGTCGCCGACGGCCAGGCACTCGGCAAAGTTCTCTTTGTCGAGTGCTCTGTTTGGCACTCGGCAAAGACCCTCTTTGCCGAGTGCCCGATTTTTGCCACTCGGCAAACCTATCCGCACTTTCGGCAAAGAAGCGGGATTCCTGTAGTGTGATGCTTCCCATTCTAAGCAAGCATTACTCCTTGTGCCCGTTTGTGATATGAACAGACGAAGAGCAATGCAATACCACAGTAGTGAGTAAACAAGCTTATTGGTTGGGTTCTTGGCTTGAGAAGGGCGTATATATATGGTGGTGAAGTAGCAAAAGGAATCAAGGTTGGTAGAAATGCAGTGCCCGAACTGGTAGTAATGTAGTGCTCCGATCCAACATGGTTGTGAAAGTGTGGGTGTTAACTGGTAACTAATGCAGCATATTAGTGGTGACAGGTGATGAGCAGTTGTTGTTGCCTTCATCACCTTGTAAATGTGACATGCATTGATATCTCCATGTGATTTGCTTTTGAACATCATCACTTTTGAGCCATGTGTGCTCTGCACTTCGTGATTACTAATGCAGTTTCCATTCTTGAGGCAATATATAATACCTTTAGATTGCTCCGGTTGAAATTTTGTTTTATTTTTTCAAATGAATGGAAAGAGAGTTCCTGTGATTTTTATCGACAAGAAAAAAGGGCAAACAAAATGATAGCAAGGAAAACGACACCACCAAATAACCCAACTAAGAGTACCAACAATCCAACCAAAAAAGAGCAAATAAAAAAACCAACAAACAACAAAAAAAATTAAAAAAGCTAGCCTCAGACAGCATTGCGAATATAAACTGTTGGATGCCAGCCTTCACTTTGGCAGCTTCCTTCCATCGGCCGTGGTTATGAAGTGCCGGCGGTGGGCCGACGACGACGGCTGCCCCACAACCTATCTAGGATGTTGTTTGTCGCCCGATGAAGTTAGTAATTGCGTCACCGCCACATGCCTAGCCTTGTTCATGGTCATGATGGAGCGGACTCGGGGTGGCGGGGACCTGTGCAAAGACGCCGGAAACGTAGTTGGCCATGCCCCCGCTAGTGTGCGGCCTTCCTACTTGGCCATTGGATGGTTGTGTCCCCACCCATCAGTGACTTAGGTCTGCCTGCTGATGGGTCTCCGCCCCCAACCCCGATGGGTGGAGGGGGATCCTGCCTCAATAGGAGACACACACAGCCTGCGGATGCCCCGGAGGCTCTCCTCCTTCCTCAACGAGGTATGCTAATCTTTCTACCGTGCTTGCAGTATTTGGTCAAATTTCATGAAAAGAAGATGGTAGTCATTCTGTCGACAATTAAACAAAGTTGCGCGCCTTCAACCACAAACACAATAAGCAGCCAAATTCGTTCTTCAAACATAACCACCTCCTGTCAGCAATTTTCCGAGTACTGAGACGATATTGCCGCAACATTCTTATTCTCTGGGTGCCTGGAGTGGTGCACAATTTAGAACATTTGGAACGTGTATATCAATGGAGGGCAGGCCTGATCAACCTAGCACAGAACCTCAGGAAACTTCGTCTCACAAATACTTCCTAGCACTCTCGTGCACAGTCACTCTAGCATAGGACTGGCCCCATTTTGCCTTCATGAGTCAGCAGTCTCTTGTCAATCAGCAGTCTATTGATGAGGCACCAGATTCCTCAAGCCTCTTTAATACAAGTAGCTACACTGAGCTTGCCCTCATGACCTACTTCGGTAATAACAAGTTTCCTCATTAGTGGTATTCAACAAAGCCTTTAGAAAGTCCAAAAAAAAAAAACTTTACAAAGAATAGCCGCCGAAAACAACCATGCATGAATATTAAGGTGTCATCATCAACATACTAAAATTCTTGTTCAAGTGTCACGGTAAGCAGACCCTGATTCTATGCAGTATTTAACAAAGACTATAACAGGTACGCTGCCAAAACAAAGAGGAGCGAGCATGTCACGAATATATATCGCCGGCTTTAGATAACAAGGGTTCCTTGACATCCCTCAGAAAAGGCATACCTAGCATAAACAGGAGCATCTTGACATGAGTGACAAACTCACCACCGGTGGTAAGATGCTTGGCATGGAACGCTGCTCCACAGTTGTATGCAATGTAAGAAAGCATCTCTAACCATACGGCAGCAATCAGCTTCCAACGATTATCTGCTTCTGTAATCTGAAGCATGTCGGAGGCAACCCGGCGAGCTCTATCCAGCACGGGGTAGTAGTCTTCATGGAAGAAAGAGCTAGGTTTGTCGCGGATCTCCTCAAGCACCGTTATCCGATCACACGCTGCTCCAGCAGTCGTGTGCTCAAGTAGCCAGTTGGACATCTCGCGCTTGCCCTTAATGACCACGTAGTGCCCCTCACTGCCGGCCATGGCGCCGCAGTCTGCAACGAGGTACATAATGTAATCTGACAGCTCTCTGGTAACGTCTTTCAATGCAGAGATACTGCCGTTTGCATCCTTATCGTGACAAAAACTTGTGCCGCCGTCTACATTCTCATGGTCATGGTGTGAAGAGCTGCCATCTGAATGCACTTCCTGAATGGAATTGCCGTCTCCATTCTCGTGATCATGGTGTGGAGGGCCGCTGTCTAAACGCTCTTCCTGCGTGGAACTGCCGTCTCCGTTCCCATGATCATGTTGCTGCGTGGAATTAGAAACATGGCCATTCTCATGCAGAGAATTAGAAACACGTCCTTCTAAATGCTCCTCCGGAACCTGAGTGGAGCAGTCTCTGGTGTGTACATCAACAGCGTCAGCGAGCAAGCATATATCCGTGACAATGTGCCAAAGAAGCGCACTTGACACGAACTCCAAACCTTTGATGTTGCTGACCTGAAGCACCTGGCGAGCTGCACTCTGGTGACGATCTTGCATTGCCTCAACGGCCCAGTGCGCCCACTGGCCACTGAACTTGCCGACTCCAATGTCCCATTCCTGCACACGTGGAGTGGCCGCTATCTCGAGCAATTTATCTAGGACCAGCTTCTTCATCACTGGAGAGATGCGGACATGCTTCACGGCACGCTGATCGATGCCGACCCAACGCATCGTTCGTCGTAACAGGCCGGATTCTTGTTTCTCCTTGATGCAGTCCCTGATTATACTGTACTGCGCCATACTTGCCGACCACTCGCCTCTGCTTTCCGGATGCAGATTCCTGGCTATTCTGACCATTGCTGCAACAACTGTGCCACGGAATCTTTGGCACATTGGGCATTTGAGTGGAAGAGAGACGGTGGTGTTGTACGCCCAACATGAGGAGATAAACGACATGAAGATTGAGCAAGTCTCCAGTATGATGGCGCCGACGAGTAGTACATAGCATATAATAACATCAGCTCCATCGTCATGCTCCTTGAGATTCGGACTGCTGGCCATGGCCCTCACGAATAATCCAAGCGCACCTGATATTAGGGCCAGAGCGAGGATCCGGCGAAAGGCAATGCAAAATGGGACCATGTGGAAATGGCGGGTGCCAAATTTGGTGTACAAGTAATCATAGATCAGTGAGAGGTTGATCTCAGCCAACTTGTATGCCATATGGACAATGTTCTCTGAAGATTTGAACACATCCACAGCCTGCTTGATCCTCTTGATATCCCCCGGAAACAGGCAGATGGAAGGGGTCATGTCCATAAAAAAAGAGAGGCTTAGTTCGAAGCCGTCGGTTGCCACAAGCAGGATCAACTCGAAATTTGTCTCCTGCTTCTCTGAAACAGCATAGCAGAGCTGGCCGTAATATGCCCGCGTGTTCCAGAAGGCTTCGCTGGAGGCACGAGCGACAAGATGTGAGCTAGAGGAATTACTTGTACCAGGCGCCACGGAGCCAGCTCTCCGGAGTGCCCATTCTCTCGGCATATTTTGCTGTCCCGCAGACAAACACCAGCACCATAGGAGCCACGAGCCGCCGGTCGTCTCCTTGCAGTTGCCTGCCAACGGCATAGATGGCCATTGGGACCTGAGTAGCCAGGCTCAGAAGGTGGCGCTTCCACAGCGTGTTGTCCTCCATGGCGAAGGCTGTCATGGTCTCCTGCCCACCTAGATGGAGAAGCAGGAAGGGCACCCAGAAGAAGGCGAACCGGTTGCCGCCGCCACGGAGGGTGAGGCGGCCGAGGATGTAAACCGCGAGGGAGTCAGCCGATAGGTAGGCGAGCCACAACACGACGCTGAGCGCGCGGGAGCTGTAGCGTTTGCGAAAGCTAGAGAAGAATAAGAGGACTTGCAGGGAGAAACTAGCCATCACCATGCACTGGAGCTCCCACTCGTTGATGAATTGTTGCGCACGCGATACTACTGAGCTGTTGTAAGTAAATGATAAGTCAGTTCAAGAGTTGCATAAAAATGAAACATAGACAAAAATATGTTCATAGAATACTCCCTCTGTCTTGTTATACAGTGTATTCTAGCATTCAAAATTTCTCCTCAAATATAAGACATTCCGCTGTGGGGTGTGTTTATTTATACTATTTATACACCCTCATTCCGCTGTCGAACACCAACTTCTCTTTCATACCCCTTTCACAGGAAGCCGGGTCGCGGACACGCCGTCGACGACAATCGACATGACCGCCAACCGGGAGGAGATGAAGTTCGCCGTGGAGCGCCTCAACGCCCCTCATCACGCTCAACAGCTTAGCCAACGAATCACCCTGGGCACTCTTTAACCGAAAAACCGAAACCGAACCAAAACCGACCCAAAATGACGGTTTTTGGTTCGTGTCGGCTTTCGTTTACAGAGTTCGGTGTTCGCTTCGCTTCGGTTTCTAGTGTCTACCGAACTGAAATCCCGAAATACCGAAGTATCTGTCAACCATGACTCTCAACCTGTGAATCATTCTAGCCTAACAACAGCCGGCCCACACCCCACCACTGACCTACTGACCTGACTAAGTGAACCCCCAACTCTGCAATTACGCGCGTGCCTCACCTCACGTCGTCATGTGTCTTCCTCTCCCCCGAGTCGAAACCCTAGTGCCTAGCTGCGGGCGGCAGCGCGTCAGCGCTTCGGGGAGGATCTGTGGCAAGTGATCAACGGGCGGGCGACGATCGCGAATCGCGTCGGGGCGGCGGCAAATCGCCTTCAGGTGTCGGCAGAGGCACTCGTGAGGTCGAGGCTAGGTGGCGGCGGCGATTCGCGTCTGGGCGTCGGCGGAGGCACTCGGCAAGTAGCCGACCGTCCCTCGTGGCGAGCAGGAGCAAAGGGTGGTCGCCCTCGTGGTGAGCAAGAGCACCGATTTTCATGTGCTGCTGGTGATATATCGGTTTTTTGGTACAAACCAAAAACCAAAAATAAAAACTGAAACCGAAATCCTCGGTTTCTGATTTCTGGGAACCGATCGGTTTTTGAGTTCTGAAAACCAAATTTTTTTATACCAAACCGAACTGAATCAAATTTTCGGTTTTTACCGAATGCCCATGGTGACCAAAGAAGTTGGCCTGCCAAGGGTGAATATGCCCTTGGTGCGAAGGCCTACTTCTACACCATTAAGGTCGACTCCACGGCCGATAATCCTCACCGAGGGGATACCAACCAAACTGCAGGAGATGGAGGAGGAGGCTAGGAAGTTGGCCGCCAAGAAGCCGAGGAGGCAGGCGGCCAAGAAGGCTAAGAAGGCGGCTTAGGCCGCTTTTTTTCATTTTTTATCAATTATCTTGTATATATTATTTACGTATTTGTAAGATACTTATATATTTGGTTACTGTCGTGTGTTAATGATGAATCAGTCATTTGTTAATCTGATGCGTGTTAATTTTCTTTTGTGTCGCGTTTGTTTTACTGTTCCTTGTCTTCAAATCGCTATCGGTTTTATTTCAAACCCGTAATCTGTGCCCATCAAGATCACTCGGGCGCGTTGGTCGAGCCCAAGAAATTTTTGATTTTTCCGCCTGAACTGGGCATCACTGCTAGTGGACTGAATTTTGGCAAAGATGCCGCGGCAAGTGATTTGTGAATCTGTAACAGTGTACAGATCGAGGAGGAACGGTGGCCCGGTGCGCAGCAGACAACAATGAACTACTCCATCTATTAATTTCTATTTACTTGTTTATAAGTCAAACATTATTTTAACCTGTGATTCTAAATTTATGACATAAGATTCATGTTTTTGGACTTATTACAAGGAATATTTTCATAATCTATAATTCATATATCGTGAAACTAAAAAAAATGTTTTGAAATATATAGTTAAATATAATAATGTTTGACTTAGAATAAACATAATACCACGTGTATAAATAAAACTGGAGTGAGTAGCGAAGGCCGGTGCTATTTGACAATCCATTCCTACATAAGCTATTCGAAAAGAACGGTACATGCTTCTCGATGCTATGTTGCTTCCTGGATCTGAGTGGGTAATTTGTCTTGTTATACTTTATTGAGCAGTGCACAACTTGGTCAATCTTCGCTTGAGTCTTCTCTAATCGGTGGTGGGTGCATGAACACGTACCCCACGGACAACGACTGATCACTAGACGTACGAATGAACAAATCACAACTTGGTCAGTCTTCGCATGGGTCTTCTCTAATCGCTACGTGTCGAATATATTCGACGACAAATCCTAGTCCTTTCGTTTTCATTGTCCTCTCCCTCCCCAACCATATTTTTCAAACAGTGCCCGGAGTTTCTTAATTTGAAGCGTTCATTGCATTCATACTGTCCCAAATTTTATCGACAGTAAATTAGGATAATCCAGAAATAGAAACAAAAAGTAATACATCTCCCTTTTTTTTTGCCAAAAGTTTTGGCATTTTACTCCATATGCATCTAATTAAACACCATGGCAAAAAAAAAAAAATAATAATAACATAACTTTGGGTCTAGATATTTTGTCATTTGAGACTCTAGAGACCCAAAAGTTTCCATTTTGCCAAAAATCCTCCTATGGCAAAAGTTTTGCCATGCACTAAACACCACTCTGCAAAAACTTTTTGCACCCATGAAGCAATTAAACACACCCTTAATACATCACCAATCACAACCACCGAGGCATGTATGCACATGCCAGTATAGATGCAAGCAATCAAAATGATCCTGACGATGTACATATTGAGAGAACAGTTTCTGTAAAATGGTTAGATGATTGGCACAATCGCCTTTATAATGAAAAAATATAGGTGGGGAAGCTCTCAACCCCCTCTCTTCACCCCCCCCCCCCAAAAAAATTGTTTAAAAAAAGAGAGAGTAGTTTCTCTTTTCAATCCCCTTATTTCCGTGAGATTAGTACAAGGACAATATTATTCAATGGGGGGGTGTATAGATTGGTTTCCATCCTCGACAACAAGCCAAGCTTTTTGGCAGATGTTTGGACTTCAATCATGCAAAAATTTGGCTAGATATATATCTAGCCTTCAACTTCAACAAAACGATGGCCTGATTTGTTTGGGAAAGCCAAAATTTGACTTGGCCACATAGGGCTTAAGCAAACTTACCATTGGAGACGGTTTCTTGCTATATTATACACAGGAAGTTGGAGTTGGCAAAGTTACAAAAGATAACTGACTCCTAGTTTGGGATGAAAAGCGACAAAAAAAACTAGGAGGCTCGGAGAAGATATGGAGGATGCTGGAGACTTCGGGCCGCGGAGGAGAGACCACGGTCGATCGGCTGCCTCAGAGGCGTTGATAATCGGACAACTAGCTAGCTATGGAGGCATGCTAGGATCAAAATTAAATCGGTGCCTAGTCCTCGGATCCGGCCGGATGCGCGTGTGATATAGTGAAAGTTCCAAAGAAAATTCTTATATATGTAACTAAATGCATCAAAATAAAAGTTAGTTTGTTACCTGCGTTGCGTTGATTGAAGGACCCCAACTTGTTCGAGTTCTCTGAGAGCCCTCATGTCGTTACTGGAGCAGCTCAGATCCGGAGAAGAAAGGATGAAGGGGGCTGAGGGCTATCGTGCATCCTTTCATCCAGACGTGGTTTTCATTGGCAGTGGCATGGCCTTCTCTTGCATTGGCCAGGAGAGTTGACCTACAACATTAGATATTTATGCATCCGTCATTAAATGTTAATCTGGACATACTCCTCAATTCCTTTGAAAATGTCATTGGAAAACCGTACCCCCATCACAAACACACTTCCCGAGCGACACTCTCAAAGGGACGGAGGGAGCAGTGCAAGTCTCACACGCTCAAAGGTGAGTTTCATGACACAGTTACAGCTAATACCGT
Source organism: Hyparrhenia diplandra (assembly GCA_015847255.1). Taxonomy (NCBI): domain Eukaryota; kingdom Viridiplantae; phylum Streptophyta; class Magnoliopsida; order Poales; family Poaceae; genus Hyparrhenia; species Hyparrhenia diplandra. Next base: position 434,790 of record JADLZK010004962.1, on the reverse strand, counting down.
CACATCACATCAGATTTTATGTTAGTAATAACTGTGGCGATGGATTTTATCTAGATGTAACTCTTTAAAACTCTCTGTTTCTCTTCATAATTAACTTGCTTATGTGTCACAATGTTAATTGAGAATAAAACACCTTTGAAACTCCCGTTAATACTGGCAATATGTTTCATCCCTTTAGTAATATTTTGTTGAGTTATCGTCTTTCCACAAAAATACTATTGTCTTCTACTATTACCTAGCAAATTATATTTGGTCAATTGACCGCCGATTATCTCAGTTTGGCTGGTTAATGAGATAATCATTAATTTCAAATATAAGACGATTCGGCTTTTTAATTTCCAGAAACATTACATTTATTATTCACTTTGTTGACACCCTAAAATGCCCATGTATGATTTTTTGATGATTTAAGCGTGTCAAGATGATCATGGACATCGGCAACGGGGACAAAAAGTTGGAAAATTCGACAAGCAAGGCAGCAAGCCGATGGTAAAATGCGCTGGACACTGAGGCTCAACTGAGGGGACACATTGGAAGGTGGAAGGCCAACTGGCTAAACTATTCACGAACTGGTTTTCAGTTCCCGCACGTCCTCTAGGCTTCTGCGCAGTCTTCAATGTTTTGGTCATAACTCCTTCTAGAGAACTTCAAATGATGTGCGACTAGCTGCGTTTGAAAGCTAACTTGATAAGATTTCACCCCATGTATCTCTTGCTTCACGAAGTATTGTGGATTGATATAGTTTTGCACGGACATTTGGACTTCAAGCAGACTGCTGACTCACTGATCAGTCAGCACTAAATTTGGTCGGACACCTTGATGGAACCTCAAAACTGGTCGGGATTGGAAGAATTGGAAAGTAGACTTCAGTAGCTTTTCAACAAGTGCTCATTCACCTCCATAGCATTTGGGAATGAAAGTAGACTTCAATGCAGGACTGGCTCGAGCGTGTTCCTTCTTTCTCGGTTCATTCTTGGCACGTTCTTGTCATCCTCTATGGTGAACCTAAGTAGTAGAAATGCACACAAATTATGTAGTATATAATTCTCACTAATGTTATAAAGGATTTCACAAAGTAGCGTGTTCATCTCATGTTGTATTTCTTTAACTCGACTATGAGTAATTTGTTCAGACATTACTTTGTTGATTGATGTAGTGGTTGGAGAGGTCACCATGGTGGTCGACGAGGTCACTGACGTTGATGATGCTGGCGTGGTCATATCATCCTCCCTCCCTTGAAAAGGAATCGTCCTCAACTCTAACACTTGTTGTCCATATAATTGTCCAAAGCAAATGACAAGTAGTGTTGTGACAACGTCTCGAGCTTCATCTTCCATCATCACAGCAAGGTTGGTCCTAGGCACCTTCCCAGCCCTGCTGACGCTGCTGGCAGAGGCCGGCTGCCGCAGCACACGTACCCTCGACTACTCCATCACCAATCTCCTCGCTGCCGTTGTCATCGCCGTCGCGTTTGGGCAGGCAGGAGAGAGTGAGCCTGGCGTGCCAAACTTCTTCACTCAGCTCACCCAGGTTAGCTACCTAGCCAGTGTTCATCTCCGAGCTGGTTTCTTCGATCAATTTGTTTGAACTTAATTTGTGATTGCCATTATATGTGATGGCAGATACGGGATAACTGGCCTTCAGTCCTTATTGCTATGGCCAGTGGAGTCACGCTTCGTCTCGAACCTCATCTCGCAGTATGCATGCACTACCGAAATCTGAGGCTTTGCCGAAAGCCCACCTCTTTGCCGAGTGTTTTTTTTTTTTTTTTTGGGCAAAGAAAGAGCCTCTTTTTTTTGAGTGCCCAAAAAAAAACACTCGGCAAAGAGGGAAAAATAATTTTTCAAACAAGTTTTTGAGGCTCTAAATGAATTAAAATAAAAAGTTTCATAACTTTTTTCGAGATCTACAATTTTCATTCGAAAAGTTTTTTGAACCGATATCGTTTGAAAATTTCAAATTTCTTCAAATTTAAAATTTGAGAGATTCAGACCTAGTTTTGCATGTTAAGATAAATTCAAACCAAAAACTTTCTACTACAAAAAGTTTATATCTTTTTGAGATTTACAAAGTTTATTTTAAGCATTTCTTCGTTTGACAAAGTTTTAGTAACATGATTCGTAAATCTTATTAATCTTTCTTCTAGTTTCAAAAAATATGAGAGGTATGAGAGAGATGTAGGTTTGGTGAACAACGTTGTTAACACTTTGTCAAATGAAGAAATAACCAAAATAAACTTTATAAATCTCAAAAAGATATAAAACTTAGAAGTAGAAAGTTTTTTGGTTTCAATTCATCTTATCATGGAAAACTAGGTTTGAATCTCTCAAATTTCAAATTTGAAGAAATTTGAATTTTTCAAACGACATTGGATGGAAAAACTTCCTAAATGATAATTGTAGATCTCAAAAAGTTTTGAAACTTTATAGTTGACAACTTTTTTTATTTAAATTCATTTAGGGCCTCAAAAACTGATTTGAAAAACTATTTTGCCCTCTTTGCCAAGTGCTATTTTTGACACTCGACAAAGATCGGTTTTGAATTTTTTTTAAATGACCTCGGATGAAAAAAGTTCCTAAACAAAAATTGTAGATCTTGAAAAATTATGAAACTTTATAGTTGACAACTTTTTCATTTAAAGTCGTTTAGGGCGTCAAACAAGCAACTTAGACACGGTTTAGTATAATATACGAGGAACTAATACGAAGTCTTAATACAAATCATGACATAGTGCAGTGGTAAGACAAGAGATGGTGGAGAGAGAGGTCATGGGTTTGAGTCATGTTGGCCGCACAATATTGAAATTGCTTCAAAAGTGATGGAGAAAATTGACTTAGATTGTGGCTCGCTGTAGCTAGGTGATGGCGGCCTCCGCCTAAATTTTTTTTTACTATGAATTAATTTTTTTTTTTTTTCATATTTTTTTTTTTTACCGTGTGTTTTTCTTTGCCGAGTGTCCGATAAAAACATTCGGTAAAGAGGCTCTTTGTCGTGTAAACTTTGCTGAGTGCTATTCGCCGAGTGTTACACTCCTTTGCCGAGTGTATATGGACCTTTGCCGAGTGTCAAAACACTTGGCAAAGAGTTAGGATCTGGTAGTGATGGGCGTTTGCTGGCCTGTCAGTCTCCATAATCATCTGCTCATGCATGGCTGTTGTTATAGCCTTTGCCAAGCGCTATGGTTCACCGAGCGTTGGCTCGGTAAAGAGGAGGCTCCGCGCTCGGCAAACCTCCCGGCGCTCGGCAACGACACCGTGTCCTGTAGTGTGTTATAGGTAACATATATGCATCCAATCCAATATATATGAACATTGTTGTGGTAAAAAATAATTTGACAGATGAAGGTTACAGGAACGACCACCAACTATTTTCTGGATGGTCGAATAAATAGGGCTGATATCCTTTTCCCTGGTGTGGCTTGCTTCCTAGTCGCAATCTTCCTCGGTGCAGCTGTCCATTCTTCAAATGCCAGGGATAATCAGGAGAAACTAAGAAAGCAAACATCCATCCATCCATGCATGATCATCCGATCCATGTGTGCAGCATTATTTTCCTTAATTGGTTCACCACAACTTGTTTTGCTTGATTGCTTGCAGGGTGGAGAACAGAAGCACTGACAGGCCGGTGATGCTGGTAGGTCCTGAAACTGGTAAAAACGGCGACGACGGCACACGTCACAATGTTGTCAGTCATGAGGCCAAACCGGGCACTGCAGAGTTCATAATACAAATCGAGCAGAGACGATCAATCAAGGTCACGTACTTGCAGCTTCAAATCCAAACAAACATCAGCGTTCGATAGTGACAGATTGTTAATTGATTAATACATCATGCAGGTTCTGGACTCCCACAAGCTGCTGGGTCTGGGCCTGATCTTCCTCGCCGGCACCTGCTTCGGCACCTTCCTGCCGGCGATCAACCTGGCCACCAACGACCAGTGCCACGTCCTGAAGGACGGCGTGCCGCACCTGCTCGTCTACACCGCCTTCTTCTACTTCTCGCTCTCGTGTTTCGCCCTCGGGGTCTCCCTCAACGTCTGGTTCTTGTACCGGCCGATGGCCGGCGTGCCAGCGTCCACCATCGGAGCCTACGTGAGGGACTGGAACGGCCGGCACTGGGCTCTTCTGTCGGGGTTGCTCTGTGGGTTTGGCAACGGCTTTCAGTTCATGGGCGGCCAGGCTGCCGGCTACGCCGCCGCCGATGCGGTTCAGGTACTCTCCTTGTTTGTTCACCACCTTCCTGTAATCCCTGTCAGATCACCGGCCTCTGCATCAGGCTGGTGTTGTGCGTTTCTGACTGTTGGTGTTTCATGGTCAGGCGTTGCCGCTTGTTAGCACGTTCTGGGGCGTCGTCCTCTTCGGCGAGTACCGGAGATCGTCCAGGAGAACGTACATGCTTCTTGCCGGCATGCTGTCCATGTTCGTCGTCGCAGTTGTGGTTCTCATTGCTTCGGCAGGGCATCGGAAGAAATCACCTCCGTCGTCTGATGCTAAACTCATTGTTCAACGTCGCCACACTCTATGAAAAACATTGTGGAAGCAACTAGCAGATTTTAATTTGGATCAATTTCAACATATATCAAAATTCAGCTCTGTGTATATTTACCATTCCTTATTATCCAGCAGGAATATATAGATATTTTTGTTGCCTGTATTCTAGTTAAGATGCTCATAATAAGGTCCAAGATGCAACAGCATAAAGCTGTTCACCAACAACTAGGTCTCTTCTGCTTGGCATACTCTGACCAAGCCTGGTTGTAGTATCCAGTAAAGCCATAACCCTTATTGCCACCCAATATTGGTGCCATTCAGAATAAACCAACTATAATGATGCACAGTACTAAAGATGTTGAACAATCATAGCATTTTATCCATACCTTCTCGAGATCGACTTTTAGAAATCCTGGACCAACTTTTTCCACTGCATTTTTTAAAATCATCCTGTGCCCAATCATAGGGCACATTCCCAATAACAGCATGTCCTTAGCCTGGGAGGAAAAAAAAAAAACTATTATCTTCTTTCCCTGTTACAAGAAGAATAATAACAATGTCCAGTTAGTATCTAACAATGGAAAATGCTTCAAGTTTAACCACTTTCGAGTACAACTCGATTACAGCGCAAGCACTTGGTCAACTAGGGAATTCACTTGCTAATTACAAATAGTTCTTCTTGCAGTGGACACTTGATAAGAACAGAGACATCTTCCTGTCCGACTCGGCTAGATTGGGCCGGAATTGACACCCGATTGACGATCGTGGAGCGGAGGAAGGGGGTGGTGGTGCTGGCGGCGGGCGGCGGCGCTGCCGTGCCGGGGCGGCGGCGCGTCGGGCGGCGGTGGGGGCGCTAGCGTGGTGGGCGGCGCGCTAGGGCAGCGGCGCGCAACGGAGGGGAGGGGGCGCGTGGGGGAGGAGAGGCAGGGAGAGATTGGGATAAATTTCTTTATTTGCTTGTTGCCCCAAAGATTACAGACCCTTTACTTATATAACCCGGCTAGTGGGACTTGTATCTCAAGCAATCTCTCTAAAGGTTTACTTATAGATTGGAATACCTTTTACAAGCATATCCTATTTATTTTCCTAATAAGGGTCTCCCTTATAGATGAGATATCCCCTTGCACACCAAAAACGCCTAAGATAATCCTAGATAATTTCCTCCTTTTATTCCCGAATTAGTTGCCAAGAATCCGCGGAAGGAAGGAGGAGGAGGGGCGGCGTATACGCGAGCCTGTGGGCGGCGCCTGTGCCCCTCGGGCCTGGGCGGGCCTGTCCTTCTGGCCCCCTATTTCCTGAGTCATGACATTCCCCAATTAATCCGACTAAGTGTTACAGTCCAATGGAAGGATTTAAATGTTACAACCCGAATAAAGCAAGAAAATGTTACAACAGTATATCCAAAGAAAAGAACTGCAGACATAGTCTATATGCACAGTTGCACTCTTAGCATAGCTTGTGTTAGGTAAAAACATAGGGGTACCAAATACCATACACTGCTGTGGGGAATACACAAGCTTATATTATAGGAATCCAAGAGAAAAGGGTTTCTTCACAAGTCATTACTGCTGTCAAGCTACATAGGACTGCACACACGATTATTTTACCTGTCGACACACTTGATGCTGAAGTGCATTAACAAGAGAAGCTTTCCCAAGAAGAATACCACACAACATGGCCAAGAAAGTTAGAGCACAAGATAGAATAGTCACTCCAACAAATTTACATGTCACATAAAGATGATAAGCACAGTTGAAAACTGAACTCATTTATTATTCAACACTCATTTGCTGGCCTCATTGAAGAAACGATACTTTTCAGGCAGGGACTTTGCAATTTGCATGTTGCTGATATTCCTCCTTTGAAAAAAAATGATATAAGCATGGAAGTAGTGGAAGCCTCAATTGAGAAGTTATTCTCATCAATCTTGGAGAGGTAAACCCCAGCCCTGCTTATGTCACCTCTATGCAACAACCTCCTAACTACAGCATTTAGCATTCATGAGTCTGGAGCAGTACCACTTTTTTCCATTGCTGAAAACAGACCATCAAACTCCTCTAGCTATCCTTCTTCTATGAGATTTTCTGCTCTTAAGCAGTAGGTCACAACATCCGGAACCAATCCATTAGCAGGGATAGCAGCAAACAAATTCATGGCCTCTTCCTTTCTGCCACCTTTGAACAAAGCACCAATCATGATGTTGAAAGTAAAAGTGTCAACATCGTTAGAACACAGGCTCTGAAACATTTTGATTGCTTCATCAACACAGTTGTTTTTGCAAAGCCCATCAAGAATTATGCTGTATGTGTGAATAGACCACTGTTTTCTACTTTTAATCATATTGAGGTAGAGTTCCTTTGCTTCAGAAAATGTCCCAGTCCAGAACAAACCATGCAGCATAGTACTGTAAGTCACAACATCAGGCTTAGCTCCCTTCCTCAACATTTCTCGGAAAAGATAGTATGCACTTTTTATCCTGCCAGCTTTACAGTATCCATGAAGCAATGTATTATAGGAAACAATGTCAGGTTTCAAGCCAGCGGAGGACATGCTGTCAAGTAACTTCGCCGCTTCATCCATTCTACCAGCTAAGCAGTGGCCATCTATTAATGTACTGTATGAGATAACATTAGGCTTCACACCCATGCATATCATCAAGTCAATGAGGCTCTGGGCTTCCATAACCCGTCCTTCTCTGCATAAGCTACACAATAATGTGTTGAAGAACATGATGTCAGGGCGAGTACCTTGATTCAACATTTTAAAAAATAATTCCTCAACCTTCTCCCATTTGTCAACAGTGCAAAGTCCAAAAACAAGAGAGCTAAAAACAACAATATCAGGAGTCACTCCTTCATTGATCATCTGATTGAACTGGAGCAAAGCATCATCTACCCTTCCCAACTTGCAAAGTGCATCTATTAATGTTGCATAACTGACGACATCTGGACTCAAACCGTGCACCTTCATTTTGATAAATATATGCATCACCTCATCTATCATTGCCCTTTTAGCATACGCACTGATCACAGTGTTGAAGATACAATGATTAGGTGAAATACCACTTTCTACCATCAAATTCAGGAGATCATGCATTTCAGAAATTAAAGAGCTCCTTTGTTACCATATCCATGAAGCATAATAGCATAGATAGTTACACTAGGTTTTAAGCCCTTCCTATTCATAGAATCAAAAAAGAATCGAGCTTCACTACACTTTCCATTCTTGCATAGATAGTCTAGAAGCAAACCATAAGTAAAATTATCTGGCTGAAGACCACGTGCAGACATTTCTTTGATCCTTTGAACGACCTCTTCCCATTGACTTGTAGAGAGGTATCCATGGATCAAACAATTATATGTCCTATTGTTTGGATTAACACCTTTATCAACCATCTGTTGGAAGACGCCCTCAGCCCTGTCAACTGCTTCAGCTTTGCACAAGCTATCGATTACTGTGTTGTATGTCACAACGTTCGGTGGAACACCCATTTCTAGGAACATGTTATAAGCTTTATTCACCTGACCCTCACTGAAGAAACCCTTGATGACAGTGTTGTATGATATCACATTTGGTGGGCAGCTACCGCCTTGACCATCAGCCATCGTGTGGAGCAGCTTAAGTGCGTCCTCGGCTCTCTTTTCATTGCATAAACCTTTGAGAAGTGTGCTGTGCGAAGCTATATCGGGCGTGCATCCAACTTCGGGCATTTGTCGGAGCAATACGTCCATGGCCTCGTCCACCTTGGAGTCACATAGTCCCTTGAGCAGTTGGTTGATGACTATGTTATGCACCCGCCAGCCTGTCTTAAGGATGAGGCCAAATGTGGCAAAGCCATGCTCCAAGCGGCCCATGCGGCAGAAGCAACCGATGAGGATGCTGTAGGTGAAATGGTTGGAAGCCACCTTGGTGGGACAGTCACGTACCATCCGGTTGAAGAGCGAGACGACGAGCTAGGTGGAGGAGGAGCGCCGTCCCGAGGCACGAGACGTAGCGTTGAAGAGGTGGTTGAAGGCGTGAACTGAGGCATTTCGTCAAACAGTTTGAGCGCGTCTTCGAGGCCGAGGCTTCCCGAGCAGGCTCGACTGGCGATGACGCGCTCCAGCTCCAAGCACCTGTCGCGGGCGGCGTTCACGCAACGACGTGATGGGACTTGTGGCCGGGCGAGGAGAGGCACGGCCGCACGGGCGGGCGGCAGGCGCTGCGTCCGCCTCCGGATCCGTGAAGAGAGAAGAGCACTCACGGGAGCAGGGCGGATCGTCGTGTGCCGTGTCTGTGTCCTTGGGCGCGTGAGGGTATGAGATGGTGGCCGCCGCCGCCCCGGCGGCAGGTGGTGCCGTGTCCGTTCTTGGGTCTTGTGAGGCTAATAGTTGCGGACGCAGGGGCTGCACAGCAAAACCATCCCCTCCGTGTCAATAAAATGAAAATCTCGGTTTCCAAATAATTCTAAATTTAAATAAATTTACAGAAAATAGTTTCTTTTGTGTACTACGAAAATGTATTTCTATACTAATCTAGTGATAATTCTTAAACATGGATTGCCTTCTGATCTTAATTGAAAGGCCCGGTCATATGCCTTCAACTCAAAAAAATAATTCTTAAACATCACAAACTCGATGGAAGAGTGAATTTCAAATTTGGAATTCATGGCTGGGGCGAGGGCTGAGGCTCCGCGCCGCTAGTCCCAACAAACCCTCCTCCAATTCTCCATGCATACATGTAGCGTAGATCAAGTAAAGTGATTTGTATGCTTGTTGTAAGCGTATTTGGAAAGGAAGGGGAGAATGCTCGATCCATTTAGACAAATGGGGAGCCAGGATAGGCAAAGCCCATGGGATAGTGGGGTACAAGAGTGATAGGCTTGTTTCATATTCTAACACTTGCATGTACCTAGATCAAGGAAAATGAACCGTGTGATGCATCATGCATTCCCCTGCGTGTCCTCCACTCCACCCTCCCGATTTGTATGCTTGCAGGTTGCATTGTAGCCTAGACCAAATAAAGTGAATCGTGCCTCGCATGATGAGGGATGAGGCTAGGCTACCCGATGACATAACGAGATATTGGTAATTCTTTTTTTGGGGCTTGTGCATTTCTACCCCTGTTTTTCATGACCATGTGTGATTTTGCCCCTGTTTTTTTTTTTAACTTTGTGATTTTACCCTACAATTTTGAAACGAAGGCATATTTTACCCCTGGTTTGTTAAGACCCCTTAACGGTGTTAACTTTTGGACAAATGGTTTTTCCCCCTTTTTTATGATTCATGTGTTTTTACCCCTACTTTTAGACAACAATCTAGAAATTTTTGCACAATAATTTTACAAAATTTTGACAACATATTTATGAAATTTTGACAGCATTTCACCTGACAATACACATAAACACAATCTGATATCACACAAATAATATATATATATATATATATATATATATATGATCGATATCCATGCAACTTGTCATCACAAAGTACCACAACGAAGTCAACATAAAGGTCCAAATGACATGGCACAGAGGTCTAAATGACATGGCAAACAAAATTGAGAGCCACTAGTGAGTTCTCTAGGCAACTAGCTTGTATTTGAGCATCGAAATCTAACAGCCTAGGAAGCCTCCCGGTAGTAGCTCCTCTTCCACTCCCTCTTCCTACACTTGCACTGTACATGAAAAAGAGAAGTACTATGTTAGTGAAGTTCATAAAATATGTAGTAAAAAAGAAGTAGGATTGTCTCACGTATTTCTTGCTTGTAGATGCAAAAAAAAGTCTACTTGCAGCCTTGATCAGCTCTCTTGCCCTATAGTTAACCACTCTACCCTATTGAATCACACATCCAAGAAATAAAAAAAACCTTTCGCCACCTTCTGCCATGGTGGCTGCAGCCGCCCACCATCCCCTGGGAGGGGTGGTGCTTGGCCGCTGCCGGCCCCTGCCCCCGAGAGCTAGAGGGACGCCTAGATGTCGTGGGGGAGGGGAGGGAGGGCCGGATCCAGGGGATAGGAGATGGAAGGGCCGGCAGGGGAGAGTGGAGGAAGGGCCTCTGGCGCTGGGGAAGAAACCCTAGCTGGCCGGACTCCCTTCTGTCGCGCATGAGGGGGACGCGCAGGCTACGAAGCCGGAGTCCCTTTTGTTTGATCGATGGTGAAAAACAGAAGGGTATGGGTGTCATTTTGCCCTCCGCAGTTTTTCTTTTTTTTTTTTTTGGTCTTTTGGTCAATGGCGTTACAATGGAGGGCAAACAGGAGCTTCGTTTAAAAAATGAGGGAAAAATGCAAAGTTAAAAAAGGAGGGAAAAATTACATTTAGAGTCTAGAATAGGGGCAAAACACTAAGACCCCTTTTTTTTTTTTTGGAGTGGAGCACTGTTATTCATTGAACGAAATATAGTTAAAAATGCCATTGGGAAGCTCGAAAAATCAAACATGTCTACCAACCGGTAAATTTACTGAGCTTCTAGCTAGGAGATGTGCATCAATGTTTGAACTCCGTCCTTCAAACACAAAATCAATCCTTGAAAAGTTCTCCAATCTAGACTTTATTTCCAGGACAATGGCGCCATATATGCCCATCCCCTCGCCCTAGATATTTTTGCGTTGGCACAATCACTGGCCAGCCTTGTTGCCTTGCCGTGTGCAGGGAATCCGTCTGTTCACAAGCACCTCCATGGGCCTACAGACCGGCCCAATAGCGCATCCCATTTTCTTTATAACGTTGCTTGTGTCCACCCCTTCCACAAATACTGACCAAATAATTGAATGAGATGAGAGACCTTGTTCCCGTTCTCATCGTCAATGGCTTTCCTTTATCTCCATCCCCAAAAACCTATCACAACCGCCTTCAACGCTCAAGCCCCCACACCACCCTTATTGCGGCTCCTCCTTAGCAACCTGCCCCACCTAATAGCGTGGACACCACCGTGCCCACATGCGGGGACCGCTTCCTCAGCCGTCCTCTGGTCACAGAGGTCGCCACGTGCGTGCTCATGCATGACGACGCTGACAGGCATCGCCGGTGCAAGGAGAAGTGTTGGGCCCTGGCGCGGAAGCCCTTCGGCCTCGCCTCCTGCTCTGGCTGCGGTGTCCCACTGCAGACGGCGATGGAGACCGCACCGGATAGGTCGAATATTTTGAGCCTATGTTTCAAGTGTTTCAGATGTTTTAAAGGTATGTTGCAATTGTTTGTATGGATGTTGCAAAAGTAGATTAGGATGTTACATATCAATATGTTGCAAATGTTTGCTCTTAATGTTTCATCTATTTTTTAGACATATGTTGCAAATGTGTTTATCTGAATGTTTCATATATTTCGCACATGCTCGCAAGTGTTTTATCTAGATGCCGCGTATGTTTGCAATGGTTTTCAAGTGTTTAGTTGTTTTTGGCAAGTGTGTGCAAGTGTTTTATCTAGATGTCGCATATGTTTGCAATGGTTTTCAAGTGCTTAGTTGTTTTTTGGCAAGTGTTTCAGCGCATGATTAAAGTTTTCATTTGCGTTTAGACGTATGTTGCAAGTATTAAATACAGATGTATCAAAGGATCGGGTGGGGCATAGACGCCGCATGGGGTCGGCCCGTATGTGGAGTGTAGGCATCCAGACGCTAGCACTGCCAAAGAGATATAGATATAGATATAGATATAGATATAAAGATCAAATGAATTTTAGTATTTTTGTCTGCTGGACTACATTAAACAAATCTTTAAAATAGGTTATTACTATTCTACTAGTGGAATATAATATTGTGTTTCTAATAAAAAAGAGAAAAATAAGGTTGCACATGCTGAGTTGTGAGATGTGCCAAAAGTAGTAGGTGGGCGGATGTTGTTAGTCACCTAGAGATAATTACACTCCAATCTAAAGTCCAAACGAATATGTACTTCCATTGTATTTCGGGACTGAGGGAGTATATTGTGCCACTTAATTTCTTCTAAAAAATTGAATGCATACATTTTTCATATTATGTGCACCTTTAGTTTTATAATCAAATTTTTACTAAAAACACATGGTGCGAAAAACATACTTCTGTCATAGTTGCTCTCAAATTCTCGATACAAGACTAGCTAGATACGTTTATAAATGATGCACATCATATGCATGCATGTCGTCCACTCCTGATCCCCCACAACCCACCGCCGCGTCTTTCTCGCCTACACTCTCTTGTGGACTGCGCATAGCCACTCTGAAAGACATGAAAAAGGAAAAATCAACTAGTACTGATTTGTCTGTAGTAATGCCTTCATGTTGTTGAGACCAAGTCAAAACGTGCCTCGTGTGACGAGACTACGTATATGCGACATGTTCTATCTCTATGAACCGTTGTGTCGACATCGATGGCAAAGAAATATATAGATAGAAGATACTCTACACCGATGGAATAAAGCAGAATATAAAAAGCTAAAATGGTGTTGATTAGTTCGGCTGCAGGCGGCCAAATCTATTTATTAATATAATATTCTAGTACAGGAATAAAGTTCCTTTATATCTACCCCTCTGCCCGGTAATAGAGTGCACGCTTCCTAGCTCAGATGGAACAGCAAACATGTACTAACATAAGACATTGCGTAGGTAACTAGAGATATAATAAAGTGATGTATGCAACAATAAAATATTTTATATGAGAGACAGAGATAGCGATAGAGATAGATAAGGACCACAAAACGATCGTAACATGTTAAAAAACTGCACATCGTTTTGTTCTCGTGAGCACACCGATCAGTCTCATATAATAGATTGCCAATTTTAATGGTGGAGTTATGAGTTCATTTTCTTACGAAGGTAATGGATGAGGACAGACGTGTTTAGACACTGAGATAAAAGTTGCATTCTCCTTAATGAAATATAATGTTGTGTTCTAAAAAAAAGCTAAAAGTTGCATTGTTATTCTGGGTAAATTTTATCAATAAAATCACAGATCTCACAACTTTTGCCACCTTTTCGTTATAATGATGATGGGCAGAGCAAAAAAAAAAACATATTAGGGGGCAGATAGTTATATCATGGTTCTAAAAATTCAATTTCATAGTATTATTGTTTATATGGTAAAAATTCTATCTACACTATGTTGATGTGTAGCATGGTGGAAGGCTTGTCCCTTCTCAGCCCCCTACGCCTCACTCCTGCCTAGCCTACTATAAATACAAGGTCCATCCTTATTAGCCACTTCACTTCTCATCAGTCCGTTGTCGTCCCCATCACAGTCGTCATCAAACAACATTGACACTGCCCCAGTTATAGTGATGTTGAACGACTCGTGCGCCGCGTTCCCAAACAGGATACGGGCCTTGTGGTCGCCGACAACAATGAAAGGTTTCTAAGATCGGCTAGCCTGATGCTTTCTCTCCTAAACTTCCAAGGTACCGTGTGGTCTTGTTCCAGTGTTTTCCTCAAATTAAGATGCACTTGTAGGGTACATGTGATTTGTATTTGGCTGGAAAGTTTTTCTTGAACAAGATTTGCATACTACCTTCTACATGACCCAGCTCGTTGGGTATGTTTGAGAACAGACTATGATTTGTGCATGCATAGTGATTACGTTTTCATCATATCTGTTTTACTAGTTTATTAAGTTCTATGTCTGAGGTTGCTCCTATCTCAATGTTTCCGTACAATAAGGTCTAAATGAGGAAGATGTTTCCTTTAACATGTATGGATGGAAGTTCTTAGCAGCCCTATGTGATGCTGCTCTAATATGGTCGTTCATGTTTTGTAGGATGATCTTCCTTGTTTACCCAAGAAAAAAGCTTTTCTATGAAATGTAAATTAACATCGCTGATCGCTCTTCATGCCAAATTCTTTAAATATTTTACCATTACTTTCCAAGAAAAATACCTTTTTATGAAACTCAAATCAAAATCGCGCGGGATTGTTCTTTGCGCCAATTTATTTTAAATATTTTACCATTACTTTTCAGGAAAACTACCTTTTTATGAAATTCAAATCAAAATCACACGAAATCTCTCTTCGCGCCCAATTTTCTAAAATATTTTACTATTACCTTTTCAAGAAAACTACTTAGCTACTACTCCCTCCGTCCATCTATTGGAGAGATATTACCAATTTTTTCCAAGAATTGGAGGGATATTAGGTGGTCCTCTCATTTTGCTAATAAATATGATGCCTCGTACCACGTGCAGTTATGCATATGCCCAATCTAATGTTGTGCATGCACTTTGGGAAATGAAACATAGACCGTGTAACGAGGTGATTAATTAAAAATCTGCATAGTTTTAGTACTCCTTGGTCATTGTGCCAGAGGCTAATATCCCTCCGATAGATGGACGGAGGGAGTATTTTAGTTTTCATTACTCCTGTTTAGTTGTATTTTGGTGCCCACTCTAACTTTTATACAGTACATAATCGTTGCTTTTGTCGAGCATAATTACAGTCCCTAACTTATTTTGTAGGCTATTCTTGTTTTCTTCCACGATATGAAGGTAGATCGCAATTTAGATCAATTTCCCTTTCATACCCCTTAACTTTTTTGGGGGTGGGTGGTTGTGGTGGTGTGTGTGTGTGGGGGGAAGACATGATCTTTGTTGTTTTTCTAAGGGAAGGTTGTTTTTATGAGATTCAAAGATTCAAATCAAATTGAGCGTGTGTGCTTCTTTGCACCATTTTTGAAATATTTTACTGTTACCTTTTCAAGAAACGAATTAGCTACTATTGTAGTTTTTTTTTACCACACTTCGAATCTGCTATTTTGCCCCAAAATTATCTTTTCTACGTCTAGCATGATTACACTCAGCGGAAGTTACTCATCACTTCACTCGTCTCTCTTTTTCCAGTGGCGACATGCGACAGCCCAGCGGCAGCTGTAAAGCTCCTCAGCGGAAGACTCAAAGACGCTAATGTTGTCTTCATCGACGCGTTGAGAGCCACAACCTGCGGCTTTGATTTTCGTGGAATCGTGGAGACCCATCTATGCATCCCCGTCATCTACCGTAAGCACTGCATGCACCGTGCACATGTTGCATTAGAGGATCGATGATATTTGTTCTCCTTCGATGATATTTTGGTTTGTGTGGAATGCAGTCTTCTCGTTCGATTACAACGTCTCCAGCGACGCAGCTGAAGCTCTGCGACACAATGTTTTTGCTGCTACCTATGTGATCAAGAAGCCCCTTGATGCCGACGACATCTACAGACTATGGAGGATCATCCAATGGTCCCAAGTTTTGCTGCGTCGTGGCAATAGAACATTGTCGTGGCTGGAATGGCCTCGTGGCAACCAAGCGCTTCCTGCCGCCTTCGAAGCACTTTTTGGCCAGTTCCTCTACGACCTTTGAAGACCAAGGGGAAGAGGAAGATGACGGCAACGACCTTTTCAACGTGGTCAGAGAAGGAAGAGGCCGGAGGAGGAAGCTGGCTGATAGCCACGCCGGCGCCGGCTCCTCCTCTATCTGTAGCCGCGGCCGTGGCCGTGGCCGCGTTGCAGGTTAACTTGAAAGAAACCTTAATTTTGATGCCTACATTACTGAGTTAGCAACCATTTTAATCATGTGTCTCTCCCTGTTTGTCCCTTGTCCCTTTACAGTCAGAGGCCGGCCAACAAGGAATGTGACAGACGACGATATGGTTCCTAGCCACCAACGGGTCCTATGTTCTTCCAAAATTATTGTTTTGTACATTAATTCGTATTACCTGCATATTTCCTTTTTCACAGTATCATATTTTGAAATATATGAGATATACAACATTCTGACAGTCACTGCTGAAATTTGAAAACTCACTTAACTTCTTCATTTCCAACGAGCTACTGTTAATTCATTGGGGATTGTTCGGTTTTATGGAATGAAATGGTCCACCATTGTCTCACTTTCTCATTTTTGTTTGATTTGTGAAATAGAATGAGTTTGTGCACGAACAACTCATCCACTACGAGCTAACGGAATGAACTTTTGATGTATCATCCTATCTAAAATGGGTTGAGTGTTTGGTTTGATGAATCAACATATCTTAGATGGCGTGTGACGATGCATCATGAGTCAATTCCTAAAATTTAGACAAATGTCCTTATTCCTCCTGTTAGTACTAATTACGAGGAATGAGATGATGATGGATTAATTCATTCTATTCTGCAAACCAAAAAGTAATATAATGGACTACTTCATTCCATAAACCAACTCTCAGACCTTCTAGTAAACTTTATTTGCCAACGCAAATCCTAATTTTGACTGTAGTATTACCTTGTATGTGTTTATGAAGTGATGAGGTGCTTCTCATGTGGAGGTAACAATATTATACAATCAACTAGTACAATTAAAAAGAATAATTATTCATATTTTTTTGTATGGCTAACAATAATAAATTACATGTTGTTTGAAAAAAAAAAAAAAAATCGTGGCACCTGAGGCTCTGTTCGCTGATTTGGGCTGATGCCTGATTTTGACTGATTAAATAGTATTCGTGAGAGAGAGGATAAGCTGAAACAAGCCAAGCCAAGACAAGCCGAACAGGCTCTTGAGTTATAGGAGAAGTGAAACAATTTGTCTAATTAACTGTTCGATCTCAAACTTGATGAGTAATTACCTACTGTATTCAAACAACATATACTCACTAGCTCACTAAAATTTCTGATCATATATTTTATTTGGTAGTTTCAACATTTATTTCTTACTGAAGTGTATTCATGTATATTTTTCTTCCATTTATTTATAGTCTGGACAGCAGAACCGACGAGGACTCCAAGCCATGGGTGTCGAGAACCAGCAGCCCGTCAGGTTTTTGTTCATGCAGCCCATGCCTCAAATGCTGAACTTACCACCCAACAACCCCATGATCTCCGCGGACGCTGCTGGCCCGAGCAGCAGAAATGTCACTCCATGGGCCAGAGCCAGCAACACCTCTGCGCCAGCACTGCTACCATTGCCAGTGTACCATGCACAGGCTCGAGCAAATCTTCTTATTAGCCACCAACAGGTGTCATTTTCTTTCAAAATTATCAATTTGTCCATGCATATTTTCTTTTCTACAGTACCATATTCATGTGTATATTTCTTTCCATTCTGTAGCCTCCACAGCAGAACCGACGAGGAGTATTGCATGCCATGGATCATGGATGTCCAGAACCAGCAGCACGGCCGGTCTCTGTTCGTGCAGCCCATCCCCCAGATGCTTAACGTGCCACATATCATTCCCATGATCTCCGTGGACACTGCTGGGCCGAGCAGCAGCAATGCCACAGCATTTGCAGGCGCCAGCAACATCTCCACCCAAGCACTGCTGCCAGCGTACCAAGCACTGGCACACGCATCACAAGAGCCGGTGCCAGAACTGCCTCCACAAGTGTGTCAGCAGCAGCAGCAACCCATGGCCGGCCTCAACAACTTCCCGCGATTTCAAGGCAACTGGATGGGGCGTCGTCGTGAGACCGTACCCATCATGCTTTCCTTCCAGCAGCCACTGGCTGCAGATCCTTTCGTGCATATGGCTGGTGGTGACACAACCTTTGGAGCATCACCTGCAGGTGCTTCAGAAGCAGGAGCGCACGGGGACACTGCCGTGGCACACCTTCAGTCCCCGAGCGTTGGTGCTCAACAAGAAGCAGATAGTCCAGGAGAACGTACATGCTGCTTGCCGGCATGCTGTCCATGTTCGTGGTCACAGTTGTGGTTCTCATTGCTCCGGCAGGGCATCAGAAGACATCACCTCCGTCGTCAGATGCTAAACTCATTGTTCAACGTCGTCACACGTTATGAAAAACATACTAGCAGATTTTAATTTGGATCAATTTGAACATATCAAAATTCAGGTCTCTGTATATTTACCATCCCTTATTATCCAGCAGGAATATATAGATATTTTTGTTGCCTGTATTCTATAGCACGTGATTTGGCTGACGGACCAACTTGTCCGTGTGGTATCTAGTTCAGATGCTTATAATAAGGTCCAACAGGCAACATCACAAAGCTGTTCACCAGCAACTAGGTCTTGGCGAGAAACGGAGCCATGGCTTTGTGCTACTTTTGTGGGGCCTGGGCATTTAGCTTTACTAATTGATCCTACTCACAATATTCAAAGACTTGAAATAACAATTGTCGATAATATTGCAGCCGGGACTCTGATAAACTCACGAATCTTAGGCTAGGTTCACACGATTTTTCATGTCTGATCGATGCACTTGCAGTAGGAATCGCAATGGTATTAAAAGTAATGTAACTAGCCTTCAGGAAGTTCAGACAGTCATTCAGAATACTCAGTTGCAACAAGTAATAAATGGTCTTATTTACTGGGATCTGCAATCTTCTCATGAAGTAAAGCTTATAGAGCTATGATTGGACACAGGACAGTGCATAACGCATACCAGTGGCTTTGGAAAATCGTCGTGCCAAAATAAAAGAAAAAAAATTCTTTTGTTGTGTTTCAAAAGACAGATTGAGCACTGCAGAGCTTCTTCAGAGCAGGAACGTGTCACTTCCAATTTACAATTGTGTGCTCTGAAACTACAAGAATCTCTCCTTCACTTGCTTGTTGGTTGCCCCATGCTTTGGCATTTTGGAACACGCTTAATCTACACCAAACCTCCGCCTCCTGTGCAAGAGCAACCAGCTGCAAAGGTGATCTGGACTTCCCGTCGAACGTCCTTGCGTTCTGCTCCTTCCACAACATCCAACCCAACAGGAACACATGGCCTTGTGTTGACACGAAACCGGGGCTTCACACCAACACACCGGGAGGGCCTTGGACGCCCACGAAGGTTGCACACAACCTTGAAGCAGCGAGCACCGCAACGTGGCAGCCCAAACCGATCTAGGGATCGGTAGGGGCGCGTGGAGCTCGGCGACGGCTGAGAGAACCTTCGAACGCACCTCCGGGAAGACCCGTCGGGAGGACGCACGCGAGGGGTGCTCTAGGACCAGCGTGGCCGCCTAGAACGCCGACGAAGAACGCGGAGTTCGCCACCGAACAGCAGGATAGAGGGGTTGAAGGAAGAAGATGACCTACAAACGGGACAGGAGGTAGATTGATTGTCGATTGGATGTAGATGGGATCAAATCGGCCATGAACCTCTTTATTATATAGAGGAGGGTGGTCTTATCCTTTTAGGAAACCGTCCTTGGACGTTTCCAAGCCTCAAAATCCGACCCAAACACGATTAGGAAAGAAATCGGTTCGAGATTGTACGGACACGGTCTGTTGCATGCCGACCGGACTGAGTCGAAGTCGACCGAACGCTTGCTCACTAGAGTCCGGTCAATTTCCAGAGAGCTCCGAAATCGCATGCAAGCATATGAGCGACCGGACGCTGCGACCGGATGCATGACCGGACGCTCCGGTCGCTAGGGTCCGGTCAATTTCCAAAGTGAGAGCTCCGAAATCGCATGCAAGCGTATGAGCGACCGGACGCTGCGACCGGATGCATGACCGGACGCATGCCGGCGTCCGTTCGACTCCAGAGGCATCTGTTTGGCCTCCTCCACCAGATTTTCCAAGCCATGCATGTTTAGATATATTTAGGACATCTTTTGACACGCATTCTTCATATAAAATGATGTCACCCATGCATCCATTCTTTCTTTCACATTTTCATCATTCTAAAAATAGCATGAGACTATTTTGAGCGTCAACATATGCCCCCTGTTTTCAGGTGAGAGGTGCACGAACCTGGAAACAAGACAAAGAAAACCAAACAACACGAATGCCCATCGTATCGGTTGTCCCTAAGACTAAGGACGATACTATGTATCGGCCATTTTTGTTCTAAGGGCGATGCATGCATCGCCATTGTTTGGAGAGCACTAGGCCTCTTGCCAAACACTAGGGAAATACTTTTTCAAATACCTCCCGTTAATTGCCTTATCTTGGCGTTTTCCATCACTTGTTGACTCAAGCACATAGGGATTCCCAAATATTGCTTTGACCACCTTAAAAGGACCTTTCCAATTGGGTGACCACTTGCCAAATTGATTGCTTTTCGACCCTATCGGTAATATAGTTTGCCAAACTAAATCACCAATTTGGAACGATTTGCTCTTGACTTTCTTGTTGTAGGCTCTTGCAACACGGGCTTTGTCTTTCTCAATCTCCTTTAGAGCTTGTATTCGCTTGTCGGTTACCTCATCGATGTTGTCCATCATCAAATCATGATACATAGTAGGAGATATATCATTTTGTTTAGCAAATCTATATGCATCCAAATTTACCTCAACGGGTAACACCGACTCTTGACCATACACCAACTCATAAGGAGTGACTTTAGTTGCACCGTGCCTTGATATGCGATGAGCCCACAAAGCTTCTGACAAGACTTCATGCCACCTTCTTGGATGCTCTTCTATTTTCTTCTTGATAAGCTTGATCAAAGTCTTGTTGGTTGATTCCGCTTGACCATTGGCTTGAGCATAATATGGAGATGAATTGAGCATCTTAATCTTATATGATTCATCAAAATCCTTTACCTCTTTCGCCATAAATGACGTTCCTTGATCCGTAGTTAATGTCTAAGGAATGCCGAATCTATGAATGATGTGCTCGGTTATGAACTCAATTACCTCCTTGTGTGTCATGTTCTTCAATGGAACCGCTTCCGACCATTTAGTGAAGTAGTCGGTAGCAACCAAGATGAACTTATGCCCCTTCGAAGATGGAGGATGAATCTACCCAATGAAATCCAAACCCCAACCACGGAAAGGCCACGGTTTGATGATAGGATGAAGCATAGCAGCCGGCACTAGCTGAATATTTCCAAACCGCTGACACTCTTCACAACCTTTGTAGTAACGAAAGCAATCGGCCATCATAGTAGGCCAATAGAAACCAGCCCGTCTCAACAACCACTTCATCTTCGGAGCCGATTGATGCGTACCACAAATGCCTTCATGTACTTCTCCCATTGCTACTCTTGCTTGATCAGCCCCTAAACACTTTAGCAACAAATCTTCGGCAGTCCTCCTATAAAGCTCACCATTATGCAATGTGTACTTGAAAGCAAGTCGAATATTATTCTTGTCAACTTTAGCACTAGGATCCTGCAAAAAGACAAGAGAGGAGTTCTCCAATCCTCTAAATCGGTGCTACCATTGTCCAAAAACAGAAATAGACCGATTTAAAAGAATTTTACATTGTTGTCCCAAATCATTAGTAACATCGGTTTGTCCAATTAACTTTGGTTAAACCGAATTTTTTACTAGAATCAAACAAGCAAACTTTCATGCATCGACAATTGTTGTAAATGAAAGTAATTATCTCTTACCTCAAAGCCGATGCACGTTGAGCAAGCAAGTTTGCTCTTTGCACGTATTTCACATGCAATCGATCACCTTCCTTGATATAACCGGAAGCAAGCTGAGCATAGAAATTGGCCTTATGATTTTCTTCTCTTGGAATATGCCAAATTTTAAATTCGGTAAATTTACCAATTAAATCAAGACACATATCGAGACGAGCACGAAGTGATCCATCTAAACATTGACATTCACCGAAACTTGTTGCACCACAAGTAATGAATCACCAAATGCTTCAACATGTTCAACCCCCATAGCTTCTAGCATGATCAACCCGAATAAGAGAGCTTCATATTCGGTTTGATTGTTAGTACATGGAAACTCCAATCGGCTTGACATAGGAAATTCAGTACCACAAGGATTAACAAGAACAATTCCAACTCCGGCACCGTCCTTGCAAACCGATCCATCAAAATATAACCGCCATGGGGTAGAAGTGACATAATTCATCTCATAATCAAGATTAATACCATGCTCAACGATAAAATTAGCAAGAACTTGACCCTTTAAGATTCTCAATGGTTCAAAAGTCAAGTCATATTCAATTAAAGCGTATGCCCATTTGCCTACCCTTCCAGAAAGGATTGGCCGAAACAACATATGTTTGATTACATCGGCCGGCATGCTACCACACATGTGCTTGACAAAAGATAGTGTCTCATCTTGGAACAAGCAAAATATAGTGATAAGCATAATTTCTCAATATGGGCATACCTTGTCTCGGGATCAAGAAGACGGCGACCAAGATAAGCAACAACATACTCCTTCCCTTCATCTTCTTGAGTAAGAACAGCCCCAATCACCTTATCTTCGACGGCGATATACAATCGGAAAGGTACACCCCTTCTAGGCGCGCGAAGAACATGTGGTGAAGACAAATATTCCTTTATCTTGTCAAATGCATATTGTTGGCTTGCCCCCAGGCAAAATCAGCTTCATTCTTCAACTTAAGTATGGGGGTGAAAGGAATAATCTTCCCGGACAAGTTAGCAATAAATCTTCTCAAGTAGTTCACTTTACCCAGGAATTTTTGCAAATCCTTTTTACATTGAGGTGCTTGAACTGCCTTGATCTTTTCTATCCTCTTGGGATCAATCTCTATGCCTTTATCATGAATAATAAACCCAAGAAACTTTCCAAATTAACACTCCAAAGGCACATTTGAGTGGATTCATCTTCAAACCATAGTGGCGCATCCTCTCAAAAGCAAGACGCAAATCGGCTAAATGAGGATCATGTGAAGCCGATTTAATCACCACATCATCAATATACACCTCCATAATCACTCCAATGAGATCATGAAAGATAAGATTCATAGCTCTTTGATAGGTGGTGCCGGTGCATTCTTGAGGCCAAAAGTCATAACAATCCACTCAAACAAACCAACAAATCCGGGACAAATAAAAGCAGTCTTGGAGGTATCTTCTTCACCATAAATATTTGATTATACCCAAAGATTACCATCAAGAAAGCTAATAACCTTGTGCCCCGAAGCATCATTGATTAACATGTCGGCAATAGGCATAGGATACTCATCTTTGGGAGTGGCTCTATTTAAATCTCTGAAATCAATGCACACTCTAATCTTCCCGGTGTTCTTCTTCTCAACCGGCACAATGTTAGAGACCCACTCCGCATACCTGCATGGACGGACAAAATCTGCCTTAAGCAACCGATCAATCTGCTCCTTGATTCGGTCATAGATGGCCGAATTGAAGCGTCTTGGCGGTTGCTTGTAAGGCCTAAATCCCTTCTTGATGGGAAGCCGATGCTCAACAAGATTACGGCTTAACCCAGGCATCTCCGTAGTCCCATGCAAAACAATCAACATATTCCTTGAGAAGCGCGATTAATTTAGCTTTATAATCGGCATCCAAGTTTTGGTTCACAAATGTCGGCCTTGGCACTGAACCATCCCCAATGTCAACTTGTTCCAAAGGGTCGGCCGACGTGAAACCTTGGCCCAACTTATTGAGCTCATCAAAGTCACCGATAGCTTCACAAGAATCGGTGTTTTTTAGTCCGATAGTGCTCAAGTCTATGCTTTAACCATTGAAGTTTGTCTTCCATTGAGAAACAATGTTTACAATATAATATTGAGCCGATTATCCGTCGGCTTCAATGTTACAGGCACAAATCCACGCTCATCATAGCTAATGTATTGATAGTTGGATAAGTCTCTACCTGAAAGACAAGCAAACCCAGAGCTCTCAAGCGAAGCATCGGTTGTAGAAATCTCAACCGAATTATCCGCATGAACAATCTCTATGGCATCTCCCACCCACTGGATGAGGAATTGGTGCAAACTAGAAGGTATACATGGATTGGCATGAATCCAATCACGACCAAGGATAAGATCATAGCTACCTTCCATGTCGGTGATGAAGAAAGTTGTAGCCATGGTCTTGCTACCAATGGTTAACTCAACATTGGCGATCCCCTTTGAAGGAATTGGTGCGCCTCCTCCTACGCCGGTGATGGTCATGTTGGTTTGGATCAGCTCCTCCTCTTTGCCACCAAGCTTCTTGAATAATGAATAGGGCAAAAGATTGACAATTGCGCCACTATCCACTAACATCTTCCTGGACTGGTTTCCCATTAATATGTCCGCTCACATGCAATGGCTTGAGGTGTCCGACGGCACAAAGCTTCTTGAAGATAGCATCTTGCACCCCAAAAGGCAAACTCCGCAGCGGCAACCTCATCATCTCCCCGCCCGACCACATAATAATCGGCGGAGAGAAAGATGGTGTTCATCTCGGCGCGTGACGAGGCGAAGGCTCATAGTCCACCAACTCTTCATCCTCACCGGCATTTCAAGGCCAAACAAGGCGGAAACGGCGGTAGCAAAGTCCTCGAGCGCACACCCGCAAACACATCGAAACAACAGACTCGGTTCAACCGACTCTTTAAGTCGGTAAATCCGAAGTTTGGGCATTAACAGCCCCGTCAACCGACTTGGTTGAGTTACCAACTTGCTCATTCAACTTGGCTGTCCCTTCGCTAGAAGTGCCAAAAGATCAACATTTGGTTTAGGCACCTCTTCCATAGGCTTGGGCGGCTGCTCTTGAACTATGACCCGACTTCGACCGATTTAGCAATCGGTTGAGAGACCTCTTAGCAGCGCATCATCTCGGCCTCTTTGTTCTTGATCTCTTGCACAATCTCCTAAGAAGATTGGCCCTTCACCTTGTGCAGCAAGCGTTTGAGCATCTTTTGTCTTGCTCACTGAAGCTTCCTCTTTTGTGTCTTGTCAATGTCAACCGGGCACCACTTGGGCTGCAAGAAACGAGGATCCATAAGCTTTTGCCTCTTGTCTTGAGCTTCAGCAACCTCCTCCATGATTTGATCTTGATCATCCTTTGAAGGCTCTTGCCCTTCAATCACAATCGGTTTGTTGACATCATTGATAGGGGCTGTCATCGAACCGATAATGATGGAAGGCGGAGGAGTAGACATCGGAGCAGGCTTCTCAAGAACTTCAATCTTCTTGGGAACATAAACCTCGCATTTGTGCTTTTTCCCTTTGCTCATAGGTGAGCTCCGACATGGGCACCTTCTTCTTCTTCATACCGCTAGAGCTCGATTGTGGACCCAATCGGCCGAAGACGGCAGGCTTGGCCATGTTTGCAACGCCTCCTTCCTTCATGGGACCCGAAGGATAGGGAACAAACACTTCCTTCGGTCCCCATTGTGGTGGTGGCGCCACTTGTGATAGCGGTGGCCCCCAACGAGTCATCCTTGGACGAGCAACCTCACGAAGAAGAAGCAACATTTGGAGGAGTCATAGCCACTTGCTTGTTTCTCCCTTCATCACGCTTGGGAGGCGTAGACTCTCTCTTTTTTTGTTGGCCGATTCTTGAATCGGCCTTTTCCTTCTTGTATTTTGCCAAAAGTCTCACAAAATTCACATAGGGGCTTGATATGCTTTTGACCTTCGGCTCATTGGTCTTCCAAACTCCAACCCCGGCTTTTGTGGAACGAATGTCTTTATCGTATGCACGCCGGAAGTGAGGGAGCTAGAACCCTCGGGGCTAGCTGACCCGACTAAGGTAGTCGGTTCAACCGGCTTTGTTGGCGATGGGGCTTGATCCTCTTGGCTGATTGCTTCAATTGGCCTAGCTGGTCTTGCTGCGCCGCACGACCATCTAGCCACGCTTGACGCCGTAATGCTTGCGCCCGAACGAGCCACAATGGTAAGCTTCGTCTTGCCTTCTGCAGTTTGATCAACCAACACTTGTCGTCCCGAATTCTTAGGAACATTCGGTACGGGGCGTGGCTCACCAATGATCACGTTCTTGCCTTGAGTTGTAGCAGCTTGCTCGGGGACGGATCAAGATGGTAGGAGCCTTGACCTCGGGTGTCTTGGCTTCAAGCTTCTTAGCTTCAACCACATGCACCGAAAAGGATTCTTGTCTAGTCGCATGTCGGTAAGACTTAATCGGCCCTCATTAAGAGCCGATTGTACTGTCGACGGAAAACATGACAATCATTAGTGGCATGGGAATAAGATTCATGATATTTGCCGAAAGCCCGCTTCTTCAACACATCTGAAAGGCATAACATATTTAATCTTAATGTATCCGATTTTCAACAATTCATCGAATATTCGGTCACATTTAGATGTATCAAAAGTAAACTTTATTTCCTCATTCCAATTCCTATTAATCGGCTTGAGAGAAGGACAAGTTACTTGTTTATTTTCCTCTGGCCACCTAATTTCAGCAGCCAATACCTCTTTAGTCTCATCGTCGGACGAAGAATAATCGTCCACGTGATGCACGTTGGAACGACGAGACTTATAATCATGATCTTGAGAGTCTTTTAAACGAGATTCAACAAAGAATAGCTCTCTCAAGTAAATGCCGCAATGTAGTAAACTGAATATGCTCAAGCTTATCTCTAATCTTAGGATGCAAACCATTAAAGCATATGTCTACTAAATCATGCTCAGAAATCATCAAATGATAACATCGGTTTTTAATTTCTTTTGCAACGCCTAATAAACTCAAGCTACCGACTCACTACGACCTTGTCTAACCGATGTCAAATGAGATAATCTAGTTTCTTGGACTCCATCATAAAAGTGAGCATGAAATTTTTTCTTCTAATTGAGCCCAAGAACCAATAGTAGATGTTGGCAAAGAAGTAAACCATGAAAATGCAAAGTGCCATAAGTGATAAAGGGAAATTACGACATTTCATATAATCGAAAGCACACCCTTCACCTAACTGAGCTAGATACATATATGCTAACATGCTCCATGGTAGACTTATTATAATTACCACTAAATTTCTGAAAATCTGGTACCTTCCACCCCGGTGGGTTTCTCATGTAATCAAAGTGTGGAGGGTACGGTTTGTTGTAGGTGCCCCTTGAGGTTTTTATTTGGACACCAAGGCTTTCCTGCAAAGACTTATTTAAATCTTCCTTTAGCCGATTAAACGCATCGGTCATATCGGCAGGAGGAGGATTTTTGAGCTGAAGTTTCAATGCCAAAAAATGTGAATTTGGCTAGGGGATTTCGGTGGGTTGGGTAACACGGTGTTGCCCCCAATTCCTAGCGTTTGTTGTTCTATTAATGGTTTGCCGATTTCGGTCTTGAACATCGGCAAACGTGACAACTTGCTTATTATTAACCACTTCCTTAGTAGTGGAAGAACCGGCTTTATCGGCTTCCGTAGGGAGCCGATTGGGACGATTTCCCTCTACTATAAGCGGTGTATAATGCTTGATTCTCATAAAAATTAGAAGGCATACCAAACTCATGCTCATAATCATCAAGCTCTTCTATTCTAGGAGCTCTACTTTCTAACTTATCAAACCTAGCCATAATCATGCCTATAAAAAGCACTAAAATTTTGATCTATTTCTTTCTTATGGCCATCAAGCATAGGGGCATAATCGGCGTGTTGAGGATAGGAATCATCATAGATAGGTTTTGTATTATCCCTTACCTCAACCTTTGGAGTAGATGAATCATCGGGAAGATTGACGGTGACAGGCCTGTACAGCTCCACCTTGTCGCCACGACCCACGGCACAACTCTCCAGGAACGCACGTTGAGTAGCTTCTATCATCTGTTGCATCTTAGCCTTCAATTCGTCGGGAAGCTGATCAACGGAAGAGGGGTGGATGACGTTGTCATCATGTATCTCGCTAATTGAAGCACCACCGCTCTTGTTGTTGGCAGGCATGATGTTGGGGTCTTCAAAACGCAATTGACGCCTCAAATTCCCCAGCGGAGTCGCCAAAAAGTGTGTTGACACGAAACCGGGGCTTCACACCAACACACCGGGAGGGCCTTGGACACCCACGAAGGTTGCACACAACCTTGAAGCAGCGAGCACCGCAACGCGGGCAGCCCAAACCGATCTAGGGATTAGTAGGGGCGCGTGGAGCTCGGTGACGGCCGAGAAACCTCCAACGCACCTCCGGAAGACCCGCCGGGAGGACGACGCGAGGGTGCTCTAGGACCAGGCGTGGCCACCTAGAACGCCGACGAAGAACGCGGAGTTCGCCGCCCGAACAACAGGATAGAGGGTTGAAGGAAGAAGATGACCTACAAACGGGACAGAGGTAGATTGATTGTCGATTGGATGTAGATGGGATCAAATCGGCCATGAACCTCTTTATTATATAGAGGAGGGTGGTGTTATCCTTTTTAGGAAACCGTCCTTGGGCGTTTCAAGCCTCAAAAAATCCGACCCAAACACGATTAGGAAAGAAATTGGTTCGAGATTGTACGGACATGGTCTGTTGCATGCCGACCGGACTCGAGTCGAGTCAATGGAACGCTCCGGGCACTAGAGTCCGGTCAATTTCCGAGAGCTCCGAAATCGCATGCAAGCGTATGAGCGACCGGACGCTGCGGAGCCGGATGCATGACAGACGCTCCGGTCATTAGGGTCCGTCAATTTCGAGAGAGCTCCGAAATCGCATGCAAGCGTATGAGCAACCTGACGCTGCGACCGGGATGCATGACCGAACGCATGCCGGCGTCCGGCCGACTCGAGGCATCTGTTTGGCCTCCTCCACCGTATTTTCCAAGCCATGCACGTTTAGATATATTTAGGACATCTTTTGACACGCATTCTTCATATAAAATGATGTCGCCCATGCATCCATTCTTTCTTTCACATTTTCATCATTCTAAAAATAGCATGGGACTATTTTGACCGTCAACACCTTGTTTAGATGGCTAAAAATTAGCAAAAACACTGTTACAACTCCTGTAGCACTTTCGTTTGTATTTGGTAAACATTGTCTAATCATGAGCTAATTAGGCTCAAAAGATTCGTCTCGTGAGGTACAAATGAACTGTGTGATTAGTTATTTTTTAACTACATTTATTGCTCCGAACATATGTCTTTTGATGTATTTAATGTGATATGATGGAGGGAGAGAGTCGAAAAACTAGAAAATTTTTGGAAAAAATTTGCCATCTAAACCAGCCTAATCTTAAAGGCCTATCATGTGTGCAAAGGAGGAGATGATGGGAACTCTTTAGAACTCAAGTGGAGTGAGGTATATTTAAATATGGGAGCTCCACTTCTTGTTCTAGTCTAGTGTGAGGAAGGGAAAGAGAAGGCCACCCAAAAGCGCTCACCTCATTGGGCCAGGCGACACGGGGAGAAGGGTGTGAGGCACCTATGTGAACGGTTCACTTAAATCCAGCCCCTCGTCTTTGCGATCCTACACCTGCGAAAGCGAATAAGGTTTTTGGGAAGCGCTCTTCACACACGGCCCAATTCTTCCATGACGGTTGTCTTCCGAAGTCTTCATTGGCACGTCGTCTTTGCCGTTGCTAGGCTCGCAGGATCGTCAACAGGAGCATTCCACTCCCGCTCATCGACAACTTCAACCTCACTCCATTGTCACAGCCATCTGCATCTCTACCACAATCGACTACATCGACAAACGGCAAGTATAGTCCTCGTGATCTAATGTCATCATTCATACTGTCTAAAAGTATTTAGTGTACGACCTATGCTATGCATTATGTTGATCTATCATGCTAGTATACCATATATGCTTAATCTAGTTCATCAATTTGATATCAATTTATAGTCAAGTTTAATTTGTGGATTTTGCCTAATTATTTAACACCAACCACCAATGATCTACTCTAGGGTGTGGCCAGTTTTAGGAATCAAGTAAGTTTGCCATCTTTTGTGGAGATTGTGATCACTATGCGGTGGGCTATTTGGGGGTGTTAGAAATGATGTCATCTTCGGGAGTATCCCCGGTTCAAGATCATGATGCGTAACAATCTCAAGTCCAAGTTTTCTTCCCTAGTTATAATATGGGGCAATAGCAAGTATCCCGATTCAATTGACTCATGATTAGAAGGTCATGTGTAGTTCTTCTTATGTTCTTTGTAACTTTTTGTTGATTGTTGTTGTAAAACCTTTTTTTGTTCCTACAACAAAGCACAATAAGGCCTTAATCCCTCCTATTTTTGATCAAAACAAAGAAGTGGCGAACTCGTATATAGAAATTATATGCACAAGTAGTAGGCTACATAAACCAAGAAGGCTAATCTCTGCTTGCAAGAAGAAGAACAGAAACAAGATCTTGAAAAGAAGAGATAGAATGAGAATTGCGGATGTATTACTAAGTGTTGACGGTCACTAACGACATATTTTTTTATACCGTCAACTTACTACCATAAAGGGAATAAAACTATATCTTTTTATACTCATATACATATATTACTAACATATTTCTACTTGTAGTGTTTGAAATGTATTTTGTTGTATTTATAATAAATACAGGTGGAAACGCTGGTCCAAAATGCATCATCCTCGAAAGCGCATTCTCAAGGATATCAAGCCCGGGATGGAAATGGACCAAATCTGCACAACCGGACCGAGTCAAGCCCATGGTACAACTTCTCGGGCCAAATCAAGACGACACGACGAAAACCTGGGCGGCCCATGCCTGGGGGTGCGCCCGCACCCTGATGGGGCGGTTCGAGCCCATCCAAATTCGAGGCGGTGCCATTAGTGCTCAAACGGTTGGTGCGGTGGTGGAGAGCCTGGTTCATCGTACCTGGACGTGTCAAGGAGGTCGGTTAGGGGGTAGTTTAGTCTTTTTGGCACCTCTCTCTTGTGTATAAATACCTCTTCCCTCTCCCTCATTCCACACACCACACTTGGAGTCACCACACCAGCACACTCACACTCTCTACCACCATCTTCTTCTTCTTCTTCTTACTTGGCTAGAATTGGAGTAGAAGAGCTACAAAAAGGAGGACTTGTAATCTTGGAGCAAAGTGAGCTTTGGTAATATATATATCTTCCATGGATCTTTCTCCATTGTGCAAGTTCTATTTCTATGTTCATGGTCTAACTTATGAATTAGAGTTTATGTTCTTCATCGATCATCATATGCATAACATGATTATAGATGGGATAACGGTTCGTCGTTCTTTCGGGGTTTGCTCTTGTCTTAGTCCGTCCATCCGTAGGGTGGGGATCCCGGGGGACAAGAGTAGTGCTCGCACGCGCGGCATGGTGCCCGGTATTACGACACCTTCGAATATGAGAGCATGCCACGGTCATGAGGGTAGGCGGCGGGGTTGTGACAGCCCGGTCCGTCCCTTGTAATCCCTCCACGTTCGCATGTGATGTAGGAGTTCGTAAATGCTTTCCATTGGGCCGGATGGTACTGGGAAGTCTCCCTGTTATCCTAGACATAACCATGCTCATATCATGTTAGCATATGATCCTAACTATTCATTGTAAGACCATGACTAGAATACATTAGCTTACTCCATAGGACATTCGTTTATTCTTTTATCTATTTTCTTTATCCTTTACCGGTGGATTCCAATGTGTGTGTCACACACTATCTCTAAACCATATTGCTTACCCCTATTATGAACGAGTTGGTCTTTGCGTGCACACATTTCATCATTCAAGATGCCATGCTACTTCTTATACAACATGCCTTCCTTTGGGAAAATATAAATAACGATACCCGAATACTTTCGGGTGAAATGCTACAATGATAGATCCGCGCGCTTTGCGGATGAAATATCAACTATGGCAAGATCTATCACCGTTGATTGAAAGTGCGTTATCACCGACACGGTGGTCCCACTTAGTGATATCGACGGCTCGTCTCCTAGCGTAGTCATCAGGGTTGGGTTCTAAAACCTGATTCTAATGATTGCGCTAAGAAACGTCAACAAGCATTTCTGGCGCCGTTGCCGGGGAAGGCATTGTTATAAGAAATCACTAGCTGGCTATGAATATGAAATGTGCATGCGTGATAACCACTTGCTCATACAGGCTAATCTTTTATGTTTTCTCCTGTTGTGGATGAAAACAGGATAGTGTATGTCAGGTTTCCAACTGCCGACAAACTTCATCGAGAATCCCGAGGCACTCCTAAGGAAGAACAGGTCTCGTACCTCTTCTTTTTCAGCCGGAACCTCGACAGTTGAGACCGACACCCCTGCACCAACTGAACCGCAAGCCATGGCTCAAAAGTCGCTCCGCGATTTCTCCGTGCCCGCTGTTGCCAACGTGCCCACTGGGCCGGTGGTAAATGTTGCGGACAAGAACTTCGAAGCCAGATCTTGGGCTAATTACCATGGTGCGGGCCGGTCCTTTCGTGGACTGCCTAGCGACGACGCCAACGCACATCTCCAACACTTCCTTGAGGCTGTGCGACACGATTGTCATCAAGGACGCCGAACCCGACGTTATCGAGGCTCCGCTTTTCCCTTTCTCCCTCGTGGGGAAAGCGAAACAAATGGTTCTACAAGGACAAGGAAGCAGTCAATACGTGGGCAAAATGCTCCACGGCGTTCCTAGCTAAGTTCTTCCCCATGGGCAAAACCAATGCCCTGAGGGGAAGAATCGCCAACTTCCAGCAGAATTCAATGGAACCCATCCCGGAGGCGTGGGAAAGGCTGCAAGAATATATTCAAGCATGCCCACACCACGGAATGGAAAATTGGCTGGTGCTCCAGAACTTCTATAATGGTCTCACGGCCATATCAAAGGGGCACCTCGACGCCGCTGCTGGTGGCGCATTCTTGTCGCTCACCATTGATGGGGCAACAGCCCTGATCGACAAGATGGTGGCAAACCAGAGCTGGGGGGAAGACAGAACCCCAGCCAAAACACAAAAAGGCATGCATCCCGTGAAGGAGGCGGATATGCTTGCCGCAAAAATGGATCTATTGCTGAAGAAGCTGGATGAGCGCAGCCCAGACTCAACTAATCAGCAACGCCCGGTTTTACGCCCTTTGCACTCACACATGACATGTGAGACCTGTGGTGAAGTTGGCCACTCAGGGGATAACTGCCCTGAGACCCGCGAGGAAGCAGCATTTATCAACAACAACGGGTATCGCCAACCTCAGCAAGGCTGGAACAACCAGTCCCGTCCAACATTCCAAGGTAACCAGGGCTATAATCCTAATTACAGCTCCGGTCAGCCTTCACTTAAGGACCTGGTGTTGGGCCAAGCCAAGATCAATGAAAATCTCACCAAAAAGATGAGCCATCAAGATAAAATCCTAGAAGGGGTGAATAACAAGCTGGAAGGGTTGACATCAGCTGTGAAGAATCAATTGAGCTTCAATAAGATGATGGAAACACAGCTAGCCCAGATTGCTGCCCAAGTGCCAGTTAACGATTCGGGTAGGATCCCAGGGCAACCTGAGGTCCCGCACGAGTCAGTCAACATGATATCACTGAGGCTCAGTCAACCCAAAGAGCTGGCAAAGATCCCCGTGGACTCGCCGTTTATTGCCAAGAAGGGAGACCCTGGGCGTCCAATCATCAGCTGTGCCATTGGCCCCCACATCTTCGCCAATGCATTTTGTGACTTGGGGGCCAGCATTAACGTGATGTCCAAGGCTACCTTCAACAGAATCCATGGTGGGACACTTGCTCCTGCAAGCTTTGTCCTCCAAATGGCAGATCAAACAACACGGCAGCCCGAGGGAATTCTCGAAGACATGCTGATCAAAATTAAAGATGAATACATCCCCGCAGACTTCGTGGTCCTAGATATGGGCCCGAAGGAGGATGTGTCTCTCCTCTTAGGGAGGCCATTTCTCTACACTGCCAAGGCTGATATCAGCTTGGGGAAGGGTTTCATCATCTTCCATGTCCGAGATAAGGCGGTAAAGTGCCCATTCATTGGGTACAAACAACAGCACACCCAGGTATCATCGTCAAGACCAGTGTGGTGTGTTGGGGGATCTGACTCCGAAACCCCCGGAGCAGATACTTTCCGCCAGTGATCGGGGAGAAGTCGACAGTGACTATAAAATAACCCGCCCCTAAAAAAACAATATATTTATACATATTTTATAAAATATTTTATTATCAAAACAAAACATAAAATCTATAAGTAAATATTTTCAAAAACTAAAATAAAGATCTTTATAAATAAAATAATTTTTTCTATGAAAAAGCAAGAAAAATATTTCCTAGATAAAATATGTTTTCAAAATAAATTTGTAGTATATATATATAAAAAAGCAAAAATTTTTGAAAACTTTTTGGGGAAAATCAAAAAGGGGAGAAAACGGCCGAACCAGTGTGAGCAAACAATGGTCACAAACTTCTCATGACCGTTGTGCACACCCGCCAAAATCCAACGGCGGCCGCCTCGAGGGCGGGGCGTGCGGCCGCACCTAAGGTGCGCGGCACACTGCACTGCTTGCGCCGCCGGGCCCCGCCTTTGCCAACGGCTCCTATCCGTTGCATGGCGCGCCCCTGGTCGGTTGCTCGGCTATATATAGCTTGGGCACCGGTGTGAGAGCACCCACCTTCCATTCTCACTCTTTCTCACTCTCACACTCTCTCCCACTTTGCACTACACTCAATTTTCTCCACCAAAAATATTGTGTCAAGCAAGATCACGGGTGTGAAAGTTCATACTTTCATCTAACCCTTGCACACCCGAGGTTTTTGCTCAATCGTTTTTGCAGTAGCCATGAAGAAAGCTGGGAAGATTTTCAGCGGGTTGAGGCGATCATCAAGGCATAGCTCGCGGCACACAAGCACGAGCTCCTTCAACCTCGACGAGCAAGAAAGCTCCCCCATGCAAGAAGATGCTGCACCAGTCAGGGAGGAAGAAGCTCAAGCTTCCCCGACTCTCGACGAAGCCGATGCTCCATACCTCGACATCAGGGGAACCCGGGAGATGCAAGCCTATCTCCTACTCAAGGATCGTGTGTTCCAACACACGCCGGGGATCGACCCGACCTTCTCGAACAAACGGTATGAACGATGAATTCCGTACTATTTGGAAAGCAGTCGGGTGGCAGGATTATCCCCCTCTCGAGGAGGAAGGTTCTCGCCTCCTAACAATCCAGTTTCTATGCACTTTGGTAGAGGACAAGCTAGGCATTTCTTTCCGCCTTTTCGGACGTTCTTATCATATTAAGTGGGCGGAACTAGCTAGTCACTTGGGCTTTAGTTATAGATGTGCACTAGATGTGGATGCTGCTTTGCCCGGCCGTTCGACCCCCCAGTTTTGGGAAGAGATTACCGGTGCTCACGAGACCGGTGTCTTCAAACCTCGCCACTCACAAATCCAGCACCCATCAATTAGATTCATTCATCGCCGGATATCTTTGGCAATTGTTTCTAGGCACGGGGTTAGATGGGTGAACGAGACAGAACTTAAGCTTCTCTATGCCGTTGTCAATAAGGTGAAAGTAGCCCCAGTGGTAGAGATGTGCAGGAACCTTCACCATATTATCACCAAAGTGGCTGTTCCAGTCACCTGCACATCGATTATCACACGCATCGCTTCTGCGATTGGGGCATTGGACAACGAGCATGTTGAGTACATTTCCACACCCGTGAGTACCGGATCGCAGCAAACGCGGCTAGTAGTTGGGCACCTAGCAAAGACACTACCGATAGGAGAGCTTTGCGCATACTTTTCTGGCTATACAACCGTGATTCGGTTACCTAACCCGATCTACGGTTATAAAAGCCGCCTTTGACTTTGAGCTCGAGGCTGGCGATAGTGTGCGTGGGAGAGAGGCCCCGGCGCACCTCCACTGCAGTGCCGGGAGACCGTGAGGTTGGCTCAAGCTCTCATGCAAAGATACTTCACGCCACCACCACGGCCTGCGTGAGACGCCCCGGCGGGGAGGGTTCTATCCTTTGGGGACCCTGGGGTTCATACCCGGGTATGATCCAAGGTGGGAACCTCCGCCCATGACGCCTGCACCATCGAGTGGCCTGAAGGAGATTCGAAGCATGGAGGGCCAACATGGTGGATCTTTCCAGCAGCTCCGGGGGTATGCCCCCGTAAGTCCAGCCAAGACCATCAAGTATACGGATCGGAGGCTATCAACGTGCAGTAAGCAGAACCTCGACGTTCGCACAGTAACATTGAGCATACACTTAACACTCATGTGCGTAACACCCATCGCTGGCAAAGAAAACTGGGAATACCGGAACAAGCAACGATGGGACCAGCTCGAGGCAAACATGGCTACTATAGCAACGCTGCTGGAGGAAAGCATTCTCGAGGCACCGTGGCTTCGATCCGCATCGAGAGGCCTCCGTGATAGCTTGGGAGAGGACCCCCGCAGTATCATTGCATTGCATATTTACCTTCATCAAACTTCATTTTATTTTAGCATGTTTAAATTCCAGCAATCATGCATTCAAAAAAAAAAATCCAAAAAATAGAATAAGTAGCTCTTCTTGTGCTTTCATGTCTATACATATGAGCTATGAAAATGTTTAGTTTTAGTCCCTTGTTGAAATGATGAATAGTTGCTCTGTCTTATGCTTTGCATATGCCAAGTTTATAATTCGAATTTCTCTAGAGTTTGGGTTTAGTGGCTAAGTCTAAAATCTCATCCCGAAAAACCCGATTCATGTGGGTTGCATAAGCTCTATCCAAATTTAGGTTGTTGCCAAGTATGATATGGTACAAATAGATTTGCTATAATTTCGTCCAAAAGAGATACTTGACGTCCGGAAACTAATTTGAAAGAAAAGAGAAATACAATGGGCTATGCTAAAAAAAGAAAGAGAAAGAAAGAGATGAAAAATGGACATGTGTCCGAGGGCTTAGAAGAGCCCACATCTCCAAAAAAAAAAAAAAAAAAAAAAAAAAAAGAAAAAAAAGAGAGGAAATAAAAGACAAAGTCTAGGGCGAAAGCCCAGCCCACCTCTCCAAAAAAATATAAATATATATAGCAATAAAGCCCATACTTTCTCGAAAAACCAAATATAATCTTAATCTAAATAAATCCCGGATGAGAAAGTTGATCAAAAGGATGAATGAAAAGTATTTCTGTTATAACCATTCTATCGGCAACCGCCCAAGGCTTTGAGAAAAGCTAAAAAGCCCCGCTACGATGAAAGGTAATAAAGGGTGAGAAAAGATGTGCCATTTTATTCAAACTATAGTAGAAAATCTTATTATAACCCCGCACTTGTGAAACATAACCGCATTGTAGCAACTCCCGATCAACAACCAAGTATTTATCTTTTGCTCGAGGACGCCAAGCAAGGGGTAAGCTTGGGGAGTTTGTTGACGGTCACTAACGACATATTTTTCCCGTCAACTTACTACCATAAAGGGAATAAAACTATATCTTTTTATACTCATATACATATATTACTAACATATTTCCACTTGTAGTGTTCAAAATGTATTTTGTTGTATTTATAATAAATACAGGTGGAAATACGCCCAAAAGTACGCCATCCCGAAAGCGCATTCTCAAGGATATCAAGCCCGTGGATGGAAATGGACCAAATCGCACAAACCGACCGAGTCAAGCCCATGGTACAACTTCTCGTGCCAAATCAAGACGACACGACGAAAAACTGGGCCGCCCATGCCCAGCCTGCGCGCACCACTAGGGTGCGCCCGCACCGATGGGGCGGTTCGAGCCCATCCAGCTCGAGGCGGTGCCATTAGTGCTCAAACGGTCGGTGCGGTGGTGGAGAGCCCGGTT
Source organism: Hyparrhenia diplandra (assembly GCA_015847255.1). NCBI lineage: Eukaryota > Viridiplantae > Streptophyta > Magnoliopsida > Poales > Poaceae > Hyparrhenia > Hyparrhenia diplandra. Next base: position 397,118 of record JADLZK010004962.1, on the reverse strand, counting down.
CATCGTACTGACGCGTGTCAAGGAGGTCGGTTAGGGGTAGTTTAGTCTTTTTAGCACCTCTCTCTTGTGTATAAATACCTCCTCCCTCTCCCCTCATTCCACACACCACACTTGGAGTCACCACACCAAAGACACACTCACACTCTCTACCACCATCTTCTTCGTCTTCTTCTTACTTGGCTAGAATTGGAGTAGAAGGGCTACAAAAAGGAGGACTTGTAATCTTGGAGCAAAGTGAGCTTTGGTAATATATATATCTTCCATGGATCTTTCTCCATTGTGCAAGTTCTATTTCTATGTTCATGGTCTAACTTATGAATTAGAGTTTATGTTCTTCATCGATCATCATATGCATAACATGATTATAGATGGGATAATGGTTCGTCGTTCTTTTCGGGTTTGCTCTTGTCTTAGTCCGTCCATCCGTAGGGTGGGGATCCCGGGGGGACAAGAGTAGTGCTCGATGCACGCGGGCATGGTGCCCGTATTACGACACCTTCGAATATGAGAGCATGCCACGGTCGTGAGGGTAGGCGGCGGGGTTGTGACAGCCCCGTCCGGCCCCTTTGTAATCCCTCCACGCTCGCATGTGATGTAGGAGTTCGTAAATGCTTTCCATTGGGCCGGATGGTACCGGAAGTCTCCCCTCATTATCCTAGACATAACCATGCTCATATCATGTTAGCATATGATCCTAACTATTCATTGTAAGACCATGACTAGAATACATTAGATTACTCCATAGGACATTCGTTTATTCTTTATCTATTTTCTTTATCCTTTACCCGGTGGATTCCAATGTGTGTGTCACACTATCTATAAACCATATTGCTTACCCCTCGTTATGAACGAGTTGGTCTTTGCGTGCACACATTTCATCATTCGGATGCCATGCTACTTCTTATACAACATGCCTTCCTTTGGGGAAATATAAATAATGATACCCCGAATACTTCCGGTGAAATGCTACAATGATAGATCCGTGCGCTTGCGGATGAAATATCAACTATGGCAAGATCTATCACCGCGATTGAAAGTGCGTTATCACCGACGCGGTGGTCCCACTTAGTGATATCGGCGGCTCGTCTCCACTAGTAAATCGAAATGATTTTGCGAGCACTTGCAAAATCTTTTCCGTGGGCGGCACTTTTTGCCCGCCACGGAAAATATCCCGCCACGTCTAGTTTTTTTTACGTGGCGGGCGTTTTTTCGTCACGGAAAAATTTTTTGCGTGGCGGGCACCTTAACACGCACGCCACGCAAAATAAAATCTTTTTGCGTGGCGGGCGTGCTAGGTGCCCGCCACGCAAAAAAACTTTCCCGTGGCGGGCAATTTAAAACCCGTCACAAATGTGTCGAGGCCCATCTGGCCCAAAGCAAGGCCCGGTCATCTTTACACTATAAATAGCTGAAGCTAGGGTTTGGGAGCCGCGGAGTTGTAAAAACAAACGCACCACCTCACCCTCTCTCTCTCTCTCTCTCTCTCTCTCTCTCTCTACCCGGCCCTCACCCTCTCGCTCCCTCACTCTCTCTCTCTTCTTCCTCGCCCCGATGGCCGCCCCTCTCCCTTCTTCCTCGCGGCGGCGCACGGTGGCGGCGGATCCGGCCCCCTTCTTCTCCGTGGCGGCGGCCGCAGGGACGGCGGATCCGGCCCCACCCCTCCGGCGGCGTCCGGCGCGCGGGCGGCGGATCCACCCCCCTTCTCGGCGGAGGCCGGCGCACGAGGGCGGCGGATCCGGCCTCCCTTCTTCTCGGGCGGCGTCCAGCGCAAGACGGGGCGGATCCGGCCCCCTTCTTCTCGGCGCGTCGGGCGCGCGGGGCGGCCGGATCCGCCCCTCCTTCTCTCCGGCGGCGGCGCGCGGGGACGGCGGATCCGCCCCCTTCTTCTCCGGCGGCGTACGCGGCGGCCGGGGATCCGCCCCCCTTCTTCTCCGGCGGAGGCCGGCGCCGCGGGGCGGCCGGATCCGCCCCCTTCTTCTCCGGCGGCGTCAAGCGCGGGGCGGCGGATCCGCCCCCTTCTTCTCCGACGGCGGCATGCGGGTGACGAGGCGCGCGCGTCGGACCCACGCGGCAGGTGGCGAGAGGCGGGCGAGAACGAGCCTGGATGGGCGGGGCGGGCGCCGCGGCTACCTAGATGGGCTCGCCGGCGGGCCCGGGACGGGCTCGGCGGGCCTGTTTTCGAGTTTTTTATTTTTTTTATTTTTTTTTCAGCGTGGCGGGCATTGTAATACGCCGCCACGCTATCCATTTAGCGTGGCGGGCGCTGTGACCGTCACGTTTATTGAGCCGATTAGCCGTGACCTTTCCTTGGTGGCGGGCTGACTGCCCGCCACCAAAAATCTAAAAAACGCCGCCACTAAAAACTATTTCGGTACTATCCTAGCGTAGTCATCGGGGTTGGGTTCTAAAACCTGATTCTAATGATTGCGCTAAGAAAACGTCAACACTAAGTTCACGAAAAGTGGAGCTTCACAACCGATGATGGTGATTTGTTCCATGATAGAATGATCTCTAGAAAAACTAGTTGTCAACAACACCTAGTTAGTATAAGGCCTAATGGTCGTCACACCCTCAAGATGTGGGATTTTTTTTGTGAAATTTTACCCTTTTTTAAAAAAAAATTCAAACCTGTCCCCTGGTTTGAAATTATTTGCATGGGGTATCCCTTTTTGGTCGCGCCAGTTCCGGTGGCGCGATTTTTTTGTCATGCCACCGCGTGTGGCGCGACCGGTGCATCCACGCCGGGGTGGGTTGACCGGTCTTGGCGTGGGCTGAGAGTGGGACCCACGCCATTGCATGCGTGCGACGGACCGTGTAGTGCATGTCGTGCTTATGTTTAGATCCATAGAATTTGGGAAAAAATGTCACATCGAATACTATAGCACTTTTTGTTTGTTTGTGGTAATTGTTGTCCTATCATAACCTAACTAGGCTCAAAAGATTCGTCTCGTCGTGTACATCAAAACTATATAATTAATTCTTTTATTTACCTACATTTAGTGTTTCATTCATGAGGCAAAAAGATTTGATGTGATAGGTGAATAATGAATTTTGGAGAGACTTTTGGAATCTCACTATTCTCTCCGTGATGTGATGTGATTCGTCCCGACCGGTGCATGCCGTATTAAAAGCAAGAGGCATGCACCGCCCCTACTTGCCGTGTTTAGATTCTAAAAATTCTCTCTCCAAAATTCACCATTCACCTATCACATGAAATCTTTTACCTCATGTATGGAGCACTAAATGTAGTTAAATAAAAAAAAAACTAATTATATAGTTTTGATGTACATGACGAGATGAATCTTTTGAGCCTAGTTAGGTTATGATAGGACAAAACAAACAAAAAGTGTTATAGTATCCGATGTGACATTTTTTCCCAAATTCTATGGATCTAAACATAAGCACGGCATGCACTACACGGTCCGTCATACCGCATGCAATGGCGCTGATGTGCCGTCCCACTCTTAGCCACGCCAAGATTTCTCGACCCACCAAGAAGCGTGGATGGACGGCCGCGCTGCACGCGTGGCGCACATAGTAAAAATCAGCGCCACCTGAGTCGGGCGCCACCAAAAAGGATACCCCATGCAAATAATTTCAAACCAGGGACATATTTCAAATTTTTCTTAAAAAAAGGGCAAAATTTCACAAAAATCCCAAGATGTGCCACCTAATGAGTTACACGATACACAACCCAAAAAAACCAAAAGACGGTGTATCAACACCTTAGTAGATTCTAGATGTTGACTTTTGATGATTCCCGTTGACTCCTAAGAAAATTTGGACATCAACCAAAGCCATTGGTTAGCTTATAAACTTATCTTTCCATGCATATGTAGATCATGGGAAACAGAGTCCAAATATGCGTCTTGGGCATCCATTTTACTATAGGCTAGTCATGAAGGCCAAGGTAGGCTCGAATTCAAGTTGGACTGGGCCTTCGTCTTGTCGTGGGCATCCTTGTTAGTCTTCTCCAATGCTCTAAAAATATAAAGTAAATAAAATCAATAGGTCTATATTCTCAAAACTATGAAAAGGATCATTGAAGAATGAGCTTACATCTAGATCTAGATGTCGAAAGTGATGTCCTTATAATCACCCCCTCTTTAAGTGGAGTCATCATAAACTCAAGATCATCTTGTTCTACCAAGTATTTTTCTTCATAATTTAAGAGGGACTGTGAATTAGGGAACTTAAAATCTACTTCTAAAAACTATTGCCTTAAATTTGCAAATAGACTAAACTTGTGCAACGGTTAATCTATTTAGATCTCGCAACTAAAGTTTTGCTATGCTTTGTGTGTTGCTATCCCTACTACAAAAGAGTTGAAGAACCTAGTTTCCAATCCTATATCAACTAGCCTATGAAACTAATCTAGGAAGGTAAAGCAAAAACCTAAGTACACTATATAAATGCGAGAAGCTTATGGATGCTAGAGGTGCAAACTCACATCCATGTCTTGTAATTTTACTAAGGTATCGAGAATCTCTTTGCTTCCCCATAGTCTTCGTTGGAGCCCATCGCAACGATGCCCTAACAAGGATCAAGCTCTTGGTTCGGTACTGCGGGATAGCCCCTAGGTTTTCCCAATGTGCCATTGGGTCTCTAGGATAGCCTCCTCATCTGCACTCTCAAGCTTTTATTTAGCTAAAATGTCACGGGCCTTGTTGCCCCAATAAGGTCCAACAGGCAACATCACAAAGTTGTTCACCAGCTACTTTTGTGGGGCCTGGGCACTTAGCTTTACCAATCGATCCTACTCACAATATTCAAAACTTGAAATAACAGTTGTCGATTATATTGCGGCCGGGACTCGATAAACTCACAAATCTTAGGCTAGGTTCACCACGATTTTTCATGTCCGATCGATACACTTGCAAGTAGGAATCCTAATGGTATTAAAAGTAATGTAACTAGCCTCCAGGAAGTTCAGACCGTCATTCGTAATACTCAGTTGCAACAAGAACCGGATAAATGGTCTTATTTACAGGATCCGCAATCTTCTCATCAAGTAAAGCCTATAGAGCTATGAATGGATAAGGACAAAGGCATAACACATACTCCCTCTCAGATTAATTCGTAAAAGAAGTTGTTTAGGACAATGATACAGTCTCCAAAACACAACTTTACCTTCTTGTTATTATAAAAATATTTATTCAAATGTGATATATATATATACTTAAACATTTTAAGACAAATCTATTCATACAATTTTCACGCTTTACAAACTCAACAACTTAAATGTTATTGATGATTTATATTCACAATGTTTGACCCAAATCTTTTCCAAAACGACTTCTTTTACCAATATGGAGGGAGTACCGGTGGCTTTGGAAATCGCTGTGCCAAAAAATAAAAAAAAGAAAAAAAAATCTTTTTGTTGTGTTTCAAAAGCTAGATTGAGCACGAGAGAGAGCTTCTTGAGCAGGAACCGCTGTCACTTCAATTTACAATTGTGTGCTCGGTTCCCATGAAACTACAGAATCTCTCCTTCACTTGCTTCTCGGTGGCCCCTTTGCTTTGGCGTGTTGGAACACGCTTAATCTTGCTGTGCCAGCTGTTGGAACATACGGGCTTGGGCGGTTCAAGAAATTCCTGAAATTCAAAGTAGAGTCCCATTCATATATGTGTTGGTGGTTGTTATCAACCATTTTATACCGCCAACTTATGTCTTTTCAAGGGAAACTTACAAACCTATGACACATATACCTTTACAATTGACCTAGTTTCACTTGTATTCCGAGAAATATGTTTTGCAGGACTTATACATGGAATCAAGTGAAAAGACACCAAAGAAAGAACAAAGCGAAAAGCAGAACACACATTCTAGAAATGTGCAATCAAAGGGGAATAAAGAAAGCCCAACTCAAGGACGAAATGGACCAAAGCACCCCGTGATATGCCTGCGCACGGGGGCCTTCTTGGATATGTCGGTGCCCTATGGTAGTGAGGTAGACGGCAAGTGGCTACAGAAATCTATCCGCCCCCTTGTACTCCTCCACGCCCGGTATTGAGTAGGAGTTTTAAAGTGTCTATCGGTGGCAAACGAGCCGTGGGCATCTCCCTATCCATCTTACTCTGTCTGTATAGCTTGTATGATCATTAACTTGTTCTTAGCATAATTATATTAGAACATGTCTGGTCCACTTAGGATCATTCTTTTATTCTTTGTTTTCCCTTTTATCCTTAGGACTGGCTCAAGTTTGTGATCACACTATCCTAAAACCTATCATGACTTACCCCTCGTATTGAGAATTGGTGTATTATGCAAACATGTTATCTTGTCCATGTCCATGTCCATGCTAGAGTCTTTCACCATGCCTTCCTTTGAAAAATATAAATGAACGATACCTGAATACTCTTGAGTGAAATGCTACAACGATAATTCCATGTGCTTGCGTACTTGTTTTGTAAACGTTCGAACTATCGTTAAGGTATTCTTGGCAAAGCATTGCTAATACTAGCAATGACGCTAAGAAATGCCAACAATGTGCAAAGGAGGGGATGAGGGGAACTCCCATTAATGACTCTCATTAATGATGCAAACTCCCATTAATGACTTGTAATTTTACTAAGGTATCGAGAAGCTCATTGCTTCCCCATAGTCATCATTGGAGCCCATCGCAATGATGCCCTAATAAGGATCAAGCTCCTAGTTGGGTTACTCTATGGATAGCCCCTAGGTTTTCCCAATGTGCAATTGGATTTCTAAGATAGCCTCCTCCAGATCACTTCCCCCATATTCACATCAAGCTTTTGTCCAAAATGTTACGAACCTTGTTGCCTCTATTACAAATCAGTTGCCTCTATTACAAGTTAGTGGGTACAACAATGGTGCATAAAAGAACCGAGTAGGAATAGGTATGTAAACATCACTAAACATTGGTCGTTGGTGGAAATAACCTAGGGCAAGTAAAATTGTTGATGCCTATCGTCAAACTACATCCAACCGGCATGATTTTACAACATGAGAATTAGCTACCATTTTTTTTTTTAAGTGCACCATTTCACCACCGCTAGTATTGTTGGTTAGGACGCTTACGAATGGCCACACCCCCATGTTGGAATATCTCTCATAGCCCTCACCCTCCACACCACGCTCCCATGTCATCGACATCCCTATTGCCAACCGACCAAACCTCGTTGCTGATATTTCTTAATGTCACTACTAAGAATGGAGTTAATCTCATTTCTAGCAATGGCACCGAAAACCCACATTCCATAAAATCACCTTAATGCTAGGTTTTCATCCCTAGATGCAATGCTAGAAATGTGTAGATGGTAGTTATTCATATTCCACTTGAACTCCATCATATATATGGTATGAAAGGCTAAGCGCAAAGTTGAACATGTCATAATTATGATTCACAAAGTATATACTAGTCTATATATTATGATTATAACATGCTAACAACTATACTCTAATTCATAAGCATAGCTATATTGATAATTTAAGAACAAGAACATAGAAGAACTTTTCACATTATTCATACCAAGATTCCTTCTAGGTATCCTTGTTCTTCAACAAAGATTCTTGCCTAGCTCTTGAAAACTACTAAAAAGTAAAACAATATAAGAAAGGGAGAGAGGCACTTTGTGTGTGTTGAATGGGTGGCTCTCCTCCTCCTTTCGGGGCGGTACATTGCTACATATAAGCGGTATCATAGACCGTCTTATGTAGCGTCACGTAGGATTTTGGATGATGTGGAAGAGAGTGAAAGTCAAGCTGTCGCCGCTTGGTTTGTCAATGAGCTCATGCTCGTCATCTTCACTGGATGAGACGACTTCCATTCCATTGTACGCCGAAGTCGTTGTTTGGCTGGATCCGCCGCGGCACCGCGTCAAATCATTTCGCCCATGCCAAATTCTGTCTTGCTCCTACCTCTAGTGCCAAATTATTCCATGGTGACAATGCACCTCCTTTTCTTCCTATCTAGTTCATCTATAGACTGCAAAGCTCAGCCATCCCTCTTCGACGGTGCTACCCACATCGACCACATGCAGCACTAGATCATATGGCTCCCTGCGCTACTGCCAAAAATGTTGGCCTTCACCAGCGCCAAGCTACCGTGCCTCGCCCCGTTGGCCCAAGCAACGAGCTTGCCCCTAGATCGAACTTCCGTCCATCGGCACCGCCTATGCATGCTGCCAACTGCCTATCAAAGCTGGACTTGAGCGGAGCTGAGGGCCATCGCGGCCTGACGTGGGCTGTTTTTGGGCCTAGGTTGTAGCCACATTGGTGCTTGGCCCCTGATTTGTCTTTTGGTTGTGCCTTCTTTGTATTCTTTAGCGTGGATGCAGTGTTTGCACTTTCTTGATTGTGCCTTTTGATTGGTTTTCCACTGTATGCATGTTTAGGTCATGCAAAACAATAATCTTACAATACAAGTGGAAATAGGTTAATAATAAAGGTATATATGTGAAGAAACATATAGTTTTCCCCTTTTGGTTTTAAATTAACGGAAAAAATCATCGTTAAGGACCACCAACACATAAATCGATGGTATATAGTTTTCTTTTTTGTTAATATTGGTGTATTTTGGACACATTTAAATATCTGATAAAGAAAGATAGCCATGCATGAACTGCGTGCTTGCCTATCTGGTGCATGGCTATGTGGGTACAAATACGTTACTGATATATAGACGGAAAATAGCTATTCTTTCTATCCCCCTCCTCCTCCTCCCCTGTTTCATCTGTTCTTCTTCGCCCACGCTTCTCGATTGTGAGAAAGAAATCTCAGGATTTAAGGTAAGCCATTATCTCCCCTTCTCCCAATCTTCCTGGCTCCCTCTGGGATTCCTTTGCCGCTGGTTTTTCAGTCAAATATTTCTTTTAGTATTTTTATGTAATTCAATACTTTTATGGTAAATCCTTTCTATATTATCTCTTTTATTATGCTTGCCTAGTTGTACATGAAATTATTAATTAAGGTTTTGCGATCTGCTTCTGCTGATGCTAGATTAGTTTGTTTAAAAAATTTTTTGTGTCTCTAGACGCAATGTCATATAACCATGAAAGGGATTTGGAGATATATATAGAGAAAAGCTGTCAACTGAACTAAGGTTGATATGATGCCTAGGATGAGCAAAAGAGGGTGTCGGGAAGTGGAGTTATGGGAGAGAGTGTGAAACGCAGTGTTGTGTCCATAGTATTTAGTAGCAGCTTGGGTAGAACTAAAGAGGAATTGGACTAAAATAGTATGGACTGTAGTGCAAGGACGACATCCAGTTCTGATAGTTGGGCCATGGGACTCATATTTGAGCTTGTAACATTGTTTCCACCCCTATTCGCAATTAGGTCCTCCTCAATATGCTGGGTGCGAGCTCTCAAAATTGATAGGCGGAGGTCTAGGGTGTCGAGCTCTCATCACGTTTCTTGCCCATTTGCAATCAACTCCTGTATATCTTCATTTTGCCTCCAGGATCATGAATCTGCATGCATATTGTCTCCTAGAAGAGTAGTGAGCTCCATAAGCCTTGTCAATGCTAATGATGATCTTTTGGACTTTAAGATAAAAATGCTCTTTGTTTAATGCACATATACAGTTTACCTTAGTATGTTAACGATGATGTTGGGCCTTTTTTCAAACAAGAGAAGGTCATCGACAGGGGCGATCCTTTATCTCCCTTGCTTTTTTAACATTGTAGCTGATATACTAGCTATTCTTATTAGTAGGGCCATAGCGGATGGGCAAATTAGTGGAGTAGTGCCTCATCTCATCGATGGTGGATTATCTATTCTATAATACGCTGACGATACAATTCGTTTTATGGATCATGATGTTGAGAAAGTTCAAACATGAAGCTGTTGCTCTGTGCTTTTGAGCAAGTATCGGGTTTAAGAACCAATTTTCATAAGATTGAATTGTTTTGCTTTGGAAATGCCCAAGATCACCTTGATCAATACGTTGAGTTGTTTGGTTGTAAGTCTGGTGACTTTCCAATTCAGTATTTGGGAATTCCTATACATTTTAGGAAGCTTAGGAATGCTGAGTGGAGGAAAGTTGAGGAACGTTTTGAGAGGCAATTGAGTAGTTGGAAAGGAAAACATCTTTCAGTTAGGGGACGCTTAACACTGATAAATTCAGTGCTTAGTAGCCTACCAATGTATATGATATCCTTCTTTACCTTACCAAAAGGAATACAAAAGAAATTGGATTATTTCCGGTCTAGATTTTATTGGCAAGGTGATGAACAAAAAAAGAAATATCGTTTAGCTAAATGGAGCATATTATGTCAGCCTAAAGACCAAGGAGGTCTTGGAATTCATGATCTCAATATTAAAAATATTGCTCTACTTAGTAAGTGGTTGTTCAAGCTACTTACCACGGAGGGACTTGGCAACAATTACTAAATACATATTTAGGATCAAAACCATTAATACAAGTGGAATGGAAAAATGGGGACTCACATTTTGGTAGTATTATGAAGGTGGAATGGAAATAAAGGATGGGGACTCAAGTATTTTTTGGGAAGATAAATGGCCTAGTATTATTCTCTACAGGAACAGTGTATCTGTACAACATTGCTAAACCTAAACATGTTACTACTGCGGAGGTTCTTTTTGGTCCATCACCGAATCTATCTTGGCGAAGTGACCTCATCAGTTCTAAATTACTAGTGTGGAACAATTTGTTGCCTCGTATTGCAAATATAGAGTTGACCAATGAACAAGATGAGTTTAGCTGGAATTTACACCCAAATGGAAAATTCTTGGTGAAGTCACACTATCAAGCGTTATTATATATTGATATACCAAATATTAACAAACTCATTTGGAAAATGAAAGCCCCACCGAACATAAAAATTTTCCTCTGGTACCTACAATGAGGAGTTATTTGACAAAGTATAACCAAGCAAAGCGCAATTGGCAAGATAGTAAAACTTGTTGCTTTTGTCACAAAGAATAGACAATTAAGCACTTGTTCTTTGATTGCCGGTTTGCTTGTTTAGTTTGGTCTTTTATTCAGGTTGCAACAGTCTTTTAAAACCTCCCAATATAGGTCACATGTTTAATGGCTGGCTTATAGGTGTCAACAATGGTGTCAAGCTTTTGCTCCTACTACTGGGAGGAGCTGTGATTTGTTGGTCTATTTGGCTGAGCAGGAATGATATTATTTTTGAAAAGAAAAAATTGTTTCTCCTATGTAGGTTATCTATTTGTTTACCCACTAGCTACACACTTGGGCTATTCTGCAGAAGGTGGATTTGCAGGATAAAGTTGTAGCGGTATCACAACAGTTGACGCAAGTGGTCAAGGATATTTTCTCCTAGGCACATGGGTGGAGTTTACGAATTGATAGTCACTAGATTGTGCCAGGCTGCTTCTCTCTCTCTTTGGTTGTGTGCTTTATGTTGGGCAGAGGCAGGAAGTTATCTCTTTTGGCTTTGTATCACTCGATGTATCGCTACTGAGGTTTAATAAAAGCTTCCTTTATCAAAAAAAAAAAAAAGTTTACCTTAGCCACGCAAAATGGTTTCATCATAGAGATTGCCACTTTTTTCTTTTACCAATGATATTATCCTTTATTAAGCTTGTGATCACTACATCCAAATTTTGCCAACAACTTCCGAAAGAATATTTTGGGTCAACAGGTCATGTAGCTGAAACTAGTTTACATTTTGTAAGAAAAGTTTAGATGAAGACATCACTTTGCAAGGAGTGGGCCACGGCTGATGCAACTAGAGGATCTTCAAACTGTGCTGTGAACCAGTCCCACAGATATAGTTCTTTTTAGATGAAAGATATTTCAATCCGGCCTCTATATCCACAAGTAGATATATATAGCCAAGGCATTACAAGAGTTCTTAGACTCTAAACCCTTAGACGGGGATTACACAAATAAGAAAAAAGCTAAAAACATAGCAAGAAAACTAGAAGACTAAGCTTCAATCCTCTTATTTCCCTCCCCAATCTTAAAGAATTCCAATCTTATGCGGAACTCTTGATTTCAGGCATCAGAACTTTATCTTATGTAGTAGCAATCCTTTGCATCATTGTTTACTTAGAATCCATGATATCTAAACAAAACTACCAAAGTGGGAACCATGTGTGGAACTGCAAAGACAACGCCTTCAAGCCAGTGTCGATGCATCCACGATAGCCACCACCACACAATCCCGCACACGGTTCCGGCTCCACACACCCACCATGCCATCGCCGATCTGTATCTGAATGCTTCAACGCCGGGCAACGCTGCCAGGCCCATAGGGCCACGACCCCACTTGATGCTAGCAACGTCCTCCAACTGGACAGCACTAGCCCGAGCACCTCGTAAGAGGTAGGGGAGCATAGGAGCCTAGGGCCAGCGTGAAGAAGCACCAGCCGCCCTAGGAGACGGGTCTGCCTCCGGGGGCAGTGGCGCTGCTCGCCGCCCGAGCCGCCTAACCTGCAGGCACACGTGAGCCTGCACCGTCCCACACGCGGGCAAGAGTCCCGACGTGCCCACCTTCGCCAGATTTGTCCACGCTCCCGAGAGCTCTGCAACCCTTGAGCATACACCAGCGGGATCTGCCGGATCTGGTCAGCATAGCCGCGGATCCGGCCGCCAAAGCCGCGGATCCAAGCGCTGGCCGCCGGAATAGTCACCTCCGGGAGAAGGATGGAGGGAGGGAAAGAGGGGCCCGCCGCCACCATCCTCGCGGGGTTGCGTGGCCTATGGAGGCCCGTTCCAGCCGGCGAGGAGGAGGCACGGGTGGGAGGGAGGGGCTGTTGGCGCTGGCGCGCCGCCGCCGCCTGTGTCACCCAGGACGCGGTGACGCGGGGTCCGAGAGGTGAGAATGGACCGCCGTCCCACTGGCGTAGTTGATATAAAAATAAATGTTTTGCTTAAGCATGCAAGTATTAGCATTTTGATCTTGTGTGAACTCTTCATCAATTTACTTGTTGACTACCTTTTTTTTTTACCAAAATCTTGACTACCTTTTACGGTCGGTGAAAAATTTCCTTGTGTATTCATAGACAACCATGCATATTCACGATGATGCATTGACAAATCGAACTTCTACCTATTACCTTATTAGCACCTGAAATGCTCATTTGCTATCAACGAACAGTGCATGAAAGCCTCATTTGCTGCCGTGCCTATGCAGTACACAAAAGGGTTTTTTTTTTTTTTCTGTTATAAGCATTTTTCTTTGACAACATGTTATAGCATTGTGGCTGGGTGTTTCGTAGCAGTTCCTGTGTGTACCTACTCTAGGTACCTGGTCCTTCCTAACTTCCATTCACCAACAATATAATGTGATTCAGGAAATGGTCTGCCACCATCAAAAAGTGTGATGAACCTGCATTGGGATTGATATTCAGGATCATCTCTTTCATAAAAAAGATGGGTAGACCTTATGTTGAGTGACCATGGGAACCAAGTCAAAGAGGGCCCCGTCAGCTGAGACTTGTGGATGCTTGTATTGAAATGCGCTGCCTTATTTGATTCAACTTACTTTTTGTTTTAATGAAGTCCTGTAGGGAGCAATCCCTCCAGCTTCATCAAGATAAGAACTAATGTTCACTATATTCATGTCATATATGAATTATGATACAAGTGAGTAATTAGTTACAACTTTGATGTATACCGTGGAGAGTCTATTATTTTAGATATTTATTTTTCTGTATGTGAGATATCTGTTTAATAGATCTTCAAAGCTTTCACAGTTATCCAAATGCTATAGCATAATTAGTTTTAAAGTGTTTATGCTCACAGAGATCTGGAACGGAACAACGGCAAGGCTCATGTCACCACCCATTCAGTATCAAAGCAATCAACCCGGCGCAATCGGGATCCAAGATTACCTGCATCTTTACATACCCAATCGATCCAACAACAAACATCCATGATCCAACCAGCAGTTTCACCTAGCCGGAAGGTCATTATCTTAATGATAGCAATTGATCCTCGTGATGGCCTCCCATTACTCTTTTTCCACTCAGATGAGCTTACTAGTCATGATCCACCAACCCAACCTGTCCCAGCCATGATCTGTTTTCCATCTGGAGTACCCATTCATACCATCAGGGTAACAACTGATCCTAGTGATGGCCACTATGTAATATTGTCTCACACAGTTGAGATAACTGGCCATGCTCCAACTCTGTGGTTGATACTTCAAATAGTACCAAAGGGGAACCCAGTGGTAGTGATGTGAAGGCCAGTGTAGTTCATGATGATAATCAGACCATGGTGCAAATGATGTTCAAAACTGCATTAATAGATTTTGTGACAAAGCAAATTGAGGAAACAAGGGACCAAAGCCAGTCAAAAACAGAGCTCCATGATCTCATTGAACAGAAGACCGTGGACAATATTTTGCGGTCCGATAAAAACATTCCAAGCACAGAAGAGGGGATTGGAAAGTACTTGAGCCGCAACAATGGGAACAACAAAAACTTATACAGGTCGTGCACATCATCCTACCCATTGACACTTTTTTTATGTCATTGAGAAATCATTAAAGTAGATATTTTTGATTTTTGTGTTCTCACTAAGCCATGTTGCATGCAGAAATACTTTCACAAGTACGAGGCAAGATCTCTTCAGTGAAATTTGTTGAGTCAAAAAAAAGATTAATATGGGCGCTTGAGTTATATTTGGATTGAACAATTTATTTTCAGAGGGTTACCGTGCTTGTTTATGTTGAGGCAAAATCTTTTCAGTGAAACTTGTCTAGTCCAAAAGATTGATATGTGGGCTTGAGTCTTGTGTTATATATATTGGGATTGAACAATTTATTTTTTGTATCTCAGTTAAAGTGGCTTAATATTGTGCTTGTTTATTTTGTTGCCTGACTGTTGATGTACTACCCACCTAATGGGTTTGCCTTGGCATACCTTTTGTGTCCATTATTCCCTGATTGGAATGTCTGGTCAGATGACACAGCCCTGTTTGCTTGTTGCTTGGTGCGACACACAACCTTCAGGGCATTATACCGACAGCAATAAATAGGACTTGCATGTTTCTATTCACAGGCTGATATATTTTGGCCCTTACTTGCACAAAGTACAATTTTGTTGGCAGCTCAGATTCATCGTTTTTTGTGTTTTAGTCTACATAAAAACTGGCAATTCATTCTTTATAATATTTACCATCGTAGTCCCTAGCACAGTGTACAGTCATTGTAGCTTAGGAATGGCCCCAGTTCGCCTTGGTAAGCTGGAAGTCAATTCCGCACATGTATCTGCCACGACATGGAGCTTGTCCGCAATCCCTATTCCGGCAATCAGAAGTCTGCTGATGCTTCCCATTCTAAGCAAGCATTTTTTTTTTTTTTTGATCCCATTCTAAGCAAGCATTACTCCTTCTTGTGCCCGTTTGTGATATGAACAGACGAAGAGCAATGCAATACCACAGTAGTGAGTAAACAAGCTTATTGGTTGGGTTCTTGGCTTGAGAAGGGTGTATATATATGGTGGTGAAGTAGCAAAAAGGAATCAAGGTTGGTAGAAATGCAGTGCCCGAACTGGTAGTAATGTAGTGCTCCGATCCAACATGGTTGTGAAAGTGTGGGTGTTAACTGGTAACTAATGCAGCATATTAGTGGTGACAGGTGATGAGCAGTTGTTGTTGCCTTCATCACCTTGTAAATGTGACATGCATTGATATCTCCATGTGATTTGCTTTTGAACATCATCACTTTTGAGCCATGTGTGCTCTGCACTTCGTGATTACTAATGCAGTTTCCATTCTTGAGGCAATATATAATACCATTAGATTGCTCCGGTTGAAATTTTGTTGTATTATTTTTTCAAATGAATGGAAAGAGAGTTCCTGTGATTTTTATCGACAAGAAAAAAAGGGCAAACAAAATGATAGCAAGGAAAACGACACCACCAAACAACCCAACTAAGAGTACCAACAAACCAAATATCCAACCAAAAAGAGCAAATAAAAAAAACCAACAAACAACAAAAAAAAATTAAAAGCTAGCCTCAGACAGCATTGCGAATGTAAACTGTTGGATGCCAGGCTTCACTTTGGCAGCTTCCTTCCATCGACCGTGGTTATGAAGTGCCGGCGGTGGGCAGACGACGACGGCTGCCCCACAACCTATCTAGGATGTTGTTTGTCGCCCGATGAAGTTAGTAATTGCGTCACCGCCACATGCCTAGCCTCTTCATGGTCGTGACGGAGCGGACTCGGGGTGGCGGGGACCTGTGCAAAGACGCCGAAACGCGGTTGGCCATGCCCCCGCTAGTGTGCGGCCTTCCTACTTGGCCACTGGATGGTTGTGTCCCCACCCATCAGTGACTTAGGTCTACGTGCTGATGGGTCTCCGCCCCCAACCCCGATGGGTGGAGGGGGGATCCTGCCTCAATAGGAGACACACGCAGCCTGCGGATGCCCCAGAGGCTCTCCTCCTTCCTCAACGAGGTATGCTAATCTTTCTACCGTGCTTGCAGTATTTGGTCAAATTTTATGAAAAGAAGATGGTAGTCATTCTGTCGACAATTAAACAAAGTTGCGCGCCTTCAACCACAAACACAATAAGCAGCCAAATTCGTTCTTCAAACATAACCACGTCCTGTCAGCAATTTTCCGAGTACTGAGACGATATTGCCGCAACATTCTTATTCTCTGGGTGCCTGGAGTGGTGCACAGTTTAGAACATTTGGAACGTGTATATCAATGGAGGGCAGGCCGGATCAACCTAGCACAGAACCTCAGGAAACTTCATCTCACAAATACTTCCAAGCACTCTCGTGCACAGTCACTCTAGCATAGGACTGGCCCCATTTTGCCTTCATGAGTCAGCAGTCTCTTGTCAATCAGCAGTCTATTGATGAGGCACCATATTCCTCAAGCCTCTCTAATACAAGTAGCTACACTGAGCTTGCCCTGATGACCTACTTCCGTAATAACAAGTTTCCTCATGCATCCCATTCTTAGCAAGCACTACATTATGTAATATTAGCCGAGAGGTGCGACTAAATTCCATAGTAGAGACTAGAGAGTATATTGGTTATTGGTGGCTTCAAAAAGGCGTATATATGGTGGTGAAGCAGATAAAGAATCAAGGAAGTGATGATGATGTAGTGCCTGATCGAGCTGGGAGTAATGCAGAAAGTGGGTGGTAAAGGACGGACAATTAAATGTAGTACATGATTTGATTATGAATCGATCGGTATTCTCTGCTCCACGATTACACATCAAAGGCTAAGAACGTTCAACCATAATTAGGTACTTGGATGACATTCAAGACCTGCTACTGAGCCAGTTCATTGGTGATTTACTGAAATAAGTCATAATTTTCAGGCCGAACCGAAGTAAAAGCACAAATATCGAACTACTACAATTCTTCAACCTGCCTCTGTCTAAAATGACAAAAGCGGACAATTTTCTGTAAACAAGGCCTGCAAACAACTTTTTTTGGCGATGAGGCTTGCAACAACTCTGTGAAGCTACTACAATTTCTTGAACCTGCCTCTGTCTGAAATTGCATTCCATCAGTTACAGATCTTGGAAAACCAGCTCAACCACAACTAGCTTGAAGAAGCTCAACTACAGTGTGTGAAAATTTTGCTTTCATATTCATAGACAACCATGCATTTCACGTTTTCCAGTGACAATACCTATTACCTTATTTAGCACCTGAAAGGCTCATGTTCTATCAACAATGCATGAAAGGGTCATGTGCTGCCCGTGCCTAGTCTGTAAAGAAATTTTTTTTTCTGTTTTAAGAAAATTATTTAGAACTTGTTTCAAGAGTTGTATCTTTGGTGGCACATGCTGTCTACCTACTCTAGGTACCTGGTCCTTCCTAATTGCCACCATCAGAAAGTGTGAAGAAAATTTTAGACCAGCATTGGGATGGATATTCAAGATCATTTTGTTCCTAAAAAACTACAAATTGACTTGTGGATGCTTCTATTGAAGTACGCTGCCTTATTTGATTCAGCTTACTATATTCATGTCAAATATATATGAATTATGATACAAGCGACCGTGGACAGTCTATTATTTTAAATATTATTTTTCTGTATGTCAGATATCTGTGTAATAGTCTTCAATGCTTTTACAGTGATCCCAAAGCAATATATCATAATTAATTTTAAAGTGTTTGTGCTTACAAAGATCTGGGACCGAACAATGGCGAGGTTCCTGTCACCACCCATTCAGTATCAAGACACTCAACCAGGCGTGGTCAGGATCCAAAGTCTAGCTGCATCGCTACATACCCAACCTCTTCAGCGAGAAACCTCCATGATCCAACCAGCACTTTCACCTAGCCGGCAGGTCACGATATCAAAGATAGCAATTGATCCTCGTGAAGGCCTCCCATTACTCTTTTTCCACTTGGTTGAGATTACTAGTCACGATCCAGCAACCCAACCTGTCCCGGCCATGATCTCTTTTCCATCTGGAGTACCGATTCATAAGTTCAGGGTAAAAACTGATCCTGGTGATGGCCACTCTGTAATATTGTCTCACACAGTCGAAGTAACTGGCCACGCTGCCAATTCTGTGGTTGATCCTTCAAATAGGCACAGAAGCTCATGATGATAATCAGACCATTGTGAGATTGTTGTTTAAAGCTGCACTAATAGAGTTTGTGACAAAACTAATCGAGGAAACAAGGGACCAAGCCCACACAGCAAAAGATTTCAGTGATTTAATTGTGCAGAAGACCATGGACAATGTTTTGCGGTTGGAAAAAAAAAATCCCCAGCATAGAAGAGAGGATTGGGTAGTACTTGAGCCTCTGCAATGGAAACTTATACAAGTCGTTCAGATTATTCTACCATCTTTTTTAATGCCATTGAAAATTCATTATAGTGAATGTTTATGATATTTATGTTCTCACCGAGCCATGTTGCATGCAGGAATACTTTCACAAGTACGAGGTGAAATCCCTTCGGTGAAATCTGTGGGCACTTAAATTCTATTTGGATTGAACAGTTTATTTTCAGAGGGTTACTCTGCTTGTTTATTTTGAGGCAAAATTCTTTAGTGAAACTTGTTCAGTCGAAAAGATTAATATGTGGGCTTGAGTATTGTGTTATATTGGGATTGAACAATTTATTTTCTTGATCTCAGTTGCAGTGTCTTATTACTGTGCTTGTTTATTTTATTGCCTGACTGTTGTACTACCACCTCACGGGTACAGAACATTTTACCTTGGTATACCTTTTGTCCATTACGAAAATAACATATAAATATCCAAGGCCAAATGAAGTAAAATGCAATTATCGAACTCTACGGAGTGACCACAATGTGTAGAATTCTTGATTCCATCCATGCAGGTGTAGTAGTAAACTGCCTGACCACAATGAAGCGACCACAATCATCGTGTGAACTCATTGTAGCTTAGGAATGGCCCCACCTCATATTGGTCAACTTGGCCTCACTCCCAGAGCTGGCAATCAGAAATTTGCTGATGCTTCCCATTCTTAGCAAAGGACGTTTATGCAAAGAGGTGCAACCCAATAACAGACTAGGGAGTATAAACGATCCTATTGCTCATGCTAATGGTAGAGATCTTGCTATATATCCTACTGTTCGTTGGGTTTTGGTAGCTCGAGAGGCGTATATATATGTTGGTGAAGTAGCAAAAAGGAATCAAGGTAGCTAGAAATGTCATGCGCGAGCTTGTAGTAATGTAGTGCTCCTGCATGGTTGTGAAAGTGTGTGGGTGGTAACTAATGCAGAAGATTGGTGGGGACTGGTGATACAACAACAGTTATTTCCTTCGTCTCCTTGCAAATGTGACTTGCATTTATAGGTCCATGTGATTTGCTTCTGACATCATCACTCTTGAGGGACACCGCGTGCCGTGCAGTTCGTGACCTATTTAGGTGACACTGATTTTCACAGATAAAAGAGAAAGATTTACGCGACATATCGAAGTATCGAGTAAAGAAGCGCTTGGTCTTTGGTTCATTTCAATACTTACTGGACTAGTCCAGTCCTGTCTTCTACAAACATGCACAACTATTTGTGTAGTATCAACAAATAATGCAGGTTCTGGAGACCTGCTCGCCCGGTTGCCGGTGCATGCAAGCGCTAGGGCTAGATAAGCTACGGCGGTGGTGCAACAACAGAGGAAAAACCGTGGCTCAATTGGATACATTTTGTCTTGATCGATAGGCTGCATATATAGTCCTGTCCAACCGACCTTATATCGCAATCACGATCTAAATCATTTAGCACTCGAAACTTGAAGGCCAAGAAACCAAAAATTAAAGCTGCAAAAGTAGACCGCGCTCCCACAAGGCGTGGAAGCTTGGAGGCCAAGAAACAAAAAAACTAAAGCTGCAAAAGGATACCGTGCTCCCGCAAGGCGTGGAAACTTGATTTCGGCGAAGCCTTCACGCAGTGCCACGTGCTCGTGCCCTTCGCTCGGCCTAGTGAGCGCGTGTGGGCTCCTATTTCTCCTCCACATACTAGACTTGAGGAAGTGGAAAGAACTTTTGTATTTAAGTATGGCCACCTCTAGCTCCATCGATAAATGTGGGACTAAAGAGTTCCCATCATCCTCTCTTCGTACTCAAGAATGGGTCTTTGAGATTTCTTGGGAATTTCTGAATTTGTTATTCGGCAAAAATGCATATAAATTCCAATAGCTGCAATTCTTGGTGTCTTTCTGTGGAAACATACCAACAGGTTGAACATGAACAACAACAGTCCCCACCGTGGCTTTTAGGCCTTTTAACCTCGGGCGCTATAGAAACCTCGGGCGACATCGTAACTGACATCGGCAACGTGATTCAAGTGCCAGGCACTAGGCCTTCATAGGTCAGTATAAGTAAAAAATTTCGACTTCTTCAAGTGCTATTCAGGCTTGGCCTTCATACACGTCAGTATAAGTAAAAAAATTTCGACTTTCATGAGGCAACTCTTGCACTATAAGTTTGCCATGCACGAAATGAAGGATCAGGTGGAAGCTCAACTTGGTTGTAACAAGTTAAAAAGCGAAACTGCCGAAGAAAAAAACTGAGGAAAGGGAAATCTATTTGTTGTCGCCTAAACAACCAAATAGAGAACAATTGACGTCGGCAATAAAACGTTCAGAATCAAGAAATTTGATCACTGATCCATTTGGACCAGGAATTCGAATAAGATCGCGGAAAGGGCCGTTCCCAAAACCAAAACTGGAATCGGTAGTTGTTTTGGCCGGCATCCACAATTACTTATCAAGCCTCAAATAGGCCCCAAGTTTAAATGTGCCAAAGGCTGTTTTACATTCAATGATTGTCTATACACAGTTTTTTTACCCCTGAAGATTCCATCTGCGAGATCATGATTTTGTTGCCAAACCATGTGAACGTGCTCATTTTAATTTTATTTTATTTTTGTTCAGCAGTTTTTTACATTCACTGATCGGCTACACAAAAATAGTAGTTAAGAGAAAAAAATAGGTTGCGCTAATTATTCTAAAAATAGATGTGATATATGCAACATGAATGATATGAGGTGAATAGCAGCTCTTAAAATAACCCCACCATAGCTGCTCTTTAAAAAGGAAACAAAGTTATGCTACTTCTGTTGTCAAAAAAAAAAAACAAAGTTATTGCCACTTCCACGGACCACACTAATAGTAAAGATCTCTTACTTACTACTCCCTCCGTCCCTTATTAGATGTCGTTTTGGGTGCGTCTTGGTCAAACTTTCTCAACTTTGACTAGGTTTGTAGAAAATACGTCGCAACATTTATATCTCTAGATAAATTTATTAAAAAACTAGACTTAAAGATCTTTTTAATGATACTAATTACTTAGCATAAATATTTATATATTTTAATATATAATTGCCGGCAGTTTGAAAACGTTGACTTCTCGGGAAGCGAGAATGACATCTATTTAGGGACAGAGAGAGTAGGTGATATCCATATGACCGCTGAAAGTCTTATTTTGTTTTCAATCTTTGCATCAAAAAATTGGGTAGGATAGGATTGTATCAAAAAATTGGGTGGACCAACCCCGATGGCTGATGCTGGATGAAATCACAAGCCCTGCAGGGGTGGTTCCACCGAAGCACTTGAGCTCCTTGCGTGCACACACATGGCTCATTTGACTACATATGTGGTTCGATCGGCTGAGCTGCCAGCACGTCGTCTTCTCCCATGTCCAAAATGAATCCTCCACCTCACGCCATCTCTGCTGGCAACGAGTGCCGTCCTGTCTGCATCGCAAGGGCCAGTCGCACAGCCACAACGGCACAACCACATCTGGAGGGCAGCCATGTCGTATTCCATGATGTAGAGGAACCACTCCTGGCACGGCGAGTGATTTCTTTCCGTGACAGTGTCCGAGTCCGGGGTCACACAGATGAAGGCATGGACCTAGCGTCCACTCAGTTTTCTTGCTCTATGAAATGCCGTTTGCCTTTCACCATGTGTTTCCCAAATGGTAGCCACCTCTCAGGTGCAGTATGCAGCTGATATAGACTCTACGGGCACTCATGTGTCGATCAACTTGCTGATTCCTCTCACTCCTAGCACTACGACACAGTGGGAGATAGTAACATAAAGAGTCGATCGAGCTCACAGGCCAAATGACCGAAAGGTTTTTTTTTTTTTTTTTTTTTTTTTTTTTTTTTTTTTTTTGTGACTTCCAAATGACTGAGGATTATGAGTAGCGATGATGAAGGTTGGAGTTGTTTCATAAGGTGCCTCGAGATGACGTATATATAATAGGTAATAATGACAGATGGTCGGGCTGGATTGTAGTGCAGCAAGAGAAATAAATGGAAAGTTGATACTTAAAGTTAAGCGATAGGGAAATTGTGGAAAGCTTCTGGCGTGAAATTGGATTCCCCATCGCTCGATGGTGGGAAAGGGGGAATCACTTTATTGTGGCTAGGCTAAACAAGCCAAATAGAAACCAATTTCCAATGACAAAAAAAAAACGTTCAGAATCAAGAAATTTGATCCCTGATCATTTTGGACCTGGAACTTGAGTAAGATCCTGAAAGGGGGCATCCCCAAGACCGAAACCGGCATCACATTCGCTTATCAAGCCTCAAACAGACCCATGTTTAAATGTACCAAAGGCTGTTTTAGATTGACTGATCGCCTACACAGCAAATTGATTGTTGCTGAAGATGCCAGATGCAAGCTCACAATTTTGTTGCCAGATCCATTGTGAATGTGCTCATTTTAGTCTTATTTAGTTCAGTATTTTTTTTTTTTTTTTTTTTTTTTCACAGATCGGCTACACACAAATAGGTGTAGATGAGAGAAACATAGGTGGCGCTACACTAATCTCAAATAGAGTATATCACTTCCAACCATCAATTGTGAGGTCAATAGCAGCTCTGAAATAAACTCACCATAGTCTTGCAGAAACTAAAGATATATTTATGAAGAAACAAAGTTACTGCCACTTCCATAGACCAAACTGAAGGTAAAGATCTCCTACTAGGGGATTTGCAATATACTCATTTAAATCACAAGCCCCATGGCTGACGCATGTCGCACGATGAAATCACAAGCGCTGGGCGGAAGTGCTTCCTCCGCGTCACATGGGCTCCTTCCGCGGTTCCGCATGTGCGGTTCTACTGACCTGGCTCTGTGTCTTCTTCACCCATGTCAGTTAGGCTTCAAAGTGAATCCCCCACATCTTGCCATCTGCGCTGGTGACGAGAGTGTCACAAGCGCCACTCACACAGTGTGACACCAGCATGGCCACTCTTGTGTTGATTAACTTGCTGATACCTCTCACTCCTAGCTCTAGGACACAGTGGAAGATAGTAACATCCAAATGACTGAGGATTGTGGGTAGTGGTGGATGAAGGTTAGAGTTGTTTTATAAGCAGGAGAAATAAATGGAAAGTGTGGATAAATAAAGTTGGGTAGGAGATGGTTCCGATCCAATTCATTTCTTAAAGATACAAAGCAATAAACTAGGTGGCATAGGCACGTACTACAGAATGTCCTTTGTTAATCAAACACAGTACTTACATGTTTCCTTCTAGCATCGTGACCGTAGAGTCCGCCTTGTATACCAAGGAAAACAAAGGTAGGGTGATTTCAATAATCGGTTTCGAGACAAGTGTTTGAGCCAAGGAGGGTCCTCATCCTTCTATCCCTAAGTAATCACGGACAAAAACTCTCACACTACATCGGTCAGAGTTAGAAACAATGAAGACAAAACTCTAACATGATTACTCCATGAACTGACAATGGAATTAACACTAGTAACCTCGGGCCACCTGTGGACCTCATCGTGGCCTGGAATGATCCTGCCCAAGCTCATGCCACAGCTTGGCTCCGCCACTGTAGCACATATGCGTTTAGAGCATCTCCAACAGTTAGCATATTGGGTTTGCATCCTTTAATTTTTGTAAAAACGACAGAAACTCGTCCCCAACAGTTTGTCATACCGCTTGGCAAAAGTTGACAACTTGGGAAAAACAGCTCGTCAGCGTGCAAATATACGGCGCACGTATCCGATTTGGCATCGGCGTGAGGATCGACCAGAGCTGTGACCTGCAGCGGCGGGGCGCGAGGGTCCAGATGCGCCGCGGGGTGAACTGCGGAGGAGCGTGAGGGTCCAGATGCGCGTGGGGTGAGCTGCAGCGGCAGCGCGGCCGTCCAGGCGCACGTCGCGGCGTTTAGGCGCGGTTGCGGGTCAAAAGCGCGTCGCGCCCTTTGACATCCTAGGGGTGGAAGGACCCAAATAAAAATAGAATCATTTTTTGTGTATTCACTTTGCATATGTACCGCACACATAGATTTACATATATAAGTTTGGTTAATTTATGAAAAGTTTTGTGGTCACTTTGCAAAGTCATAATTCTATTTTGGGGAGTGAATTATAGCTAACTGTTGGTGGGATGTTATGTTTTAACTTGGCATATATTTTTTCTGAGTTAGCAAATCACAAAATTTGCCAAGTAAATTTTAGCAAACTCTTGGAAATGCTCATATTCACAATATTTATAGCCCACACAACCCAAAAAAAAAATGTCAACTTAGCCTAGGTTGTTGCCTTGAAGTTACAGTGCAATCTTCACAACTGGTTATAATCGATTATATTATTTGTAATAGTCACCCAAAGTTCCTCTTAGCTGAACACATTGCGTTGTTTTCTAGAACAACCATGTTGAGCTTCTATGAGTACTATCCTATTCCCTATTCTGGCAATCACAAGTTTACTGAGGCTTCCCATTTGTAGCAAGCATTACTCCTTGTTGTGCCCGTTTGTGTTATGAACAGAGGAAGAGCAACACAATACCACAGTAGGAGTAAACAAGCTTGTTATTAGTTAGGTTATTAGCTTGAGAAGGGTGTATATATATATGGTGGTGAAGTAGGGGCTCAAGGTTGTGCCCGAACGGGTAGTAATGATATTGCATCCATCATATCTTGGAAAACCAGCTCAACCACAACTAGCTTGAAGAAGACAATGATATTTGGGGTTACATCTGCACCATAAACAATAAATTTGTTTTCTCTATGTCAGATATTTGTTTAATAGATCTTCAAAGTTACAGTGATCCCAAAATAATATAGCATAATTAGTTTTGAAGTGTTCAGAGATCTGGAACCGAACAATGGAGAGGTTCCTGTCACCACTCACAGTATCAAGGCAATCAACCAGGCTTATTTAGGATCCAAGGCTAGCTGCATCGCTACATACCCAACCTTTTTTTTTTTTTTTTTGAACTTGCTACATACCCAACCTGTTCAGCAAGAAACATCCATGATCCAACCAGCAGTTTCACCTAGCCGGCAGGTCACCATATCAAAGATATAGGAATTGATCCTCGTGATGGCCTCCCATTACTATTTTTCCACTCGGTTGAGCTTACTAGTCACGATCCAGCTACCGAACCTGTCCCAGCCATGATCCAGCTACGAACGCAACCTGCGGATGCCTCAGAGCCTCTCCTCCTTCCTCAACTAGGTATGCTAATCTTTCGACAGTGCTTGTAGTATTCGGTCTAATTTCATGAAAATAAGATGGTAGTCATTCTGTAGACAGTTAAACAAATTGCGCGCATTCGACCACAAACACAATTCCAAAAGCAGCGAAATTCGTTCTTTAGACAAAACTGCCTCCGTCAGCATTTCTCCGAGTACTCAGATGATGTTATAGCCATATTTTATTCTCTGGGTGCCTGGGGTGGTGTAAAGTTTATAACATTTGGAATGTATCAACGGATGGCAAGCCGGATCAACCTAATGCAGAATCTTAGTCAACTTCATCTCAGCTCATCACCGTACTCCCTAGCAGTCTTGTGTACACTCACTGCAGCATAAGAGTCGCCCCACTTCGCCTTGATGAGGCAGTATGTCAATCAACAGTCTATTGATGAGGCACCATATATATTCCTCAAGCCTCTCTAACACGAGCAGCGACACTGAGCTTGCCCTCAAGGTCTACTTAAGCAATAACAAGCTTCCTCATGCTTCCCATTCTTACAAAGCACTACATTAAGTAATATGAGCTGAGAGGTGCGACACAATTCCATAGTAAAGAGTATATATGGTTATTGGTGGCTTCAAGGAGTATATATGGTGGTGAAAGAGATAAAGAATCAAGGTAGTGAAGATGTTGTAGTGCACGATCGAGCTATGAGTAATGCAGAAAGTGGGTGGTGAAGGACGGACAATTAAATGTAGCAGATGATATGGCTATGAATCGATCATATCCTCTGCTCTACGATTACACATCAAAGGCTAAGAACGTGCAATCATAATTAGGCACTTGGATGACCTTCAGGACCGGAGGCAAATTGTGAGAGACCCGGTCTTTTCTAGATCTGAGAGACCCAGCTCGTTTAGTTGACACCTAGCATTGCACCAATCTAAAAGCAAACCCATGGATTTACATCCTGTTAACGTCAACACACACGCCGTTAGTGTAGACATCGTCTTCCATCGGAAGACACCGAGAGGCCGTTTTCGCCGCGCCCAGGCTCGCGAACGGCAGATCTCGAGTGGCGGCGGGATTGCCATGGTGGAAGCCGTCTGTACGCGGCCTCGAGGGTGGCGAAGCTCGATCGGAGGCGGCGTCGTCGTGCTAGAGCTACGCGGACCGCCCACCCTCTGTCGAGTCGCCCGGCGGCGCAGCCTCTCCCTTCCGCGCGAGCCGCCGGCGGCACTGTCGTGTGGAGTCTTCTGATCGAGGTGAGCTGCTCCACCGCCGAATGCCCACCACCGCGTCGCGACTGCGCGCTGCTTCCGTGCTAGCCTGACGCCCGTTATTAGCTGCGGGGCACTTAGGTGATTTGCCACGCCCGCCAATCGTTCGATGGATTGGCTGAGCAGAGCAATGCGGAGCTAGGTGTTGAACGATGCCCATTGTCACACGCTTATAAGTGAGTGTTTACTGCTCCCAATAACCGCCCCACCCCACCCTTCTTTTCAACTCTCAATCAATAAACATAGTACTATCATCGATGATTCAATCAGTAACTTGAACTCGTGGAAGTCCTCATGATAAATTCCCAAAATGGATCTGGCCTTTTGTTTCTAAAGTTATTGTACTGTAAACATCTCCTTCTGAAATATGCATGCAACAATTAGAAAGTGGACCTAGTTTTTTTGTTTCCAAAGGTATTACCGTTAACATCTTCATCTGAAATCCATTGCTAGTTGTTTACATGGATGACAACTTTTGTTGCAGACCTAGTCTCATATGTTTGCAAGCTCAGGTCTCATATATCTGAAACCTAGACTGTAGTGCCACTAGCTAGTTCTAGGTATCATTTGGGGATTGGTGTGATGAACGGTTTCAGTTTCTGGCAACAACTCCCAAAAATACCAGAGCATGGTTACTACTTACTCATGGTAGTTACTACCGACATTTTGGGGTCTTCTATAATAAGTGTTGGTAGTTTAAAAATTCGATTCTGAAATTGGAATTTGTGGTCATTGGTCAATGAAAAATAAAGTCGGTTTCGGGTTGGGATGTGGGATTCCAGAAGACACTCGTGCCTAGTATCTTGTTTTGCACCTTGGCCCCCCAAACACATTTAGCCATTTAGTAAGTTTTAGGAACAGAAAATTCTAAGGAGTTCAGGACACTTTTTAATCTTTTTTGCAAAAAGGGGTCTACCAAACATTGAATTGGTCGAGACTTGGAGGAAACCACTGAAACAAATGGTTGTTATGCTAGCATCTTTTTATGTTTTACCAAATTACTACTTCACAAAAGGCTAAGATTAAAAATTTTTTTAACAATCTTGAAGCGTGGAATTGTTGATTAATAGTGCAGTTAGTTTGATCTATAGCAAAATGTCTCATTCCTTTTATTTATATATGTGCAGGTGTACCAACAGTCTATTGGTGCTGTTTGTGGACTGGACTGGCGAAGGCCCACCTTCTTGGTGCAGGCGCTAGACGACTCTGATGATGCTGCCACTTCAGCACTTATTAGAGAGGAGGTGGATAAGTGGCAATCGCGAAGGCGTTCGCATATTGTACCGACACCAGGTAATTCGTGATGGCTACAAGGCTGGAAATCTTAAGTCAGCCATGAACTGCAGTTATGTAAAAGATTATGAGTTTGTTGTTACTTGATGCTGATTTTCAACCCCAGCCAGACTTCCTGAAGCGAACCGTGCCCCATTTCAAGGTTTGACAGACATCGTTTGCTTGCATTTTCCAAAGATGAGTC
The DNA here is from genome assembly GCA_015847255.1 of Hyparrhenia diplandra. Taxonomy (NCBI): domain Eukaryota; kingdom Viridiplantae; phylum Streptophyta; class Magnoliopsida; order Poales; family Poaceae; genus Hyparrhenia; species Hyparrhenia diplandra. Next base: position 368,555 of record JADLZK010004962.1, on the reverse strand, counting down.
CATGTGAATTCAATTGTCTGATTCATTGTGTGAGGGGTTTCCAGGGCAATGAGGATGTTGGGCTAGTTCAGACAAGGTGGTCTTTTGTGAACAAGGATGAGAACTTGTTGACTGCAAAACATAAACCTTTGCTTCCACTTTGAGGTGGAACAGCAGGTTAATGGGATCTTCCTCAATTTCTTTGAATTCAACGGAACAGCAGGAGTGTGGAGAATAAAGGCACTTGAGGATTCAGGTGGATGGATGGAGAGGACAACAGTGGAGGACATGGATATTGCTGTCCGAGCACACCTCAAGGGCTGGAAGTTTCTGTTCCTTAACGACGTTGAGGTACTTACATATATCATATTTTACTTTATGGTTATATTATATTACGTTCAGACTTGTGATTACAAATTAAGTAGTGTTGTATGATTATCCTATCAGTGCCAGTGTGAATTGCCAGAGTCATATGAGGCATATCGAAAACAGCAACACCGGTGGCATTCTGGTCCCATGCAGTTGTTTAGACTCTGCTTTGTGGATATTATGAAATCAAAGGTGTTGGACCTTTCCTTGCATGCATAATTTCAAAATATGTTTTTTAATGGTTGCGATCTCTTTTCTCCTCATCAACATCAGTCCAAATGGAGGTACAACAACTTTCAAGATCAAAAGGTGGATGATTCAAACTGCTGATAGTTTGGGAAGACGCACTTAGGGACATAGACTCAACTACTCTTGTTTCTTCCTTTCTCTGTTCAAATGCCGATCATGTAAACCAGTGCACATTAGCAGTTGCACTTCAGTCTGTAACAATTGACTTGTAATGGTCCTAACAGCTAGATTCTGTTGAAATGAAATTGTGTTTGTTGTCGAAAGAAAAATGATGGCTCTAAACTAGAAGCTGTTGATAGATTGCATTGGAGTTATGATGCAACATGCATTTTCCATATAGAATTGATGCAATACCTGTACATTTTCCATATACAGATGAATCATAGCACGAGAGGAATTTCGTCTCCACTAATGAATCACCGAGATGGACTTGTGAACCGGGTGGGGATTGGCGTCGCGGCAGCCTCTGCCTTCCGATGCAAGGAACCCTTCGATGGCTTGGGATGGAAGCAGTAGTTAACGTGGGTAACGACGTAACGGCAGAACAGGAAATAGAATGGAAGTAGCAAAGGGGTATATGTGCTTTGAGATTGGTGACTTACACCTGTCATTTGGAGAGCCAGGTCCTCCCAGATTTAGAAAAGACCGGGTCTCTTCTAATTTGCCTCCTTCAGGACCTGCTACTGAGCCAATTCATTGGTAGTTTGATGAAATAACTCCTTTTCTAAAAAAAAAGTTTACTGAAATAACTCATAATATTCAGGGCCAACCGAAGTAAAACACAAATATCGAACTACTACAATTCTTCAACCTCCCTCTGTCTAAAATGACAAAAGCGGTTAATTTTCTGTAAACAACCTTTTTTTGTGACAAGGCATGCAACAACTCTGTGCAGCTACTACAATTTCTTCAACCTGCCTCTGTCTGAAATTGCATCCATCATATCTTGGAAAACCAGCTCAACCACAACTAGCTTGAAGAAGCCAATGACATTTGGGGTTATCTGCACCATAAACAATAAATTTTTTTTTCTCTATGTCAGATATCTGTTTAATAGATCTTCAAAGTTACAGTGATCCCAAAATGATATAGCATAATTAGTTTTAAAGTGTTCAGAGATCTGGAACCGAACAATGGAGAGGTTCCTGTCACCACTCACTCAGTATCAAGGCAATCAACCAGGCTTATTTAGGATCCAAGGCTAGCTGCATCGCTACATACCCAACCTGTTCAGCAAGAAACATCCATGATCCAACCAGCAGTTTCACCTAGCCGGCAGGTCACCATATCAAAGATATAGGAATTGATCCTCGTGATGGCCTCCCATTACTATTTTTCCACTCGGTTGAGCTTACTAGTCATGATCCAGCTACTGAACCTGTCCCAACCATGATCTCTTTTGCATCTGGAGTACAGATTCATACATTCAGGGTAACAACTGATCCTAGTGATGGTCACTATGTAATATTGTCTCACACAGTTGAAGTAACTGGACATGCTGCCAACTCTGTGGTTGATCCTTCAAATAGTACCAAAGGGCAACCCAGTCATAGTGGTGTGAAGTCCAGAGAAGCTTGTGATGATAACCAACCATGGCGTGAATGTTGTTTAAAACTGAGTTTGTGACAAAATTAATCGAGGAAACAAGGGACCAAGGCCACACATCAAAAAGGGTTCGGCGTTTTTTTTTATGAAACAGGAGGGGTTTGCACCCCTACTGGAAATTTTATTAAAACAAATAAAAAGTTACAGAGTACATCTATGAAACAAAGAAAGAAACGAAAAAAAATCATCAAAATTACACAACATTTTCTAGCCATTGATCTATCTCGGATGAAGTCTTGCTTTGGCTCTTAGAATAACTAAGGAAAATTTACTTTTGAAAACTTGACGTCATCTGAGAACTGAGTTTGAATATTTCTGAAGGATCGTTTTGAAGGCACCAAATTGACCAACAGATTGTGATCACAATTTCCATGAAGAAAGACACCTGTAACTGAAATTTTAACTCCCTGATGATGTTCGGTGATTTAATTGTGTATAAGACCGTGGACAATGTTTTGTGGTTGGAAAAAATGTCCCCAGCATAGAAGAGAGGATTGGGAAGTACTTATAGAGGTCGTGCACATTGTCCTACCCATCACTCTTTTTAATGCCATTGAAAAATCATTAAAGTGAATGTTTATGATATTTCTGTTCTCAGCCATGTTGTACGCAAATACTTTCATAAGTACATAGAAAAATCCCTTCGGTGAAATCTCTGAGTCAAAAAAAAGATTAATATGGGCACTTAAGTTCTATTTGGATTGAACAGTTTATTTTCAGAGGATAATATTCAAGAACAATTGACGAATAATATTCAAGAACAATTGACGAATAATATTCAAGGCCAACTGAGGTAAAATACAATATCAAGGCATCAAGCTCTATGGAGCGACCACAATGTGTAGAATTTTTGATTCCATCCAAGCAGGTGTAGCAGTAAACTGCCTGTGCAGAATATAAGGTTTGTTGGCAGTTCAGATTCATCCTTTGCGTTTTAGTCTACATACAAACTGTCCCCACCAATCTTCCTCGTACTATCGTGTACAGTCATTCCCAGAGCTGGCAATCAGAAATTTGCTGATGCTTCCCATTCTTAGCAAAGAGGTGCAACCCAATAGCAGAGTAGAGAGTATAAACGATCCTATTGCTCATGCTGATGGCAGTTCCTATATATCCTACTGTTGGTTGAGTTTTGGTTGCTTGGGAGGCGTATATATATGTTGGTGAAGTAGCAAAAAGAACTCAGGGTAGGTAGAAATGTCGTGCCTGAGCTGGTAGTAATGTAGTGCTCCTGCATGGTTGTGGAAGTGTGTGGGTGGTAACTAATGCAGAAGATTGGTGAGGACTGGTGATACAACAGCAGTTATTTCCTTTTGTCTCCTTGCAAATGTGACTTACATTGATAGCTCCATGTGATTTGCTTATGGACATCATCACTCTTGAGAGACACCGTGTGCCGTGCTGTTCGAGATCTATTTAGGCGACACTGATTTTCACAGAGAAAAAGAGAAAGATTTACATGACATATCGAAGTATCGAGTAAAGAAGCGCTTGGTCTTTGGTTCATTTCAATACTTACTGGACTAGTCCACTCCTGTCTTCTACAAACATGCACAACTATTTGCGTAGTATCAACAAATAATGCAGGTTCTGGAGACCTCCTTGCCCGGTTGCCGGTGCATGCAAGCGCTCGTGCTAGATAAGCTACGGCGGTGGTGCAACAACAAGAGGAAAAACCCTAGCTCAATTGGATACATTTTGTCATGATCGATAGGCTGCATATATAGTCCTGTCCAACCGACCTTATATCGCGATCACGATCCAAATCATTTAGCACTCGAAACTTGAAGGCTAAAAAACTGAAAATTAAAGCTGCAAAAGTAGACCGCGCTCCCACAAGGCGTGGAAGCTTGGAGGCCAAGAAACAAAAACTAAATCTGCAAAAGGATACCGCGCTCCTGCAAGGCGTGGAAGCTTGATTTCGGCGGAGCCTTCATGCAAAGTGCCACGTGCCCGTGCCCTTCGCTCGGCCTAGTGAGCGCGTGTGCGCTCCTCTTTCTCCTCCTCATACTAGACTTGAGGAAGTGTGTCAGATTCCGGCTAGATTGGGCCGGAATTGACACGTGAATTGGGGATTGGAAGGAGAGGATGGAGTAGGGGACGGGGCGGCGGCGATCGGCGGTGGCCGGCGGCCGGCGGCGGTCAAGCCTTGCGCTGCCCGAGGGGCGACGGCGTGGGCGGCGGCGGCGGTCGAGGGGAGGCAGGGGCGCGTGGGGAAGAGGGGAGGCAGGAGATTGGGATAAAATTCTTTATTTGCTTGTTACCCCGAAAGATTACAGACCCCCTTATATAGCCCGGCTAGTGGGACTTGTATCTCAAGCAATCTCTCTAAAGATTTCCTTATAGATTGGAATACCTTTTACAAGCATGTCCTATTTATTTATTTCCTAATAAGGGTCTCCCTTATAGATGAGATATCCCCTTGCACACCAAAACACCTAAAGATAATCCTAGATATTTTCCTTCTTTTTCTCGAATTAGTTGCCGAAGAATCCGCGGAAGGGAGGGGACGGAGGCGGGGCGCGTGCGCAAGGCCCGGGGGGGGCGGCCCCGGCACTCCTTGGGCCTATCGGGCCTGTCCTTCCAGGCCCTATTTCCTGGATCATGACATCTCCCCCCTTCTCCGACCGGGCGGCGTCCTCGCTACTGGATGAAAGTCCATTCGGTGACACACGGATGGGGATCGGCTGCCCCTAGGAGGATGAGCTTGACTCGCGGCATGAGATCGACCACCCGACCGGGGTTCCTGAGGATCATGTTCTCCCTGGTTTGCTTGGGGTCAAATTCTAGAAGATAGTGAAGGTTGCCGATGTAGCCGTGGTAGATGTACCGATGAACAAAGACGTCCCTCGCTGTGGAAGCCGCCCGACGACGGGCTGCTAGTAGGAGCTCCCTCGGAACGCCTACATCTAGGTGCTGGTGCACCATGTCGCGTGGGGGGCTCTCCAGGAACAAGAAACGCTCATTGGGTGGAGCGTTGACGAAGAGTGGAAGTAGACGCCAAATAGTGATGTCGCGGCGAGTGGGAGGAGTAGCGACCAAGTTCAACATCGTACCGTACATGAAGGAGCCGACGTCGAACAGGGAGGGCGAGAGCTAGTGAGCGGCCCTCTCTAGATCGTAGCTGATGTGGACATTGTCGACGGTGAGGAAGAGGCGATCCATGCCGTCGAGGAAGACGACCTTGGCTGGGCCGACGTGATGGCGCCGTGGCCATATGCCGCTCAAGAGGATGGCGGTCGGTGCAGCTGATGTTGGCTCCGTCGTGTAGGCTCCCAAGGCGAGGAAGTTCGCCCCGAACTCCGCCCCGAAGCAAGGCCTCGATGAAGTCCGGCAAGTGGGAGAGGAGGCCGGAAGGTAGAAGCGCCGCCGTCGAAGGAGGAGGCCGTCTTCGAGTGTCCATGCTGGAGCAGCGTCGCCACGTGGTGACGCCAAGGGCGATCTCGGCGTAGATGCTGGTCCTCCAATGTAGCCCGACGTAAGCCGGACGAAGATTCCGGGCGGATGTGTCGTAGAGGTCCAAGGCGCCGCATGCCTCAAACGCTTCCCAAGCCGAGTCGCAGCGTGGGATGCCAGCAAAATAAGATGCCTGACCCGAGGAGGACAGGCGGGCGCCCCTACGCTGAGGGGGTGGAGCTGAAGTGAACGTGCTCGGGCGACCCTCACGGTAGTACTGCAGCTCGTGGGTCGCGAAGTCCCACGTCACGTGTCCCAGGCTTGCCAGCCAAGGCATGCCAAGGATGACGTCGACGTCCTCGCCCAGTGGCATGACGTAGGCGTCGATGTCGAAGGTGCTGGCGTCGAGGCGTAGTGGCACGTCGAAGGTGGCGGCGCGGCATGTAGACGTGGCGCCGGTGCCGGTGGTGACGCGACACGCGACCGGGCCGAGTCCGGGAGGCCTGCCGTGGTCACCACGCGGGGGTCGATGTAGTTGTGCGTTGCTCCCGAGTCAACGATGATGTTGACACCCGTGCCTGAGATCATACCGACGAGGTAGAGAGAATGAGCACCACGCATCGGGAGTCGGGGTCCCCTGAGGACCTTAAGATCACCGGCTCCTCTTTGATGTCCGCTAGTGGGGCGTTTGTCGTGGTTGTCGGTGTAGTCGTTGAAGATCGTGGATGTCGAAGAGATGCTTGCACTTGTGACCCCGTGAGAACGCTCGTCACGCTTGAAGCGTAGTCCACCTTTGCGTCGTTCCGTCATCTCCTCCGAGTCGGCCGTTTGAATGGCCGAAGTTGTTGCTTGGCGACGGGGGCGCTGGGGGCGGCCAGCCAGGTCGAGGCGCAGGGCCCCCGCGCTTGCTTTGTGCCGGCTTGCCGGTGTTGTAGAGGATGGCGAGGCGTCGCCAGACGCCGGGCGAGACATGGCTGCCTCCATGTCCTTGGGGTTCTGCATCTCGGCGTCCATATTGAGCGGTTCGCCCAAGCCTCGGGCCGTAGATGTTGACTGCTGCTGGTCATCGAGGTTGCTGCGCGACGCGCCACGTGTGCCGGGAACTGCCGGGTACTCGCCGACGCCGCCGTCTTCCTTCCTTAGTGATGCCAGCTCACCCAGCGGATTGCGCCGTTCAGGCCGGGCGGCGCCGTTGACATCTTGAGCAAAGCTTGCCCAATCTGCCACCGGTTTCTCCTGGGACAGCCTCATGTACCATTGCTGTGCTCCTCCCGTGAGATGATAGGAAGCATACCGGACTTGCTCAGTAGCTGGCGTACCTTGTCCCCTGAAGAATTGTTCACGTGGTTGATCCATGGGAGGGATCCTCCTTGCTATCGTAGGTCGGGAAGGACAGCTTGTGCGACGGGAGCGAGACACAGGGAAGGTGTCGGCCGAGGGGAGGAGGGGGCGGCGCATGCGCCCTGGCGATGGCGTGCTCGCTGATGCGACCTTCGGCCTCAAGTAGCCCTTCATCGGGTTCTCCGAGATCAGGCTTTGTTACCCGATTGTCACCGTTACGCTTGCCATCGATCCGCTTCTTGATGAAGTCGCGGGCTGCCGTCTCAACACGCCCTCATCTCGATCTTGGCGTCATGTAGTTGTTGACGGTGTTTGGCGTTGCTGGATCATCGCCTGAGATGATAGCGAGTCTATCATCGATCTTGTCCATCCCGGCGTTCATCTTGGCGAACTTCGTCGCCCCCGGGGTTCTTCAGCAGCTTCTTAGATTCGGCGTCCATGGTGGTGGGTGGATCGTAGTGGTCTCCGGATACCGGTATTTGCCGATTCCGGCTAGATTGGGCGGGAATTGACACGTGAATTGGGGATTGGAAGGAGAGGATGGAGTGGGGACGGGCGGCGGCGGCGCGGGCGCGCCGCTGCCCGAGGGGGCGCTTGCGTGGGCGGGCGGCGGCGGTCGGGGGCAGGCAGCGCGCGTAGGGAAGAGGGGAGGCGGGGAGATTGGGATAAAATTCTTTATTTGCTTGTTACCCCGAAAGATTACAGACCCCTTACTTATATAGCCCGGCTAGTGGGACTTGTATCTCAAGCAATCTCTCTAAAGGTTTCCTTATAGATTGGAATACCTTTTACAAGCATGTCCTATTTATTTATTTCCTAATAAGGGTCTCCCTTATAGATGAGATATCCCCTTGCACACCAAAAACACCTAAAGATAATCCTAGATATTTTCCCTCTTTTTCTCCGAATTAGTTGCCGAAGAATCCGCGGAAGGGAGGGGACGGAGGGCGGGCGCGCCTTGGAGCCCCGGGGGGGCGGCGCCGGTGCTCCTTGGGCCTATCGGGCCTGTCCTTTCCGGCCCTATTTCCTGGATCATGACAAAGTGGAAAGAACTTTTGTATTTAAGTATGGCACCTCTAGCTCCACCGATAAATGTGGGACTAAAGAGTTCCCACCATCCTCTCTTCGCACTCAAGAATGGATCTTTGAGATTTCTTGGGAATTTCTGAATTTGTTATTCGGCCAAGCACATATAAATTCCAATAGGTGCAATTCCTGGTGTCTTTGTGTGGAGACATACCAACAGGTTGAAGATGAACAGCAACAGTCCCCACCGTGGCTTAATTTTAGGCCTTTTAACCTCGGGCGCTATAGAAACCTCGGGCGACATCGTAATCGACATCGCCAACGTGATTCAAGTGCCAGGCACTAGGCCTTCATAGGTCAGTATAAGTAAAAAAAAATTCGACTTCTTCAAGTGCTATTCAGGCTTGGCCTTCATACGTCAATATAAGTAAAAAAATTCCGACTTTCATGAGGCAACTCTTGCACTATAAGTTTGCCATGCACGAAATGAAGGATCAGGTGGAAGGTCAACTTGGTTGTAACAAGTTAAAAGCGAAACTGCGGAAGAAAAACTGAGGAAACGGAAATCTATTTATTGTCGCCTAAACAACCAAATAGAGAACAATTGACGTCGGCAATAAAACGTTCAGAATCAAGAAATTTGATCACTGATCGATTTGGACCAGGAATTCGAATAAGATCGCGGAAAGGGCCGTTCGAAACCAAAATTGGCATCGGTAGTTGTTTTTTGGCGGGCATCACAATTACTTATCAAGCCTCAAATAGGCCCCAAGTTTAAATGTGCCACAGGCTGTTTTACAGCCACTGATTGTCTACACACAGTTTTTCCCCTGAAGATTCCATCTGCGAGATCATGATTTTGTTGCCAAAATCTGCGAGATCATGATTTTGTTGCCAAACCATGTGAACGTGCACATTTTAATTTTATTTTATTTTTGTTTAGTAGTTTTTTACATTCACTGATCGGCTACACAAAAATAGGAGTAATTAAGAGAAAAATAGGTTGCGCTAATTATTCTAAAAATAGATGTGATATATGCAACATGAATGATATGAGGTAAATAGCAGCTCTTAAAATAACCTCACCATAGCTGCTCTTTAAAAAGGAAACAAAGTTATTGCCACTTCTGTTGTCAAAAAACAAAAGTTATTGCCACTTCCACGGACCACACTAATAGTAAAGATCTCTAACTAGGTGATATCCATATTACCGCTGAAAGTTTTATTTTGTTTTCAATCTTTGCATCAAAAAAATTGGGTAGGATTGTGGACCAACCCCGATGGCTGATGCGGGATGAAATCACAAGCCCTGCGAGGGGGTGGTTCCACCGAAGCACTTGAGCTTGCGCGCACACACATGGCTCATCTGACTACATATGTGGTTCGATCGCCTGAGCTGCCACCACGTCGTCTTCTCCCTTGTCCAAAATGAATCCTCCACCTCACGCCATCTCTGCTGGCAACTGAGTGTCGTCCTGTCTGCATCGCAAGGGCCAGTCGCACAGCCACAACCACATCTGGAGGGCAGCCATGTCGTATTCCATGATGTAGAGGAACCACTCCTGGCACGGCGAGTGATTTCTTTCCGTGACACAGTGTCCGAGTCCGGGGTCACACAGATGAAGGCATGGACCTAGCGTCCACTCAGTTTTCCTGCCCTTTGAGATGTCGTTTGCCTTTCACCATGTGTTTCCCAAATGGTAGCCACCTCTCAGGTGCAGTATGCAGCTGATATAGACTCTAAGTGCACGCATGTGTCGATTAACTTGCTGATTCCTCCCACTCCTAGCACTACGACACAGTGGGAGATAGTAACATAAAGAGGCGATCGAGCTCACAGGCCAAATGACCGAGAGTTTTTTTTTTTTTTTTTTTGACTTCCAAATGACTGAGGATTGTGGGTAGCGATGGATGAAGGTTGGAGTTGTTTTATAAGGTGCCTCAAGATGATGTATAATAGGAAATAATGACAGATGGTCGGGCTGGATTGTAGTGTAGCAAGAGAAATAAATGGAAAGTTGATAATTAAAGTTAAGCGATAGGGAAAGTGTGGAAAGCTTCTGGCGTGAAATTGAATTCCCCATCTCTCGATGGTGGCAAAGGGGGAATCACTTTAATGTCGACCAGGCTAAACAAGCCAAGTAGAAACCAATTTCAATGACAAAAAACGTTCAGAATCAAGAAATTTGATCCCTGATCATTTTGGACCTGGAGTTTGAGTAAGATCCCGAAAGGGGCCGCCCCCAAGACCGAAACCGGCATCACATTCGCTTATCAAGCCTCAAACAGACCCATGTTTAACTGTACCAAAGGCTGTTTTACATTGACTGATCGCCTACACAGCAAATTGATTGTTCCTGAAGATGCCAGATGCGAGCTCACAATTTTGTTGCCAGATCCATTGTGAATGTGCTCATTTTAGTCTTATTTAGTTTTTTTACATTCACAGATCGGCTACACACAAATAGGTGTAGACGAGAGAAAAATAGGTGGCGCTACACTAATCTCCAGTAGAGTATATCACTTCCAACCATCAATTATGAGGTCAATAGCAGCTCTGAAATAAACTCACAATAGTCTGACAGAAACTAAAGATATATTTATGAAGAAACAAAGTTATTGCCACTTCGGTAGACCACACTGAAGGTAAAGATCACAAGCCCCATGGCTGACGCATGTCGCAGGATGAAATCACAAGCGCTGGGTGGAAGTGCTTCCTCCGCGTCACATGGGCTCCTTCTGCGGTTCCGCATGTGTGGTTCAACTGACCTGGCTCTGTGTCTTCTTCTCCCATGTCAGTTAGGCTTCAAAGTGAACCCTCCACCTCTTGCCATCTGCGCTGGCGACGAGTGCTTCACAAGCGCCACTCGCAGTGTGACACCAGCATGGTCACTCTTGTGTTGTGTTGATTAACTTGCTGATACCTCTCACTCCTAGCTCTATGACACAGTGGGAGATAGTAACATCCAAATGAGGATTCTTGGTAGTGGTGGATGAAGGTTGGAGTTGTTTTATAAGCAGGAGAAATAAATGGAAAGTGTGGATAATTAAAGTTGGGTAGGAGATGGTTCCGATCCAATTCATTTCTTAAAGATGCAAAGCAATAAACTAGGTGGCATAGGCATGTACTACAGAATGTCCTTTGTTAATCAAACACAGTACTTACATGTTTCCTTATAGCATTGTGACCGTAGAGTCCACCATATATACCATGGAAAACAAAGGTAAGGTGATTTCAATAGTTGGTTTCGAGACAAGTGTTTGAGCAAAGGAGGGTCTTCATCCTTCTATCCCTGTGCAATCATGGACAAAAACTCTCACACTACATCGGGTAGAGTTACAAACAATGAAAACAAAACTAACATGATTACTCTATGAACCGAGAATGGAATCAACACTAGTAACCTTGGGCCACCTGTGGACCTCATCGTGCCTGGGATGATCCCGCCCAAGCTCATGCCACGGCTTGGCTCCATGGTAGTAGCACACATGCATTTAGAGCATCTCTAACAGTTTAGCATATTGAGTTGGCATCCTTCAATTTTTACAAAAACGACAAAAATTCGTCTCCAACAGTTTGGCACACTGCTTGGCAAAATTTGGCAACTTGGAAAAAGCAGTCCGTCAGCACGTAAATATACGCGGCGCGTATCCGGTTTGGCATTGGTGTGAGGATCGACCAGAGCTGCGACCTGCAACGGCGGGTGCGAGGGTCTAGATGCGTGTGGGGTAGGCTGCAGCGGTAAAGAATAGCATTTAGATTACTCCTCTCCTCTCTTCTATAGATATGGACATTTATATTGGCATAGTATCAACACCTAATGCAGTTTTCATTCTTGACGCAATATATAATACCTTTGGACTGCTCCGGTTGAAATTTTGCTGTATTATTTTTTCAAATGAATGCACACACAAAAAAAAAGAGAGTTCGTGTGATTTTTACTGACGAGTAAAAAAAGAAGAAACAAAAAAAAGATAGCAAGAAACGACACCACCAAATAGCCCAACTACGAGTACCAAGTACCAACAACCAAATATCTAACCGAAAGCAGCTACTATAAAGTCTAACAAAAAAAAAAAAACCAACAACAATAAAATTTTAAAAAGCTAGCGTCTTACCACATTGCGAATTTGAATTGTTGGATGTCTGGCTTCACTTCGGCAGCGCCGCAACCTTCCTGGATGCTGTTTGTCGCCCGATGAAGTTAATAACTGTGTCACCTCCACATGCCTAGCCTTGTTCAGGGTCGTTGCGGAGCAAACTCGGGGTGGCCCGGACTTGGACAAAGACATCGGCAACACTGTAGGGGCTTCGGCCCCTCAAGATTCCTCAAAAAAGACATTGCAAACGAAGTTGGCCATGCCCTCAGCTGGTGTGTGGCCTGCCTGCCCGACCAGTGATGGTTGTGTCTTCACAAACCAGTGACTCGGGTCTGCCCGTTGACTTTTCTCGGCCCCCAACCCTGATGGGTGGAGGGAGATCCTGCTTCAATAAAAGACATGCACAGCCTGCGGATGCCTCTGAGCCTGTCCTCCTTTCTCAACTAGGTATACTAATCTTTCTACATTACTTGCAGTACGTATTCGGTCTACTTTAACGACAAGGAAGATGGTAGTCATTCTGTAGACAACTAAACAAATTTGCGCACGTTCAACCACAAACACAATTCCAAAAGCAGTGAAATTCGTTCTTCAGAGAAAACTGCCTCCTGTCAGCATTTGTCCGAGTACTGAGATGATGTTGCAGCCATATTCCTATCTTTGGGTGCCTGGGGCGGTGTAAAGTTTAGAACATTTGGAACGTATCAGCGGATGGCGACGAGGTCAACTTCATCTCAGCTCACCACCGTACTCCCAAGCACTCTCGTGTGTACACTCACTATAGCATATTAAGAGTCGCCCCTTTTCTCCTTGATGAGGCACTAGTCTCTTGTCAATCAGCAGTCAATTGATGAAGCACCATATTCCTCAAGCCTCTCTAACGCAAGCAGCTACACTGAGCTTTCCCTCATGATCTGCGTCAGCAATAACAATTTTCCTCATGGTTCCCATTCTTACAAAGCATTACATTATGTAATAGAGCCGAGAGGTGCGACGCAATTCCAAAGAAGATAGTATACATGGTTATTGGTGGCTTCAAGCCGTATATATGGTGGTGAAGGAGATAAAGAATCAAGGTAGTGACAATGATGTAGTGCCCGATCGAGCCGGGAATAATGCTGAAAGTGGGTGGTAAAGGACGGACAATTAAATGTAGTACATGATTTGGCTATGAATGATCACATCTCCTGCGCCACGATTACACATCAAAGGCTAAGAACATGCTACCATAATTATGCACTTGGATGACCTTCAGGACCTGCTACTGAGCAGTTCATTGGTGGTTGACTGAAATAACTCCTAATATTGAAGGCCAACGGAAGTATAAACACAAATATCGAACTACTACAATTCTTTAACCTGCCTCTATCTAAAATGACAAAAGCGGGTAACTTTCTGTAAACAAGGCTTGCAAGAACTTTTTTTTTTTGGGGGACTAGGCTTGCAAGAACTTTGTGCAGCTACTTCAATGTCTTCGACCTGCCTCTGTCTGAAATTGCATTCCATCAGTTTCAGATCTTGGAAAACCAGCTCAACCACAACTAGCTTGTAGAAGCTCAACTATAGTGTGTGAAAATTTTGCTTGCGTATTCGTTGACAACCATGCGATTCGCGTTTTCCAGTGACAAATCGAACTTCTACTACCTATTACCTTATTTAGCACCTGAAAGGCTCATGTTCTGTCAACAATGCGTGAAAGGAATGTGCTGCCCGTGCCTAGCTAGTCTGTAAAGAAAAGCTACTTTTTCTGTTTTAAGCTTTTTTTAGAACTTGTTACAAGAATTATGTCCAGGTTTCGGTGGCACATCCTGTCTAACTACTCTAGGTACCTGGTCCTTCCTAATTGCTATTGACCAACAGTATAATGTGATTCAGGAAATACCCAGCCACCATCAGAAAGTGTGATGAAATTTTTAGACCAGCATTGGGATGGATATTCATGATCATTTCGTCCATAAAAAAATTGGGTAGACCTTATGTTGAGTGACGTGGTAACCATACCCATGGGAACCAAGTCAGAGAGGGTCCCGTCAGCTGAGACTTGTGGATGCTTCTATTGAAGTAAGTTGCCTTATTTAACTCAGCTTACTATATATTCATGGCATATATGAATTATACGAAATGTTTCAAATGTAAACTAAACACAATCGTATAACTAGTTAAACTTGTCCTTTTATATAGCCCTTGCATTATTCTGTTTAATTTGATGATAAGATGGTAGTCATTCCGTTTACAATAAAATTTGCACAACTTCGACCAAACACAATTGCATAACTATCTATGTGAGAGACATCTGGCGCAGGGGATTGCACAGTTTCTTTGCAGCTCACCATCGCATTCCCTAGTTATCTCTTCTAGACTCATTGTAGCTTAGGAATGGCTCGACCTCACCCTTGTCAGTTTGGCCTCATTCTTCTGATTGGCAATCAGAAATTTGCTGATGCTTCCCATTCTTAGCACAGCATGGTTGTACTATGCAAAGAGGTGACACTTCAAAAAATATGCAAAGAGGTGCGTAGCTAGAAATTTCGTGCCCGAGCTGGTAGTAATGTAGTGCTCCTGCATGGCGTGGTCATATCATCCTCCCTCCCTTGAAAAGGAGCCGTCCTCCACTCTAATTCTTTTTTGGTCCAAAGAATTGTGCTAGGCTAAGTAACAACAACACGATCTTGTTCAATGACAGCAAGGTATTTGAATCTATAATCATATAAATCAAGTAGTAGCCTTGTAGGTAGAAATCTAAACAACTTGAAATCAAGTTTAGCTTTCACCTTGCATTGATGCTCAGAACTATCGGTGAATGTCGATGGCATGGTCACATCACTCGGCCATCTCCACCGTTGTCAACGCCATGGCGAACCAGATGGGGTTGGCGTGGCAGTGCGCCGCCGCTTGGCTCACTGAAGGGGGCTGGGGTGAACGACGAAGGTGATGCTTGCAATTCCTGGCCCGGTGCCTCGTGCCGAGGCAGAAAAGGCAACGAGACGGGGAGGTGCACCGAGCGGCGATGTGATCCGTAGCCAGATAGTTGAAGCAGCGACCGGCGGCGAGGCGGCAGCGGCGGGCGACAAGGTTGAGATGGAGCATGGCGGCGCACGCGCCGTCGACTCTGAACAAGCATGAAGCCGTCCATGTCGATGGGTGCAGCCGCCCGAGGACATGTGGAGGTGGCGTAGATCCCGACCAGATGAACACCGTTGCCCGAGGAGGCGATGTTCGGGCACACGCCTGGCGGCGCAGCGGGCCAAGCCGCTAGTCTTGGCGGCAACCACTGGTGGCCCGGTGTGGGACCACCGCTAGGGTGTGCCTGGCTTTGGCGATGATGGTGCCGCCGCTTCTTGGTGATGGCAGCCGGGCTTACCCTCAGTGCCCCGTCTAGAGTAGGTCCTCGCGGCGGCATCCCGCGGACAGCGCCGAGGTAAGGTGTTGCCGATAGCGGCTCACCATCCGAAGTCATCCCGAGGCCGTCGTCCGCCCACCGGCTGGACTTGGGGCGTCCCACCAAGGCACGACTAGGGAAGAATGGGGCTGCATCGGGACAAGAGTCTCGTACATTGAGAAGCTTCAACGGGCGTCGTTGCCGGCGTCCTCAACTTCGTCCTCAAGACCTCGACAAGGCCCTCGGCGAGGGGCGAACTCCTCGCGCACCCTCTCTGCGCCCCCTCCAAAGCGTCGCGAAAAGACAACTCCGGGCGGCGGGCATCCATCGGTGGTGAGCTGGCCGCCCGCCAGCACGGCGCGTCTGCGGCCGGGACAGAGGTGGCGAGCTGGGGCAACGAACTCCGGTGGCGGCGCACACCAAGCCCCAGGCCCGGAGGACCTTCCCGACGCCGGGGAACCTGGCACGGGCGGAGGAGGGCGGTGGCGCTGGCGATGTAGCACCCCGCCGAAGGGGGAAGCGGCGTGGTGGGCGCCCGGCGGTGGCTCCAAATCACGGATTCAGGCGGAGCCGCTGCCACCAGCCCTTGAAGCTTCGGGCCGGCGCTTGAGCGGATCCGGTGGGGGCTTGAGCGGAGACGGCTTGAATTGGCTGGATTTGGAGGATCGAGGTGAGGATGGAGGCAGCTCGGGAGGGAGGGGGTTGGGCGGCGGGTCAGACATGACCATTTTTTTGGCCGAACATTCCCTCAGGCCTTGTTCGGTTCTAGCTGATCCAATCACGGGCGGGCAGGCCTGGAATCAGTGGATCCACTTGTGTCACTCATTCCAGGCCTGGGTTCAATTCTATTCTAAAACCAATACTGCTGGGCTGAAGTTGCTATTCGTTTCAACCTGAGATGAATCCAGGCCTCATTCCTTGCATGTAACAGGCACTTACCAAATACATACAAATAAAAAGCTGGAGGTGTATGAACTCTAGCTCACATATAATCCCAACAGAAGTATTACCAAGCTTGTTGAATTTTACATTAAAAGCAAAACCATTCATGACCTCACAAACAGTGGCCCAAATTTAAGTGCATTATGACCTGACCACTCAGTACCCAAAGTGTCATTATATAATGTTTCTAAAATGTCTCAAAACATGAACATGGTTCCTAGATTCAAAACTTAAATTACAACAATACCCAAAGCAACAAATAAACAAAACTGAGAAGGCTGAATACATCATTGTGGGAGGTAGATATCACAGTCCTAGTAGACGGCACGGGCAAGCTGGATGCGCTGCTTCTACCCGCCGCTAAGGTTGATGCCATGCTCCCCGATCTCCGTTTGGTGGCCGAATTCCATCATCTCCAGGTCCTTCTCCAGGCAGCACACCCTAATGACCTCCTTGTACCTCTCCCGGTGCATGGGCTTCCCGAACAAGATGTTTTCCTCAGTGGTGCCATTCTGGATCCATGCCGTCCGAGCCACATACGCCGTGCTGCCGCAAACCTTTACCTGCATGTATCATTGCATTTTCTCAAAAGCAACATTCTGTAGTGGGTTCAAACTGAAACATTTTATAGTAATCCTGCAAAAAAAAAAATTATTCTTTTTTTTCTCATAAAGACTCAGCCACAGTGCTGCCGAAATGTAGCGACGTAGCAGATAAAAGTTCTACTATTCCCGTGTCTGTCAAATACAGAAATGAATGTCCAAACCTTCAGTCTAGATTTCTTTATGCAGAGCATTAGAGCAAAGATGCATGACACTAAAGCTTTGTACTGTTAGTAGGCACTACAAGAGATCATATCGAAGAACTCTCATATATGTTTAAATAGAACATCTGAACTCTCAAGTATATGTTTAAGCCTTCCTTTGCAATATAATTAAAGTTTCTATTTTATTTATACTGTCAGATAGTTATCCAAGAGATAACTGAACATTTCAGGCTACACAAGAACTAGACCTAGTCATTTTGCAATTGCTCAAAAATTGGTTACAAAACTAGAAAGTATTTCTTCTTTCAGGTTGCTTTGGAACAATGGTCAAACTGGTTCCAGAACAGTTCAACAAGGCATAGGAACATGCAAGGAACCAATAATTTATAGTGCTAGTCAAGAACCAATATTTTTCAGACCATGATGTAAGTATGCATCGCTGAAATTAGGAACATATTTGGGCAAATAAAAACAGATAGAAGCTAGCAGAGAATAAAGTAATATACTTGCATAGCAGTTAACAATCACCATAGTAATTATACAGCTGTTTTTGATGAACAATAATGACCTAACATTCCTCGACACTGCATAGGCCTAGGTACAACTCCAAACAAGATAAATGACAGAACCTGACAGAATAAGAACAGCTACTATATATCTTCAGAGGAACAGAGGGAGGGTGACCTCAAATATATTAGGATTAGGAAATAAATATTGTAGACCATGAATGTATGTATCAATATCAGGTGATACGTCTGTATAGCTGCTATTCGGTAGAAATTTCAATGATAGCGTGCCCAATAAAAAAGATGCATACTTGAAACAATCTAACGCAACAGCTAAGAACAAGCATAATCAGGCATAAATTGCTCACCGGCAATTACAACAGCACAAAAAATCCTTGAAGGGTTGAAATGCCAACGGAATGTATAGACAACAAGACACCAGCCTGCCCCATCAATCAAATCAATATTCAGATGGCAAAATACTACTGCAACACAGATTAACAAAAGTAGATACATATTCTAATTTTTATATATACACAATGAGCAAAAAGTGTTCTCATGGGGCCGTGACTGCCATCAGATCAGAGACTAGATAGGTAGCTAATCCAACGAGAGTACGTTCGTACCTAATCCCGGATCGTGTGTGCAAGAGCTGGCCTGTTGCCGCCCACAGAAACAAGAACTGAGTGACTACCACAGGCAAGGACCCCGGTTTCCCGACCTCACTGACTCCTAGTTCGATCTAAGCGCCGCGGGCGGACGTGTCCCTCCTCCGCCCAAGCCGATCCATCCATCCCCAAAGGCAGCAGCAGTACCACCATTCAACATCCAAGAACCCTAGAGAAAGGGGAAAGACAAGGATGAAGGAGGCCGGCGAGGGAATCACCGGGCGAGAGACGGAAGTAGGGTCGACGTCGCCTCGCACCGCCCGCCGTCACCTCGGGTCCTCGAAAGCCCCCCGCCGCCTCGCTGCCCCCGCCCGTCGCCTTGCGTCATGAGGAGTCAAGCGTGAGCCGCCTTCGTTCGGAGGTGATGAGGTGCGAATGGATCCAGGCCTTAAACAAGAGAGCAAAAACCAACCCAGGCCGGACCGATTCCAGGCCAGGCCCAACCCAACACACTTTTGCCACTATGTGGATTAGAATCGGGCCTCTTCAATCCACCGATTGGGCTGCAATCCAGCCGATCCCCGCGAAAACGAACGAGGCCTTACCGGGCAGAAGACGGTGCCAATTTGATGATGTGATGGTAGTCATTCCGTTTACTCACGATGGGGGTGGAGCGGGTCGATCAACAGGATCAGCGAACCGACCCAAAAATAGAACTAAATGGGCCCCTAATGCAATGCATAACATGATAGAGGAGCAATGGCTAACAACCATCTGAACCGATGGATCTTATGGGTCGAACCCTTCTACCTCAGGCCGCCGCCAAGCTGCCCGATCTCGCGTCGGTGCTGGCAAGGCGGAGCTTTCGTCGATGCCTGCGGTGCCGACTACCAACTACTACCGCCGCCGACGAGGTCATCGTCGCCGCGTCATGGGCCTGCCGACGTCCTTAGCGTTGCGGCGCGGTTCGTCGTTTTACATGGTTGCTCCAGAGAAGCTGGACACCCATGGTGAGCATGGACGGCTCGGCGCCCTCCGTTGCCATGGCCTCGCAGCCATAGGCACCATCTCGCGGGCAAGCCTTCTCCCGTGGCCTCGGCGGCGGCGGCATCATCCCATCCCGCTGCTCTGGCGCGCCACACTGTGATCGATCGACCGCCGACTAGGGCAAGGTGGAGCTGGTGAACATCCAGCCATGGCCATCCAGTCCAAGCTCTGGGAGGAGCTGGCCTCGGTGCTCGGCGTTGGCGTGCTTGTGACTGAGCCAGACCTCGAGCGCCTCCGGCCTCCAGGCCATTGTCAAGGAGACGCCACTGCTAATGTGGAGCAATCCATAATATCCATAGGGCTCCATTGGTTCGTCATTTCATAAAAAGGATCGTCCGGTGCTCCTGCGCTATTGAAATGGATTTTTTGGATCAGTTATGGTTTGCTCCATGGAGCAACCACCCCCATCCTGACCGTTTACAACCAAATTTGCACAACCTCAACCAAACACAATTGCATAACTATCTATGTGAGAGATATCCGGCGCAGGGGATCCCACAGTTTCTTCGCAGCTCACCATCGCATTCCCTAGTAATCTCTTGTAGTCACATTGTAGCTTAGGAATGGCCCGACCTCAACTTGGTCAGTTTGGCCTCATTCCCAGCATTGGAAATCTGAAATTTGCTGATGCTTCCCATTCTTAGCACAGCACGTTTGTAATATGCAAAGTGGTGCAACACAATGGCAGAGTAGAGAGTAAACGACCCTATTGCTCATGGTGCTATATATCCTACTGTTGGTTGGGTTGGTGGCTTGAGAGTCAGTATATATGTTGGTGAAGTAGCAAAAAGAAATCAAGGTAGCTAGAAATTCCGTGCCCGAGCTGGTAGTAATGTAGTGCTCCTGCATGGTGAAAGTGTGTGGGTGGTAACTAATGCAGAAGATTGGTAGTGACTGGTGATACAGCAGCAGTTATTTCCTTCGTCTCCTAGCAAATGTGACTTGCATTGATAGCGCCCTGTGATTTGCATTTCGACATCATCACTCTTGACCACTGATGGTTTTGGACCTGGAATTTGAATAAGATTGCCGAACGGGCCGTTCCCAAGACCGAAACCGGCATCGGTAGTTGTTTTGGCCGGCATCACAATCACTTATCAAGCCTCAAATAGGACCAAGTTTAAATGTGCCAAAGACTGTTTTACATTCACTGATCGCATACACAGTTTTTTTCCTGAAGATTCCATCTGCGAGCTCATCATTTTGTTGCAAACCCGTTGTGAATGTGATCATTTTTATTTAATTTTATTTTTGTTCAGTAGTTTTTGACATTCACAGATCCGCAGCACTTGAGCTCCTTGCACGCACGCACAATGCTCGTCTGACTACATATGTGGCTCGGCTGAGCTGCCTCTGCGTCTTCTTCTCCACTGGCAACGAGTGTCATCCTCTCTGCGTCTCAAGCGCGACTCGCAGCGAGGGCAGCCATGTCGTATTCCGTGAAGATCAACTGATACTTACCTACCCTTCTTTTTCTGGGGCCTTTTTAGAGTTTGAGGAAGCATCGTATACAAGAAAGCGCTAGCTGTGATCATTACGTTTTAAAACAAGAACATATTGCCTCAAGAGAGATTCTCGCCAGTTCTATGTTAACATTAGCAAAGGTATTAGTACCAGCTTGGCAGCCTACACACACCAGATGCTTTATCCAATGACGTTATATGACGAACTGAAACTTGTTCGCAGTGAATGCTAAACCTCTCTATGATAAATCTCTATGTCAAACATCTTCCTTGATTAAACAAGTCCGTGAATGGAGGGAAAAAAAATGCAAAAATAATTCTGCTCTAACGTACTGTTGAACTAGAAACAAGGGCCCAAAACTGAATTGTGCATGATGTAGACCATGAGAACTTATACAGTGCTGCAAATTTGTTGGTCTTTGGTCAATTGGTCATCCCTATCTGAACCCAAAACAAAAAAGAGGAAGAGATACAGAGCAAGGTGACATTGGCGAGGAGATGAATGTGTGTCAATGCCGCAGCTGATCTCCTGGACACTGAAGCGAAGCCTTACGATCCACTGCCGCCCCATGGTGTCCCATTTTCGAATCCGCCGTCCCGAGGCTTCAAACGTGAAAAGGCTAGTGAACAATATGTAGCTCTTCTACTGGCCTCTGTGGCGCACACGTCTTGGTCCTGCATTTGGGAATTGTGATCGCACTAGCGGCGCGTGTGACACAGCTGCAGACGTGGTCCTCGATGTCATCGTAGGACTCCTCGTCGGCATCGAAGATGTGATGATTAATTTTGGAATCCGACGAGGACTTAGGACATAGAGACGCTGAGCCGACTGTAGAAGATCCTAGGTGCTAGCCTGTGATGTGGAGGAACCACTCCTTGTGCGACGGCTGATTTCATTCCTCGCCACAGTGACCGAGGCCGGGATCACACCGATGAAGGCATGGACGAAGCGTCCACTTAGTTTTCTCCTAGGGAAAGCCGTTTGCCTTTCACCATGTGTTTTCTAGTTGATATCCATACCTTTATAGATACAAAGGGCACTCTTGTGTCGATTAACTTGCTGATACCTCTCATTCCTAGCTCTATGGCACAATGGGAGATAGTAACGTAGAGAGACGATCGAGCTCATGACAAATGACCGAGGATTTTTTTGACTCTTCCAAATGACTGAGTGTTGGGGGAGGCCGGAACCTGCCCACCCCTATGGTCGGCCGAGAACCCACGATAAGGGATATCCCGAAGGGGATAAGATTCGGCCCCAGGGGCCGAATGTTGCAAGATTCGGGTCTCGACGCATTACGAACCCAAGACCGGAAGGGATGAAATCCGAACGGCGGGAGCTTCGCGTAATCTGGACGGCGGCGGAGGCGATTCGCCATGACGAAGCGAAAGGACACCCTACTAGCGGGGATCCGATTGCAAGAAATGACGTCGGCTGGGGCGGAAGCCCACGACGATTCGGCCGGAAAGCGAATGTCGCGGCTTTCGCCGCTCGAGATCGCGAACGGGGCCCACAGCCCGGACGCACCGGCGCGGACCCGCCATGCCAAACGTCGTAGCTTCCGGCGGTGGCGGTCGGGGACTCACGTGAGCGGATGTGCCATCATCCGGTCGAATATGACGCCAACTTTGGCTCAAGGCCCCAAGCGGCGGGGCCCGGTTCGAATTCTCCGGGTTTCGGGTCCGGGGGGCGGGAGCGGTCACCTTCGACGGCGAGGCTAGAAGGGCGGCAGCCGAATGTCTATCATCTGCAGGTACCCACGGTCCTACGTCGGCGCGGCTCAAGGAGGGCAGGTGGGGCCCTAAGGCGGGGAAAGACCACGCTGCTCTGGGTCGACGGGGGATCTTGTAGGACTAGGGTTGGTAGGAGGACAAAATTGGAATTGTAAAGTCTACGGACTATAAATAGACCCCCAAGGGGGCATTGTAGAAAACAGACGGAAAATTAATAGAAGAGTGCTACAGTTTGTGCACACCTGTGTGTGTTCATTTCAGTTTAGTTGCGTGATTCGTCCTACCGGGGGGTAGCCTGCTTCGGGGCTACACCAACACTGAGGATTGCGGGCAGTGGTGGATGACGGTTGGAGTTGTTTTATAAGGTCCCCGGGTTGATGTATAACAGATAATAATAACTGATGGTCGGTCTGGATTCTAGTGCAGCATGAAAAAAAAAAAAAAAGGAAAGTTTTGATAATTAAAGTTGGTGGATAGGAGATGGTTCCGATTCATTTCTTAAAGACACAAAGCAATAAACTACAAAATGTCAAGACAAAACTCTAACATGATTACTCCATGAACCGATAATGGAATCAACACTAGTAACCTCAGGCACCTGTGGACCTCATCGTGGCCTGGGATGATCCTGCTCAAGCTCATGCCATGGCTGCCACGGCTTGGCTCGGCAGTAGCATGCAGCAGTACACATGCGTTTAGAATGCATTTAGCCTACCTCACTTCTCAGTAGCAAACACAAATAGTTCACCAATTTAAATTGAGTCAATCTATAGTCACAATATGGGCCTTAAGATTTATTTGGTTTAATTGAATTAAAATAGGAGCCCACATAAAATCCTACACAAATGTAATGCAAACATCTGCATGTGCTAGCAAAAAAAAAAGGAACACTAGACCCAACCTAGGAGGAACTAGGGGTTTTGTATTAAGAAAAAAAATTGGCGCATAAGTTCGCCCCCCTATGGGGATCGAACCCAGGAGCGATTGCTTCCACACCCGGGAAGCTAACCATCGCCTAGTCCTCACGTGCTAGCATTTTTATATCTACTAGAACTCATATTCACAATATTTATAGCCCACAACCCACAAAAAAAGGTCAACGTAGCCTAGGTTGTTGCCATGAAGTTACAACGCAATCTTCCCAACTGGTTACAACGCAAACATCCTCCTCTTAGTTGTACGCATTGCATTGTTTTCTAGAACAACCATGTTACTATTTCAAAAACCATGCATGGCCATGAGTTACTGCATGTGAAGAGCTTCTATCACTACCAGAATCCGAATAGCCTTGAGTGCCAAAAACCGCCAAGGATAGAGGAAAAACCGCCAAGGAAATGATCCTTGACCATACACCGCCAAGCAAAGGCACTCAAGAATAGAGTGCAAGGGAAATTCATTTCCTTGGCGGTTTCAGCGCTCAAGATAATTTCCTTGGAGGCTAACCGCCAAGGAAATCACAACCTGACTTAACTTGCCAAATAGTCAAGGAAATGGTGGAACCGCCAAGGAAAGAAGTTTTCTTGAGGGCTAACGGCCGCCAAGAAAAGAAGTTTTCTTGAGGGCCAACAGTTGCCAAGGTAATATATATTTCCTTGGCTGTTCTTGACCGCCAAGGTAATTCGATTTCCTTGGAGGCTGACTCTCAAGGAAATGCATAGCAACAAACAAAAAAAATAATATGTAAATTTTAGTATTCGAGTTAGCAAACTAAATTGCCAATGATGATATCCATATAAACATTTATTACACTGATCCATGTATCTCTGACTGAACACCATGCATTCCAATCATAAACACTTGCATCACAATTACATGTAGATGACACATACAAATCATAGAGACCATTTGAATTTACATCCCATAGATCAAAACTGTAAAATGATTTTATCATACAACTTACCATTAATATAGTCAGGTTGATATAAACTTAGTACCACTGCATCTGTTCAATAGAGATGCATATGGACTTTGAGCTAATATCCTATACTGATGCCAATTGGAGCTAATATCCTATAAGCTAAACTTAGTACTATGTTTATGAGCATGTACCTTCCCCTTTAGTCTTGTGCTCCAAATCCCTCATTTTCTTGCAAAAGCAAAACAACATGTCAAAAATGCATAACAGCATGGGAGCTAAATACAGAAGTTCTGTAAGGCCTGAACGAAAATGTACTATGTTCATGAGCATGTACCTTTCCCTTTAGTCTTGTGCTCCAGATCCCTCTTTTTTTTTTTTTTGCAGAAGCAAAACAACATGTCAAAAATGGATAACATCATGGGAGCTTAATGCAGAAGTTCTGTAAGGCCTGGACAAAAATGACTAACGTATTTAGATAGCTGCACCTAAATCATTGGAATTGATTAAAAAATCAGTTACTTATTAGAACATTTATGTAAACCGCCAAGGAATATATGTTTCCTTGAGTGTGTCTTGATCCGCCAAAGGAAAATACCCTTTCCTTGGCGGTTCGATTTTGGCACTCAAGGAAATTCCCGGCCGCCAGGTAATTCAGATTCCTAGTAGTGTATGAGTACGCATAAAAACGTGCAATTCTTGTTTATCAAGAATTCAAACAGTTCGAACTTTAACACAATTTATATAGAATACTAACATTCTTGATAAAAAAAGTCACCACTAGATTAATAATGGGATATATTTTTTATAATAATTTATTTGGATAAATATATACTAATATTATTCATTATAACCTTTGTCAAACTTTACCTAATTTGACCGGCACGGATCCCATAATCTAAAAACTCCTATATAGGAGCTCCCCACCGTCTTTCTTAAGGAATTCTCAAGCCTACGATTGGTCCCAGGAGTGGTAACTGAAATTGAAACTGAATCGTAGCTTTCTGTTTCCGTGATGTTTAGCAGATTGGGCTGGGCGGCCTCTTCGCGTCGCTTGGGAACGAAGCGAGTTGCATGCATGAACCGTCCTACATTACTGCTCGTGATGTGAAGAGTCGAGAGGCCTGGAGTTACGAGTCTTCTGATCTGCAGATGTGAACTTGAATCATTGCCTGCGTACTCCTCGGTTTGAAGAGTCGAGATGCCTGGAGTAGGATATTTAAAGGACTACACAGGAGAGGCCACACCTCGGTCACCTCAATCGCGAGAAAGGGAAGGGAGAGAGGAAGCAGTGCTCGCTCGTGCCGCCGCGCATGCCGACTCGCCGCACGCCGACCCGCCCTCGCGCTGGAGGGCGCCCACCCGCCGCTCGGGAGAGGATGCCGCCGGAGCTTGCCCACAGCTGGAGGGAGAGGGCCACTGGAGCTCGCGCCCGCCGCTGGAGAGGTGAGCCGCCGGAGGTGCGCCGCCGCGCGAGTTCTGTGCACCTCCACTTGCCGCCTGTGGCCTCGCCGCCCGCGCCCGTGTCCGTGCCCGCCGTAGATCCGCCCGAGGCCGCCGAGGAGACGGTGAGGAGCAGGGCGTTCGGATCCGCCGCTGGAGCCACGGTGGAGGAGAGGAAGAAGACACCCTCAATCCGCCGTCCTCCCGCGCGCTGCCCACCTTCCCCCGGCCGCGCCCACGGGAGCCCACCCGCGAGCCTGCAGGCAATTCCGAGTCCGGCGAGTCCCCTGCGCCCCTCCTCGCGCGGCTGCCCCGCCGCGCTTCCTTCGCGACAGAGTCCACGGAACGCGGGGAGAAGGCCGCCGTCGCACAAGCTCCACCGCCAAGCTCAGTCGCCGCGGGATCTCGAGGCCGGCGAGTACCCTGCGCCCCTCCTCGCGCGCGAGAATGGGAGGGCCGGGCGTGCAGCTCTCGATCTGAAACTGAGAGCAAGAGACTGAGAGAGTGAGGCCGTTGCTGGCTTGCTGCACAGGAGCGCAGAAGTGCGGGCGGCGGCGGTAGAAAAGACTAGAGGAGTGGAGATACATTCAGCAGCTAGGTTTAGCTACTTTTATATGTGAGATATTTTATCTAAGCTCTGATGGGCCGGGAACAAACATATGGGCTTTTGTTGCCGGTGCTTTGGGGATGATGAGGATGCGGGGAAAAGGAAAGATTCTTGATTGTTTTAAATTGTACAATACTCTACACAGCCCAATACATAAATATATATGTGCTAAACTGTTCAATACTCTCAACACAGTTCCTAAAAAAACGACTCTATAGTCTATACAGACAATTATTTATTTTACTAATATGTGGCAATTTGTTTAATTAAATTGTAGCCATTATTTCAAAGAATGTAGGTACGTAGGTAGTTTTCTTAAAAAAATGGTGTTCGGTACTCTTATGTGTCCTATACAAGAGTTTGTTAATTTACTTCAAGCCAATACCATTAGTCAAGTCGTCCGGTGACCGCCGATCAGAAGGGCCAAGCTGCGTCGAGGGTTATACTCTTAGGTGCGTCTGGAGTGAAGCAATACGTGGACAAGATCAGGGAAGGGGGTTATACTCGGTACAGATATAGCAAGTCAAATAACTTCGCACTTTGGTCTTAAAAATTAGCTGTGTAGACTCATATATCCCTATCAGACAGACATGATATCATGAAAATTTCCCTTATGATCATTGCATTTTCTTAATTCCCGCAAGAACGCTTGCGGTGAGGTTCCCCTAGTTTTATATTTTTGTGGACGGAGGAAGTTTTGGCAGCAATTAATCCATCTTATTGTTAAGACACATTCAATAAAGGTTCTTGAAGTCCATTTGCCAGTGTGATGATGTCGTGGAGGCAATGGCATGGTCGCCTAGAGCAAGAGACCAGGTGGGATACAACATGGGATGACTTAGTGGAGTAGTACATAAATGGGAGCAGAGCACTCTGAAGGATATGTGCTTTATTTCCCAACGAGGTTCTTGTGAAATATGGAGGAGCAATCCTTTGTGGTGTCGTTTGCCTTTCACTATGTGTTTCTCGAATGGTATCCACCAATCACATGCAGTAGCTAGGTGTGATATAATCTCCAAGTGTCGACTAACTTACTGATTTCTCTCACTCCTAGTTTGATGCATGGTTCTATGACACAATTGGAGACAGAAACCTAGAGGATGGATTAAGCTCAGGCTTGCCAAATGCTAAGGATTTTTGGGTGGCAGCGATGAAGGTTGGGCTTGTTTTATATGGGTATAAGAGACCTGAGAAGGCTGATTTTGCCTGGAGATGATGTCATAAATAATGGCTGAGGGGTTGTAGTGTACTCCCTCCATCCCTTATTGTTGGTCATTATAGCTCAAGAAGGTTGTCCCTAAATGTTTGTCGTGGCGTACTAATTGAGTTCTTGTATAGGTGTGTCATCCTACCACAATACTTGTATGTGTTGGCACTCAATTAATGCATGTTTCATTACCACCAAAGTGAACCACAAATACAATATTACATGTGAAAACATAACCAAATATTATTTATCCGACGAGTTCCCACGAGTTTTGGTGTTTCCAGTTGTTTTGCAAGAATGTTGTGGAAATACAAATAAAGTATGCCAAATAAAGCGCCTTTGCGAGAATACGCCAAAGAGCAAAGGGAAGCAAGGAGGCCGATTCCACGCCTCATCCGGCCATTGCGCCCGGGGGGAACTATCTACCAGGCCCACAAGCCCACCGGAGAAAGGAGAGGCAAAACGGGGCCGATAGGGGGTGGCCGCCCGAAATGTGGCGCGAAGTCCCCGCCCTTTTGATGGCGGTTTGCTCCGAAGACCAAGGGGCGGTTGCATGTGGTGCGACTTTGTGTTCCCGCCAATTTTCCCCCGAACAAGGAGAGCCCTCCATTTTCCTCCTCCCTCCACTATAAATTGAGGGGCACACTACACATTAGAACACACACATTCTACACTTGAGTTCATATTCCACACATATCTTGTAGTAGTGTCCCTCTAGGTGATTATCACCTAGTTGTACTTATAGAAAAAGAGGAAGAGAGTGAAAGGGAAAGAGCGGAGGAGTAGCCTGGATTGTCGGCTTCGCCTCAACTTTGTACCTCTTCGGATCCGACTCGTCTGAGAAAGATTTAGGTTATCTTCTGGTAATTCCAATATTATTATTTTACTAAATTCAGTCCATGCTTGATTTTACTTATGGATCTCCGTTCGACCGAAGGTTCTAGTTTTAGTATGAAACTATTTTCGTGTCCGCTAGTGTAGACGTGGTGTCTAGGCTAGAGTTCACCTGAGATTGCGCCCAAACCTCTACGGAATAGTTGTGGTAGCCCCGGGTGACAGTCCCGATCAGGCCTTTGTAGTCCACCACGTGCGGGTTGGTGTTATCGTGAGAGCTTTTGGTGGCCTTCCCTCGATTACCGTTTTCCGGTCTTTTTTTCGAGAATCGAAAAGGTCGCTGCCCATGATAAGTAGGGTTAAGTAAGCCTGAACCTTAGTATCTAATAATTTTGGGAAAACCTTAGAGAACCTCTTTCTTCCTACCAAAAACAGTCTTTGCATGACCTTGGCCTTGCTCCAGTTCACTTCTCGCTCCCGTGGAAATCGATACCCTGAATACTCGGGTGAAAGCTACAACGGTACTTTCCGTGCGCTTTGCGGATTTATCTGTGTGCGTTAAAGAATACCAACAGTATGTCACCCATGCAGCAGCATTCATCCTTTTTGCCTCGCACAACCATTCTTTAATTGCAATATTTTGCAGCTCATGAAGGACTAGTTTATAGGGTTGTTTAGGCTTTTACCGTGAACATTGGTCTCTGTGTCGAATGCTTGGATGACGAACATAAACGGACGGATGAAGTGGCATGGGAAATCAATGAAAGTTTGATAATTAAAGTTGGTGGGTCGGAGATGATTCTCATTCATTTATTGAAGACATACAATGGAACAAACTAGATGACATAGCCACGTATGACAAAATGTGCTTTGTTAATCAAAACGCTATATATATGTTCCATATAGCATGCTGTCTGAGAGTTGGAGTCACTATTTCAACACCTTTTTGTTGCATCTTTCCAACATTTTGAATTTACTATTTCAACATAAGACGGTTGTATCAGTTGTTTTAACACTATCTATATAAAATGTTGAAGCTTGTATATTCATATTCTTAAACAGGTTTGAATAATTGTTGAATTAAATTCATTAAGTATATGAAATTTTGAACTAAAATGAGGCAGTGCATTTAATAATACTAGGGGGATTCCTCGTTCTTTGTGGGAAGTAAGAAAGAATGCAATGATCATAAGTAAGTGTTTCATCTTATCATCTCATCTTGGCGGGGACATGATCCTAACAGATAGAACACAAATACCAGTTCATCGAGTATGCACGACGATTTATTTAGAACCAGTGATAAGGTCCATGAAGTGAAGTTATTGAACCCAAGTTGGAAGGCATGCAATTGTTTATAGGCTTCTAAAATTGGTGCGAGCAATCCAATGCTATTCTCCGTGTTCCGTCCGCCGCTGCGGGAGACACTGCGTCGGCTCTCGTTGACCTTCACAACGTCTCCCACCTCTCCTCCACCACCGCCGAGCTCGCCCGGCTTTCGCCGTCGATCGATGCGCCTCCTCGCCGCGCCCGGCCCCTTCCTCCTCCTCCTCCTCCTCCTCCTCCTCCGCCTCCGCGGACGACGCCGCCACGTCTCCCCGCCTCCACGGCCTCCCGCGTCGGCCGCCACGGTGGAGGAGCTTTCAGCACCGCGCCCTTTGCCGCCGGTCTCCGTGTCCGCGTCGATCTTCGTAGTAGCGGCGCTGCTCGACTCCGCCATCATCGCGGGGACCTCCGTGAGCGGCGGTGGCCGCTCTCGCGTCTTGGGACGCCGCGTGGCGCCCCCGCGCGCGGAGGCCAGCGTCATGGTGCCACACTTGTGCCGCGGGCTAGAGTCGGGTCCACCGGCGGGGTCGGCCACCACCAAGCACGCTGCGTCGCTGGCGCTGCTCCCCGCTAATGGCGTTGGAACGGGCGCATGCACGCCATGGCGGCATGGCGGTGTCGGCACTCCTATCCGCGTGCGGCCGTGGGCCGGGTTGCTCCGAGAACCTCGCGGCGTTCGCGGCGGTCGAGTGGCGTTCTTGGGCGGCGCCGCGGCGCATCGCTGCGACCGCAGCGTGCCCGAAGTCGCCGCGATACGCTGGCCCCAGGCCGTCGGCTGCGAGCTCGGTGCCATTCTCGAACCGGCAGTGGCGATGTCGTCCATGGTCGCTCGCGCCGTGGCCCCGGCAGCCATGGCCGCGCTAGGAACCTTAGCCGTGCCAGGACGGAGTAGGCTATCACGCCGGACGCTCTTCCCGGCCAGGCGCCCAAGCCCGCCGCCAACATCAACCTCGCCGCCCGTGTGTCGACGGGGCATCGGCCTCTGCTCCTCCCCTCCCTCCCATCTTTGTTGTTCTCTTCCCCATCTCTATTTTCTATCCCTCGCGACCGGCTGGACACGGGAGAGGGATAAGGCCCGAGGACAACTATGTCCATTGGCTGGTGGGTGGTCGGGACTTTATGATCCCGAGAGAGCGAGGGCAGGTGAATTGACTGGTCATGCGTAGGGGAGGAGGCGGGCGGCTGCCGACGCTTGCCGTTGCGAGGTAGGGGAAGAGCTTGGCAGGGGAAGAGGCCGCGACCAGAAAAACTTTTGGCTGCTGAGCACTTTCAGGATGACGTGGCGGACTGGGTGGGGCTGCTGAGGTGGCACCCCTACATGTCGAGAGAAATCCTCTAGTGGGGGGATTCCCATATAGGTGTTATAGATAGATAACAAGTACTAAAATGAAATTAAATTCTGACAAAAAATAAAGGGAAAAGGAATAATACACATGAAAGTAACTTTCTTTCTTTCCTTTATTTCCCTCCCCCTTCTCCCATGTGTGACTATATTTATGCTTGGCTTTGTGTAAGGTTGGTCCGTCCTTTGCAGTATTTAGTTTAATTTGATGATAAGATGGTAGTCAATCTATTGATAACAAGATTTGCACGACTTCTTGATCATCTTCATATCTCAACTCGCCATCGTATTCCGTAGTGCTATCGTGCACAGTGATTGTATCTTCGGAATGGCCCCACTTCGCCTTGGTAAGGTGGAAGCCCCTTGTGAACTAGCAAGGTGTCTATTCTGCACATGTATCTGTGCAGACATGGAGCTTGGCCCTATTCCCTATTCTCACAATCAGAAGTTTGCTGATGCTTCCCATTCTTAGCAAGCACTATATGCTAGGAAAGCGGTGGTAACCACACTGTAGGGCGAATCTGAATTGGTTGGGTTTGTTGCTTTAGAAGGGCGTATATATAAGGTAGTGAAGTTGCAAAAAGGAATCAAGGTTGGTAGAAATGTAGTGCTCCAACATGGTTGTGAAAGTGTGGGTGTTAACTGGTAACTAATGCAGCAGATTGGTGGTGACAGTTGATGAGCAGTAGTTGTTGCCTTCATAACATTGTAAATGCGACATGAATTGATATGTCCATGTGATTTGCTTTTGAACATCATCAGTTTTGAGTCATGTGTGCTTTGCACTTCCTGGTATATTTAGGTGATACTGATTTAGGCAACATATTGAAGTATCAACTATCGAGTAAAGAAGGGTGAGGTCCCTGGTTCATTTCAACATACTTACTAGAGTACTCCACTCCATCTCTTCTACTGACATGGGCAAGTATATTTGTGTAGTATCAACACCTAATGCAGTTTCAATTCTTGACGCAATATAGATACCTTTAGATTGCTCCGGTTGAAACTTTGCTGTACTATATTTTCAAATGAATGGAAAGAGAATTCCGGTGATATTTTTGACGAAAAGGGAAACTAGAAGATTCATGAAACTACACTGATACCACCAAACAGCCCAACTACGAGTACCAACCAACCGAATATCCAACCGAAAATAGTTACTACAAACTCTAACAAAGAAAAAAAAAAAAAAGCGACCAACAATAGTCAATAAAAAGCTAGCCTCTGATTGCATTGCGAATCTGAATTGTTGGATGCCACGCTTCACTTCGGCAGCTTCCTTTCATCGGCCATGGCCTTGTACTGAGATGAAGTTTGTAACTTTCGTCACCCACTACTAGATAAACGATTTTGCATGACGGTCAAAAATCATTTTCCGTGGCGGGCATTTTGCCCGCCACGAACGGAGGGTCACGCAAAAATCGATGATTTTCGTGGCGGGCAAAATGCCCGCCATGGTTAATAATATACAAAAAATAATAAAAAAAAAAAAACCCGATCGGGCCGGATCGGGCCCGGTCGGGCCCGCCGCCCGCTAGGGTTTCGCCGCCGCCGGATCCGCCGCCGCCCGGTAGGGTCGTCGGGATCCGCCGCCGGAGCTGGGATCCGGCTGCTTTGCCGCCTGGATCCGGCCGCGGGGGTCCAGATCCGGCCGCCGCCGCCCGATTCGCCGCGGAAGACGCCTCCATGCGCCGCCGCGACGCCCCTCGATCCGCCCGTGCGCCGCCGCCGATCCGCCGCGCCCGCCTCGAACCTCCCCTCGATCCGCCCGCCGCGCCGCTCGCCGGAGGGGAGAGAGGGAGGCCGGCCTGCTCGAGGGAAGGGGAGAGGGAGGCCGGCCGCCGCGCGCCCGCGGGAAGGGGAGGGGAGAGGGCCGCCGCGCCCGCCCCCGGGAGGGAGGGGGAGGGGCCCCGCCGCGCCGAGGGAGAGGGAGGACCGCCCCGCGGCCCGACGCGCCCGCTGCACCGCCCACCGCGCCGCGCCCGCGCCCGCCCGGAGGGGGGGAGGAGTCGGCACGGGAGAGATGGGGAGTTGGTGGGAGAAAGTGAGGGGTGGGTGAAAAAAACCTAACACTTGTTTATATACGAGACACCGTAGTTTGGGCCGATATGGGCTTTTGTCCTTAGGGTTCACCAGATTTTGGGCCTAGATTTTGCATGGCGGGCAAATTAAAAAAAACCGCCACGGTAAATATATTTACCATGGCGGTTTTAAAAACCGCCACGGTTAATTAAAAAAGCCCGCCACGGTAAATCAACCTATTTTCCGTGGCGGTTTCTCAAATGCCCGCCACGAAAAATAAAAATTCGACCACCTTGCAAAATCAATCCCGTAGTAGTGACCACCACACGCCTTGCCTCATTCAGGGTCATGACGGAGCAGACTCGGGGTGGCAGGGACCTTGGCAAACACATCGGAATCATAGTTGGCCGTGCCCCCAGCTGGTGTGTGGCCTGGGTGATCGGCTAGCTACTAGATGGCTATGTCCCAACCCACTAGTGACTTGGGTCTGCCCGATGACTTGTCTTGGCTCCCAACCCTAATGGGTGGAGGGAGATCCTGCCTCAATAAGATACGAACGCAACATCAGGGTTTTCAATTTCGAAACAAAAATTCCGAACCCACTGATAAAAGGGAAATTCCCGAAATTCCGGCTCAAATTCAAATTAAATTCAAATTTTCTTATGAAAAAAAACTTGACATGATTCCATATTTCTATGGGGCTACATGGGGCTCACGAAAATAAGATGGTAGTCATTCTGTAGACAGTTAAACAAATTGGCGCTTTCGACCACAAACACAATTCCAAAAGCAGTGAAATTCGTTCTTCGGACAAAACTGCCTCCTGTCAGCATTTCTCCAAGTACTGAGATGATGTTATAGCCATATTTTATTCTCTGGGTGCCTGGGGTGGTGTAAAGTTTATAACATTTGGAACGTATCAACGGATGGCAAGCCAGATCAACCTAACACAAAATCTCAGTCAACTTCATCTCAGCTCATCACCGTACTCCCTAGCAGTCTTGTGTACACTCACTGCAGCATAAGAGTCGCCCCACTTCGCCTTGATGAGGCACTATGTCAATTAGCAGTCTATTGATGAGGCACCATATTCCTCAAGCTTCTCTAACACGAGCAGCGACACTGAGCTTTCCCTCCAGGTCTACTTAAGCAATAACAAGCTTCCTCATGCTTCCCATTCTTACAAAGCACTACATTATGTAATATGAGCTGAGAGGTGCGACACAATTCCATAGTAGAGAGTATATATGGTTATTGGTGGCTTCAAGTAGTATATATGGTGGTGAAGGAGATAAAGAATCAAGGTAGTGAAGATGTTGTAGTGCACGATCGAGCTGGGAGTAATGCAGAAAGTGGGTGGTGAAGGACGGACAATTAAATGTAGAAGATGATATGGCTATGAATCGATCTTGTCCTCTGCTCTACGATTACACATCAAAGGCTAGGAACGTGCAATCGTAATTAGGCACTTGGATGACCTTCAGGACCTGCTACTGAGCCAGTTCATTGGTAGTTTGCTGAAATAACTCCTTTTTTTTTAAAAAAAAAAAGTTTACTGTAATAACTCATAATATTCAGGGCCAACCAAAGTAAAACACAAATATCAAACTACTACAATTCTTCAACCTCCCTCTGTCTAAAATGACAAAAGCGGGCAATTTTCTGTGAACAACGTTTTTTGTGACAGGCTTGCAACAACTCTGTGCAGCTACTACAATTTCTTCAACCTGCCTCTGTCTGAAATTGCATCCATCAGATCTTGGAAAACCAGCTCAACAACAACTAGCTTGAAGAAGCCAATGACATTTGGGGTTACATCTCAACCATAAACAATATTTTTTTTCTCTATGTCAGATATTTGTTTAATAGATCTTCAAAGTTACAGTGATCCCGAAGTAATATAACATAATTAGTTTTAAAGTGTTCAGAGATTTGGAACCGAACAATGGAGAGGTTCCTGTCACCACTCACTTAGTATCAAGGCAATCAACCAGGCTTATTTAGGATCCGAGGCTAGCTGCATCGCTACATACCCAACCTGTTCAGCAAGAAACATCCATGATCCAACCAGCAGTTTCACCTAGCCGGCAGGTCACCATATCAAAGATATATTAATTGATCCTCGCGATGGCCTCCCATTACTATTTTTCCACTTAGTTGAGCTTTTCTAGTCATGATCCAGCTACTGAACCTGTCCCAGCCATGATCTCTTTTGCATCTGGAGTACATATTCATATGTTTAGGGTAACAACTGATCCTAGTGATGGCCACTGTAATATTGTCTCGCAAAGTTGAAGTAACTGGACATGCTGCCAACTCTGTGGTTGATCCTTCAAATAGTACCAAAGGGCAACCCAGTCATAGTGGTGTGAAGTCCAGAGAAGCTTATGATGATAACCAACCATGGTGTGAATGTTGTTTAAAACTGAGTTTGTGACAAAATTAATCAAGGAAACAAGGGACCAAGGCCACACATCAAAAGGGTTCGGTGATTTTTTTTATGAAACAGGAGGGGTTTGGACCCCTACTGGAAATTTTATTAAAACGAATAAAAAGTTACGGAGTACATCTATGCAACAAAGAAAGAAACGAAAAAATCATCAAAATTACACAACATTTTCTAGCCATTGATCTATCTCCGGATGAAGTCTTGTTTTGGCTCTTAGAATAACTAAGGAAAGTTCACTTTTGAAAACTTGACGTCATCCGAGAACTGAGTTTGGAATATTTTTGAAGATAACATCATTTCAAGGCACCAAATTGACCAACAGATTGTGATCACAATTTCCATGAAGAAAGACACCTGTAACTACATGATGATGTTTGGTGATTTAATTGTGTATAAGACCGTGGTCAATATTTTGTGGTTGGAAAAAATGTCCCCAGCATAGAAGAGAGGATTGGGAAGTAGTTATAGAGGTCGTGCACATTATCCTACTATTGACACCTGTTATAGCATAATATTACTAGTCAACTAAACATGGATAAGGGCATAATTTGTATATCAACATAGACTAGGGGTCTAACTAATATAATTCCACGAGCTTTGGTGATTTATATCTTTTCAGGGATTTAACAGATAAATGCGAGAGAAGAATGGAGAAAGTTCTAGAATATATCTCACATACGATGACAAGACTTAACCGTGAAGTAACTCGACCCAAAATGTGGACTAAAACACTCTAGAAGGTACCGAAGACACCGTAAGAAAGATGACATGGTTTGGCCACAAGGGCCCGGCGGCCGCCCAAATCTGTCTCAAGCGGCCGCCAGCTACAAGAACAGCCAATCCAGCCCATCTTAGTAGGTCGGTTTGTAACCGACCTTGAGGTTGTATCTACACCGTTATTGAAGGTCGGTTTGATCCAATGGTCATCGCTCATCGCCAAGGCCTATATAAGAAGACCCCTGACCCCGGGGTTAAACCCTAATTCATTCTATCTCATTCTATTCATTATCTCTCGCTTGTAGAGGTGTCCCAATGTAAGGATAACCTCTCTCTGGGATTAGTGAATTAGTAGAAGATTAGAAGTAGATTAGCTATGTAATTAGAAGTAGATTAGACATGTAATTAGAACTAGATTAGATCTAACTTAGATCTAATCAAGAGTAAAGGAGAGTGGAGCTATGCTCCCTGCTCGAGATGTCTTGAGTATGGTATGTCTTTATATCTTCTCTACAAGACTTATGCGATTCATATATTTATCTTCTCTATTCACTTCCATATCTTTCATATTTGGTTAAGTATAGTTGTTATGCTATTGCATGGGATCTCCGCTCGTATTGAGGACTCTAGTTATTCCGGGTAGCTAGAGTAGTAATCGATAGTGTAGACTTGGTGTCTAGGCTATAGGTTACCTGAGATTGCGCCCAATCCCACGGTTAGTTGTGGTAGCCCCTGGGGGTGACAGCTCTGTTAGGCCTTTGTATTCCACCACGTTTCGGGTTGGTGTTTCATAGAGCTTTTGGCAGCCTTCTCCCAACTACCTTCTTCCCAGTCTTTCTCGAGAGTTGGGATGGATCTGCTGCTCCAAAGTGCATTAGTATGATTGCTATCATAGAACCTAAGTAATAAAGAAGAACATAGGAACCTTGATCTCTCCTTTTGACCTCTTGATTAGTTTAGTTATTCTTTGATATCTTAGGTAGGTTATTATTGCATTGATATTTATCCATCATTTAACAATTACCTCCTCACTATCGCCTAGTGGTTTGCTAAGTTAGTGGATACATGATTGTGACTTATTAGAATTCTTTAGCCAAAGCTTCCCCGTGGATACGATACTCTAGAATACTCATCCTAGGGAAAAGCTACAATGGTAGGTGTTACGTAAACGCTGCGTAATCCTTCATATTCTTTTAGCACTTAACAAATGCCAACAAGCTTTTTGGCGCCGTTCTTGAAGCAATTGGCCTAAAGATTCTAATGATGATCATGATGTCTGCTAATTTAGTGTATCACTAGCTTTAGTAGGATTACCCTTGTTCTTACGTTGAGTTGTGGAATAGACAGGGACAAAAATGTGCCGTTGCGACCTTCCGACAAGATTCCACAAGAAAAGAAAAGAAGAAAAGATTGAAGAACCCGTGGTGCCTGATCATTCAAGATTTATCAACATTGGAACCCTGCCATCTCAAAGGTATGTATTTAAATATTATTCTAACCATGTATAAATTGGAGAAGAAGTCGCCGTCACAAGAATTCAATGCACACATCTCAAGTGACGTATATAAGCTGCACATTATGGTAAGTATGATCAATAAAGGTGAGAAAGTGTTGCTCATGGACTATAAATTGATTGAGTAGTTATCATTTAATTTCTTGCATTGCATTGCATGTTTACTTGATCAACTCATGCATTCATTCCGCTCGTTTATGTTATCTCATAGTAGATCCATTGCATGTTTAATTCCTTGCCTCCATCCATGTTTGCATCTAAAAAAAAATCCTCACCATGATCATGCTCTTTCATCTCTAGTTGGAGTAAATCTCTATAGTGCTCTTATGTCACCTTTGTTTGCTATAGTGAGTTTTGGTTTGGAAGTACTCGACATACTTCCATTGGCTTTTAAATTAAGCGTGGTGCTTAGGTTAAATAAGCCTTCCTTAATTAAATTAGACACGGAGTCTAGTTTGGTTATTGAACTAAGAATTGCTTTTGTAGACATTGGTTATTGTGTTGACTAACCCATGCAGAGAACTATCAAATCCAATTCGGGAAAGTCAAGAGAGTGAACTTAGATCAAAGATGAAGCAAGGCATATGATGAACTCCAACCTTGTGCTATAGACACGGCCCATTCATGGAAGAATTGTAAGTATCAAATATCATTCGCTCTCTTTTTGCTACAAGTTATCTTTGCCTTGATCTACATGCTAGAGTGCAGCTATATCAGAAAAAAAAGTGTTATAAGACATGAATAAATAAAAGCTGTGCTAAGAGTAATCAAAGAACCACCTTTTCATTAGCATATATGAGATCTTATGAACTTTGGACAACAACCCCTACTTCAACCATGTTGTATATTCCCTCGGTATGTGTCCATTAATATTTTGCGAGGAAAGGATCTGTGTTATGTCTATTCAATGAAGAAGAGTGTTATACAACATGATCTAGAAGAAACTCTCACTCGAGAAGTGAATAGACAAGAACATCAAAGACAGGTAAGTGAATATAAATCTCATATTTGTATACAACTCTTGTCTTTTGTTTTATTAAAAATATATATATATAAATAAATCGAGCACATGAAGGCTCTAAAAGAAAACAACAACATGTTCTTAGGACAAGTTACCTTCGGGTATTTTCGGTCACTAACCTTGCAGGAACAAAGGATGAACAACATCTAAGGACATGGTGATTGCAACACACGATTAGGGATGGTTTAGCATTCACACTTAAAGTGTCGAGTGACAGAAGGCTCGAGTATGGGGAAGGAGGATCAATTTCTCTAAAGATCATCGACATACTCCTCCTCTACTCAAGCTCCCGTCACTCGACATACTTGGTTTGCAATCCCTTTACTCACCATTACTTTGTCTCTCTAAGTTTGAATGGTCATAAATGTCATACATCAAAATCAAACTTAAGATATCATAAAATTTCCAATTAGAGAGAAAGTAATGGTGAGCATATGCTAATAAAATATCCAACCAAAACTTTGACTAGCATAAAAGCAACCTTGAGCTCCATGACAGTTCTACCCTTGTTACAATTACTTGTATATTCCTTCGGGTATCTGTTGTCAACTAATATTGCAGGAATAAAACCATGAGAGGAGCAAAAAGGTCTTAGCATAATTTAAAGAATAAGAAAGAAAGGACGATGCAATAAAAGAGATAAGGAGTAGGATACATAAGAGGCCAAAGAAGGAAAGTTTCAAACAGTAAGAAAAGGACCACCACAAGGTGTTGCAATGTTGTCACATTCCAATAATAAGGTAACATCTTGAGGTAAGTTGTCATTACTTAAGCTTTTCCTTAAGAATGGCTTGTTCATAAATAAATAATCAAACATGTTAGAGTAATAACCTTGCTCGATCCAATTTCATTAGCTCAACGTTTTTGTTTCTTTAAGTGTTCCTACCATCGCTCTCTTGATCTTTTTAGTCCTCATCTTGTAAGCCGTAATATTGCTTACCTTGCTTTGAAAGAATCATAATCATGCCTGTGATGTTTAGATAAGAAAACTCTTCCAAGAGTCAACAAGCTTGATTTGATCTGTCGAATGTTTTAATCACAAACAATCATGCTCAATCTTCTCGATCTTGTCACCCAAGTTAGGTTTAAGAAAAGTGTATAATAAAACAACTCTATCTTGTTTGATGTGCTTATGGTTAGAGAAGAATGAATGAAGTTTTGGTTTTGTTGGTGTTTTCCCACCAACAGAGCCCATGCACTTGATTTCTACCATGACTTTGCAAGCGGGACACACTTTGAGCAAAAAGGTGGGGAAGCCTACCGGTCTCTCCAAAATTCAACAAGTGAATGTCTTACAAGCATGCACACTAGAACAAGACGCTGCCTATGTTTCATTCCAAATCATAAGGCGAGAAACATGGGTGACGTTGTCCTTCACCATCTCAAGGAGCACAACCGTCAAGATCGGGTAATACGCTCAAGGAAACAACAAGGTAAGAAGTCTCGTTCGGAGGACTTAAAACACCGAACCCTCGCCGAAAAGGTAAGATCGGTAGTTATCCATATTTACCTTATTGCATTGCATAATTGTTTTCCTTTAGCATATTTACATTATAGCACAAGCCTTGCATTAGAAAAAAGAAAATAAATATTTATTTGTTGCATATACATTGAAAAACTCTAAAGCCCCATGTGAGTAATTTTGTGGCGTGTAACAACCCACAAGGATATTTACTGTGGTGGCATAAAAATAAAATAAATATGCATGCATCACCATCCCTTTTTGCATAGAAAATTTAAAAAAATATTAATCTTTGCTGAACTACTGTCTTAAAAGGAATAATCCTAATCATTGATAACAAGAAGCAACGTGGATAAACCCTAACGCTTAATCAAGTTCCACTAGCTTTGTTGTCTATTTGAGTTCAGCAGGATCCCAAGGAATAGAGACATGACACATGGTGTCCAGCGTTAAAGAAGATCAATCAGCCACCATCACTATCTACCTCTACTTCCAATCATCAAGAACATCGAAGACTATGTCAACATCTAGCTTGGGGGAGTGCAACCCCCATTTATCCAGATAAGTATCCCTTTATCTTAATTATTTACTACTAGCTAGATATGTTTGTTTTATTAGAAAGATATAAAAAGATGCATAACTAAGGAAACCAAATAAAAAGAGTTTATCTAGTCTTTATTAAAGAGTCTTTATTAGAGTGTGAGAATAAAATAAACTCAAGATAGTCTCTAGCTTTGGAGATGATGAATAGTTGCTCACTGTAATTCCTTTCAAGTACCTACCTTCCAAGCTTAATTTCTCTCGAGTTTTTAATGCAACTACTTTGAC
This sequence comes from Hyparrhenia diplandra, assembly GCA_015847255.1. NCBI lineage: Eukaryota > Viridiplantae > Streptophyta > Magnoliopsida > Poales > Poaceae > Hyparrhenia > Hyparrhenia diplandra. The sequence goes on along the minus strand of JADLZK010004962.1, from coordinate 327,421 downwards.
TTGAGACTGCTCCGAACCTGAAACCTATAGGTAGCAAATGCTTGCTCTAAAATCTAGGTAATTGACGGATATGATATATGAGAGTCTGAGCTGCTATTTATCTTACTCTTAGTGATACTAGATTTCTGGAGATTTATCTTTTGAAAATTAAAGTGCACATGATAAGTTCCTGTATGACAAGAGTGTTGAACCTCCTACCACAGCCATATATACATGCTCTCTAGATTAGGAAAACCCTTTGACATATATATAGGCTGCTTGCTTTGCATTGAGTTTGTTCAATCTTTGTCGACCCTTAGAAACTTGTCATGTTGATCATACACACTCCACTCCACCACACTCTATTCCACTCCACTCTACCCCACATGCATTTATGCTACTTCTACCCCGAAGTACGCATCCACAAAGCATCCACCAAATATCCACCAAAAATGTTCTACTCCTATCCCGAGAGAGAACAACCAAAAATATTCCCTATACCCATCCATTCACACATTTTTAGCCAACGTCTTACAGAAGCTCCATAACATTTGTCTATCTCTCAAAAGCTATTTCAAATGAGATTTGGGTTGTAGATTAAAAAAAAAAAGAGAAGAGAAAGGGGAGATGAAAAATGGACAAGTGTCCTACGGGCGAGTAGAGCCTACCTCCCTAAGAAAAAAAGAAAGAATAAAGGAGAGTTAAAAAATGGACAAGTGTCCGCTGAAAACAATGGGCACTTAGATGCTCGCCTCTCCATAAAAGAAAAATAAATAAAGAAAGAAAAAAAGATACAACTCAAGTTTTCTCAAAGTTTTCAAGTTTACAAAGAGAGATGATTCCTCAAGGAGCACAAGTAGAATTAAGCTTTCCCCTTATTCATTCCATACACCCTCCTATATTCCCTACCATATTCTTTCCACCATACACATGCACCACTTGATCAGTGTGACTCTTGACTTTGGATCCATTACTTGAACTTACAATACATGCTTAGTAAGTAGATGTAGTCTTCTCCCACCTATGAGCTCCAGATATAAACCTTAGATATAGGGTGAGAGAGAAGAAGGCATAGTGTCCTACTGCCTTATTCCAAAAATACCACATATTATGAGAGAAAGGCAACACAACATTATTGCCTAAGTGAGGATCCACAAATACCATAAATAAGAGAATTGAGAGGGTCATACAAAGGAACTTTGAGTTTTATTTGAAAACTTGCAAAACTCCACAAGGACAGTTGAACAAAGAGTTTGAGATGTGGTGCTTGACTTGACTGTTTTATCTTTCAATTATCCAAGATCCCAAGAAAAAGCTATAAGCTCCATGGTTAAAGGTAATATGGGTAAGTTAAAATTTGAGCAAGTTTTATATGGAGGAGAAAATTTTGTTTGAAAGCATGTGTACTTTTGAGGTGTGAAAGCGTTGTAGCAACTCCTGATCCTTTGCTAAGTTTGGCTTTGCTAGGGACTAGCAAAGGGTAAGCTTTGGGGAACTTGTTGACACCTGTTATAGCATAATATTACTAGTCAACTAAACATGGATAAGGGCATAATTTGTATATCAACATAGACTAGGGGTCTAACTAACATAATTCCACGAGCTTTGGTGATTTATATCTTTTCGTGGGACTTAACAGATAAATGCGAGAAAGAATGGAGAAAGTTCTAGAATATATCTCACATACGATGACAAGACTTAACCGTGAAGTAACTCGACCCAAAATGTGGACTAAAACACTCTAGAAGGTACCGAAAGACACCGGAAGAAAAAGATGACATGGTTTGGCCACAAGGGCCCCGGCGGCCGGCCCAAATCTGTGCGGCGGCCGCCAGGCTACTGAGCCAATCCAGCCCATCTTCGTAGCTCGGTTTGTAACCGACCTTGAGGTTGTATCTACACCATTATTGAAGGTCGGTTTGATCCAATGGTCATCGTTCATCGCCAAGGCCTATATAAGAAGACCCTCGACCCCGTGGTTAAACCCTAATTCATTCTATCTCATTCTATTCATTATCTCTCAGTTGTAGAGGTGTCCCAATGTAAGGATAACCTCTCTCTGGGATTAGTGAATTAGTAGAAGATTAGAAGTAGATTAGCTATGTAATTAGAAGTAGATTAGACATGTAATTAGAACTAGATTAGATCTAACTTAGATCTAATCAAGAGTAAAGGAGAGTGGAGCTATGCTCCTGTTCTGGAGATTTCTTCAGAGTATGGTATGTCTTTATATCTTCTCTACAAGACTTATGCGATTCATATATTTATCTTCTCTATTCACTTCCATATCTTTCATATTTGGTTAAGTATAGTTGTTATGCTATTGCATGGGATCTCCGCTCGTATTGAGGACTCTAGTTATTCCGGGTAGCTAGAGTAGTAATCGATAGTGTAGACTTGGTGTCTAGGCTATAGGTTACCTGAGATTGCGCCTAATCCCACGGTTAGTTGTGGTAGCCCCAGGGGTGACAGCTCTGTTAGGCCTTTGTATTCCACCACGTTCGGGTTGGTGTTTCATAGAGCTTTTGGCAGCCTTCTCCCAACTACCTTCTTCCCAGTCTTTCTCGAGAGTTGGGACGGATCTGCTGCTCCAAAGTGCATTAGTATGATTGCTATCATAGAACCTAAGTAATAAAGAAGAACATAGGAACCTTGATCTCTCCTTTTGACCTCTTGATTAGTTTAGTTATTCTTTGATATCTTAGGTAGGTTATTATTGCATTGATATTTATCCATCCTATAACAATTACCTCCTCACTATCGCCTAGTGGTATGCTAAGTTAGTGGATACATGATTGTGACTTATTAGAATTCTTTAGCCAAAGCTTCCCTGTGGATACGATACTCTACAATACTCATCCTAGGGAAAAGCTACAATAGTAGGTGTTCTGTGCGCTTGCAGAATCCTTCATATTCTTTTAGCACTTAACAAATGCCAACACCTACCCATCAGTCTTTTTTAATGCCATTGAAAAATCATTACAGTGAATGTTTATGATATTTCTGTTCTCACTGAGCCAAGTTGTACGCAGGAATACTTTTATAAGTATGAGGAAAAATCCCTTCGGTGAAATCTGTGAGTCAAAAATTAAAGATTAATATGGGCACTTAAGTTCTATTTGGATTGAACAGTTTTTTTTCATAGGGTAATATTCAAGACCAACTAATGAATAATATTCAAGGCCAACTGAGGAAAAAATACAATATCAAGCTCTATGGAGCGACCAAAGTGTGTTTCTTGATTCCATCCAAGCAGGTGTAGCAGTAAACTGCCTGTGCAGAATATAAGGTTTGTTGGCAGCTCAGATTCGTCCTTTGCCTTTTTGTCTACATATAAACTGTCGTCCCCAATCTTCCTCGTACTCTCATGTACAGTCATTCCCAGAGCTGGTAATCAGAAATTTGCTGATGCTTCCCATTCTTAGCAAAGAGGTGCAACCCAATAGCAGAGTAGAGAGTATAAACGATCCTATTGCTCATGCTGATGGCAGTTACTATATATCCTACTGTTGGTTGAGTTTTGGTTGCTTGGGAGGCGTATATATATGTTGGTGAAGTAGCAAAAAGAAATCAGGGTAGGTACAAATGTCGTGCCTGAGCTGGTAGTAATGTAGTGCTCCTGCATGGTTGTGGAAGTGTGTGGGTGGTAACTAATGCAGAAGATTGGTGGGGACATTGATAGCTCCATGTGATTTGCATTGATAGTTCCATCATCGTCTGCCCACTCCTTGCAAATGTGACTTACATTGATAGCTCCATGTGATTTGCTTGTGGACATCATCACTCTGGAGAGACACATGTGCCGTGCTGTTCGAGATCTATTTAGGAATTTCACAGAGAAAAAGAGAAAGATTTACGTGACATGTCGAAGTATCTAGTAAAGAAGGGCTTGGTCTTTGGTTCATTTCAATACTTACTAGACTAGTCCACTCCTGTCTTCTACAAACATGCACAAGTATTGCGTAGTATCAACACATAATGCAGGTTCCGGAGACCTGCTCGCCCGGTTGCTGGTGCATGCAAGCGCTCGGGCTAGATAAGCTACGGCGGTGGTGCAACAACAAGAGGAAAAACCCTGGCTCAATTGGATACATTTTGTCGTGATTGATAGGCTGCATATATAGTCCTGTCCAACCTACCATATGTCGCGATCACAATCTAAATCATTTAGCACTCGAAACTTGAAGGCCAAGAAACCGAAAATTAAAGATGCAAAAGTAGACCGTGCTCCCACAAGGCGTGGAAGCTTGGAGGCCACGAAACAAAAAAACTAAAGCTGCAAAAGGATACCGCGCTCCCGCAAGGCATGGAAGCTTGATTTCGGCGGAGCCTTCACGCAGTGTCACGTGCTTGTGCCCTTCTCTCGGCCTAGTGAGCGCGGGTGGGCTCCTCTTTCTCCTCCTCATACTAGACTCGAGGAAGTGGAAAGAACTTTTGTATTTAAGTATGGTCACCTCTAGCTCCACCGATAAATGTGGGACTAAAGAGTTCCCATCATCCTCTCTTCGCACTCAAGAATGGGTCTTTGAGATTTCTTGGGAATTTCTGAATTTGTTATTCGGCCAAGCGCATATAAATTCCAATAGGTGCAATTCCTCGTGTCTTTCTGTGGAGACATACCAACAGGTTGAAGATGAACAGCAACAGTCCCCACCGTGGCTTTTAGGCCTTTTAACCCCGGGCGCTATAGAAACCTCGGGCGACATCGTAACTGACATCGCCGATGTGATTCAAGTGCCAGGCGCACTAGGCCTTCATAGGTCAGTATAAGTAAAAAAAATTTCGACTTCTTCAAGTGCTATTCAGGCTTGTCCTTCATACGTCAGCATAAGTAAAAATATTCTTACTTTCATGAGGCAACTCTTGCACTATAAGTTTGCCATGGACGAAATGAAGGATCAGGTGGAAGGTCAACTTGGTTGTAACAAGTTAAGCGAAAACTGCAGAAGAAAAATCGAGGAATGGGAAATCTATTTATTGTCGCTTAAACAACCAAATAGAGAACAATTGACGTCGTCAATAAATCGTTCAGAATCAAGAAATTTGATCACCGACGATTTGGACCCGGAAATTCGAATAAGATCGCGGAAAGGGCTGTTCCTAAAACCAAAACTGGCATCGGTTTATTGATGATAGTCTAGCGGGGGGTATGCCCAGCAGTAGATTGAGCGGTAGAGGTGCGCTAGACGACTAACAAGACATTAAGCAGAACGAGCGAAGGGACAAAACACACGGGTTTTACCCAGGTTCGGCCGCCTTGATGGCGTAAAACCTACGTCCTGTTTAGATTGTATTGATTGATTGAGAATCAGATATTCCTCGGGGGGATCCCTGCTCACCTTATATAGTCCGGGGAGCAGGGTTACAAGTCAGATCCAGACCGACAAGATCTATCCTGATCGGGTACAATAGGGAAGTTCGTAGTAATTACGATTAAGCTATACAAGGAAACTATCTTGACGATCACGTCTACGCCGTAATCTCCGATGGCCACCGTCTTTCACGCCTCGGGCTTCAGTCCACCGTCCTGGGCCGGCCTAGAAGGCCTAGCCCAAAGCAGCCCGTGAGGGGATAGGGGTTTATCCCCCCACAGGTAGTTGTTTTGGCCGGCATCACAATTACTTATCAAGCCTCAAATAGGCCCCAAGTTTAAATGTGCCAAAGGCTGTTTTACATTCACTGATCGGCTACACAAAAATAGGAGTAGTTAAGAGAAAAATAGGTTGCGCTAATTATTCTAAAAATAGATGTGATATATGCAACTTGAATGATATGAGGTGAATAGCAGCTCTTAAAATAACCTCAGCATAGCTGCTCTTTAAGAAGGAAACAAAGTTATTGCCACTTCTGTTGTCAAAAAAAACAAAAAGTGTAGACACTGTAGATCTGACATGCATTGATATCTCCATGTGATTTGCTTTTGGACATCATCACTTTTGACTGTTGGTTGAGTCATGTGTGGTCTGCACTTCGTGATCACTTTTGAACATCGTCACTGATTTCACATGGAGAGAGATTTGCTTTTGGACATCATCACTGATTAAACAAAAGTGTAGATGTGATTTGCTTTTGGACATCATCACTGATTAAACAAAAGTGTAGATGTGATTTGCTTTTGGACACTGATTTCCACAAAGAAAAGAGAGAGATTTAGGCAACTTATTGAAGTATCGAGTAAAGAAGGGCATTTAGTTTACTCCACTCCTCTCTTCTACAGACATGGACACGTACATTTGCTTAGCACCTAATGCGGCTTCCATTCTTGACGCAATATATAATACCTTTACACTGCTCTGGTTGAAATTTTGCTCTATTATTTTTTTCAAATGAATGAACATCGAGTTCCTGTGATTTTTAATGATGAGAAAAAAAGGGGAAACAAAAAGATAGCAAGAAACGACACCACCAAACATCCCAACTACGAGTAGCAACCAACCAAATATCTAACCGAAAACAGCTACTATGAAATCTAACAAATGAAAAAAAAAAAACCAACAACAGTAAAGTAAAAAAAGCTAGCCTCTGACCGCATTGTGAATTTGAATTGTTGGATGCCTGGCTTCACTTTAGCAGTTTCCTTTCATCGGCCGTGGCTTTGTGAAGTGCCAGCAGTGGGCAGACTATGATGGAGAGGAGTCAATGATGACGGCCACCCCACAACCTACCTGGATGTCATTTGTCGCCTGATGAAGTTAGTAACTGCGTCACCGCCACACGCCTAGCCTCGTTCAGGTCGTTGTCGAGTAGACACGGGGTGGCGGGGATTTGTGCAAAGACATCGGAAACGAAGTTGGCCATGGCCTAGCTGGTGTGTGGCACACCTGCTTGGCTAGTGGATGGTTGTGTCCCCGCTCACCTGTGACTTGGGTCTACCCATTGACTTGTCTCTGCGCCCCAACTCCGGTGGGTGGAGGGAGATCCTGCCTCAATAGGAGACACATAGCCTGCGGATGCCTCGGAGTCTCTCCTTCTTCTTCGACTAGGTATGCTAATTTTCTATGGTGCTTGCAGTTTTCGGTGTATTTTCACGAAAAGAAGATGGTAGTCATTCTATAGACAATTAAACAAATTTGCGCACGATCAACCACAAACACAATTCCAAAAGCAGCGAAATTTGTTCTTCAGGGGAAACTACCTCCCGTCAGCATTTCTCCGAGTACTGAGATGATGTTGCAACCATATTCCTATTCTCTGGGTGCCTAGGGTGGTATAAACTTTAGAACATTTGGAACATATCAACGGATGGCAGGCTGGCTCAACCAAGCGCAGAACCTCAGACAACTTCATCTCGGCTCACCACCGTACTCCCTAGCAGTTTCATCTACACCCACTGTAGCATAAGAGTCGCCCCACTTCGCCTTGATGAGGCAGTAGTCTCTTGTGAACCAGGAGTCTATTGATGAGGCACCATATTCCTCAAGCCTCTCTAACACAAGCAGCTACATTGAGCTTTCCCTCTTTGTCTCATTCAGCAATACCAAGTTTCCTCATGCTTCCCATTCTTACAAAGTACTACATTATGTAATATGAGCTGAGAGGTGCGGCGGAATTCCATAGTAGAGAGTATACATGGTTATTGGTGGCTTCAAGGCGTATATATGGTGGTGAAGGAGATAAAGAATCAAGGTAGTGATGATGATATAGTGCCCGATCGAGTTGGGAGTAATGCAGAAAGTGGGTGGTAAAGGACGAACAATTAAATGTAGTACATGATTTGTCTATGAATCGATCGTATCCTCTGCTCCAAGATTACACATCAAAGGCTAAGAACGTGCAACCATAATTAGGCACTTGGATGACCTTCAGGACCTGCTACTGAGCCAGTTCATTGGTAGTTTACTGGAATAACTCCTTTTCTAAAAAAAGTTTACTGAACGAACTTATAATATTCAGGGCCAACCGAACTAAAACACAAATATTTAACTACTATAATTCTTGAACCTTCCTCTGTCTAAAATGACAAAAGAGGTCAATTTTCTGTAAACAACTTTTTTTGCGACAAGGCTTGCAACAACTCTGTGCAGCTACTACAATTTCTTCAACTTGCACTACTAGATATAAATGATTAACGGTGGCGGGCAAAATCTATTTTCCGTGGCGGTTTTTCTGCCCGCCACCAACATAGGGTCACCGAAAATGATTTAACTTCGGTGGCGGTTATTTTGCCCGCCACCGTTAATACAAATATAAAATAAAAAAAAAAAACAGCGAGCCCACCGGAGCCCATCTAGGCCCAAACGGGCCCCATCTGGGCTACGGTGGATCCGGCAACCGGCGCGCATCCGGCCGCCGGTGTCGGGATCCGCGACGACCGCCTCCACGCTGCCAAGATCCGGCCTAGGCGCCCGCCCGGACGGCCGTCACCGCGCCTCCGTGGGATGCCGCCGCCGCCGCGCCATGGAGAGGGAGGAACGCGGGCCGCGCCGCCACGGAGGATCCGTCGACCCGTCACACACCTCGCGCGAGCCGCCGCCCGCCATCCGCGGCGCACGGCGCCGCCCGGCATCCGCTCCTCGCGCGCGCCGGGTCCGAAAGGGGGGCCGGTGCCGGGTCGACGGGAGGGGGCCGCCGGGTGAGGGGAAGGGGCCGCCGGCATCCGCTCCCCGCGCCTTGCCGGGTGAGGAAGAGGAGGGCCGTCGGGTGGGGAGAGGGGCCGCCCGTGGAGAAGTTGGAGAAGTTGGAGAGAGAGAGAGAAGTGGAGAGTGAGGTGGGTTGGGTGCTACTGAGGACTCTGATGATTGGGCTAGGGTTTGGTGGTCCGCCATATATGGTGGCCTTGAAATCGGGCTCTGATGGACTTAGGTTTCCTTACTGGGCTGGAACTTTGGGCCCTACAGTTAATCGATTTACCGTGGTGGTCATAATAACCGCCACGTAAAATAGAAAATAACCGCCACGGTTAATCATGATATTAACCGTGGCGGTTTCTCAAATGCCCGCCACGGAAAATGAAATCCAAACACCACGTAAAATCAATCCTGTAGTAGTGTTGCCTCTGTCTGAAATTGCATCAATTAGATCTTGGAAAACCAGCTCAACCACAGCTAGCATGTAGAAGCCAAAGACATTTGGGGTTACATCTGGACCATAGAAAATAACAATTTTTCTGTATGGCAGATATCTGTTTAACAGATCTTCAAAGCTTTTACAGTGATCCCAAAGTAATATAGCATAATAGTTTTAAAGTGTTCAGAGATCTGGAACCTAACAATGGCGAGGTTGCTGTCACCACCCACTCAGTATCAAGGCAATCAACCAGGCTTACTTAGGTTCCAAGGCTAGCTACATTGCTACATACCCAACCTGTTCAGCAAGAAACATTCCTGATCTAACCAGCAGTTTCACCTTGACGACAGTTTCTGCGCGGGTCACCATCGTATGTATTCCCTAGTCATCTCATGTACACTGCTTGTAGCTTAGAAATGGCTCCACCTCATCTTGGTCAGCTTGGCCTCATTCCTAAGACTAGCAATCAGAAATTGCTGATGCTTCCCATTCTTCAAGAAGCACGTTTGTAATATGCAAATGAGAGGTGCAACCCAATAGAATAATAGAGTAAATGATCCTATTGCTCATGGTGATGGCTAGCTAGAGATGTTGTGCCCGCCCTGGTAAAAATGTCCAAATATGGTTTAACATAATTTAGGCGTGTCAAGGTGGTTGTAAACGTAGCCAAGGCGAGACGACAAGGTCAGAAAGCCCAAGGTCCCACAAAGGCATGCGCCCGACGCTGGGGCATAGCCGACGCCGCGTCGGCGTGTGAGCCTTGGGCGATCCGGTGGCCTGGTCGCCGCGTGCGGGACGCTGGTCCCGCATCTCCGGCATTCCCGACGCTGGCGTCCGGTGGCGCCGTGGGCTGCAGGCTTCTACGGACTGGGTCGAGGAGCGCGGACATTGGCCTGGTGTCCGACGCGGGCGTCTGGCGGTCCCTCGGGCCGCAACCCTCTCTGTCTTGTATCCGAGGACGCGCTGATGCGGTTCCCGCCGCGTCCGACGCCTTGCACGCCCAGCGAATCTGGCTTCAGATCTAAACCTATTGGTTTTCTGATCAGTTTTGGAAAGATTTGGTGTTTGGAAACACATCTATTTGGTTTCCAAAGGGGATAAGACCACCCGGCCTCTATATAATGAGAGGTTCATGGCGATTTGATCCCATCTACATCCATTTTTTTTCCAACCGGGATTCCCATTTCCATTATCAGCAACGGAAATACAAGCATTCGAGATAATACAGAAAGCAGTTTTTGGAGAATGGCCACAAGCCATATCTAGAAAAGCACAAAACAACCACCACTTGCTTCCCAGAAGCCCTCGTGGTAACTGACCTAAGGCACAACTTGCCCATGTATCAACAAAACCAACTAAGTTCCCAGAACTTTACTACGCTAAACGATAACCTGTTTGTTAACCAACCATAACGAGCAGACAATTTTTGGATACCAAGACCCGATTAATATGAACAAACAAAAGGGAGAAACAGCAGCTCCCACATCACATTGGTATATGACAACGAGGTCTCCTGCTGCTTTGGCCTTTCAATTACTCTTCCGCTTCCTCCATCACTTGGTCTTGAGGATCTCCATCTTGCAGCAGTAGAAAGTCGATTGTCACCTTCATCATATAAGCCTGACCAATAAATCAAATAAGCATGTGCCTGACATAACACCTCAGTGGGCTTGTTACAATTTTCTTATCAAAAACAATACTGTTACGACATTTCCAAATAGCCCAACAAATAGCACCAATTCCCATAGTAGAGATTTTTCTAGAATTAGGTATCCATTTTTTCACACCATAGTCAACATTGTTGAAAATTTGAAGGAATATTATTAGCCCCAACACTTGAAGCGATTATTGACCAGACAACTTTAGATAGAGAATATTGAAAAAACAAGTGATCTACAGTTCAAATTCTTCACAAAAAGCACAGCTTTCATCTCCAGTCCAGTTTCTTTTCTTCAGATTTTCTTTAGTTAGAAGAACATCATAAGTTAACATCAAAGAAAGATCTTCATCTTTTTCAAGACATTTACTCTTCCAAATTGCTTTTATTATTCATACCTGTATTTGATACAGTTAGCATCTCATACACAGATTTAACCGTGTACATTTTTTCTTACCAACCTTCCATGCCACTTTGAGAGAATAAAATAATTAGCATCATTCAAAAATCATTTCCCATTGATCTCTTAAGCTAGCATCTAACCATCTTCTAACTGTGATACATTTTTGTTCATAACTGAAACAGAACAGGATGAGTAATCATCAAGTGTTTGCTATAAAGCCATGAATCATCCCAGAACCTAGTCAGGTCACCATTATGGCGGTGGTGATGAGGGATAGGTGGTGGCAGTTCAGAGGAAGGGGATGAGGTGGGTGGTGGCGGTTGTTCTTATAGGCGCGGCAACTAGGGAGTAGGGGCAATGGACAGTGGCGATCTCTGGCTTCCATGTCAAGGGGTTACATGGCTGCTATCGGGAGGCGTGCGGTGCTGAAAGGGGCAATGTCACGTGGTGGGGGAGCAAGGACACGACTTTGCCATTGGGAGGTGGTGCGGTGCCTGAGGGCTCCAAGCACTAGGGTTATAGAGGGGCACAACATTGGTTTGCCACTCGGCCTAGTGAGCTCACTTAGCTTGTGGGCCACATGCGGGGGTGGAAGTTGAGCTACTCACTTAGCCTGCTTGGCCGAAAGTGAGGGCTTGCAGATGAATCGGCCAAGAGTCAATGAGGGCGTGACTTGGGCCAAGGCGAGATGGGCTTGGTGGGGTGAAGGGATAGGAGAGGACCGAGTGGGCCGGCGGGTGGTAGGCTGGGCCACGGGGAAAAGGGAAAATGGAGGTGGGCTTGTGAGAAGAAGGAAAAAAAAGGTTGTACCATTTTATGAATGTGAATTAGAATATGGAATGGAATCAAAAAAGATTGAGAGGGATTTAAAAAGGAGATTGAGATGAAAAGGTTATTCTCCAAATGCTATGATGAGTTGAGAGGAATTTTTACGAACTTATGACATAAGGAATTTGCGAGAATTCAATAATGGATTGAGAGGGAAAAGGAAAATGATTTTTCTCCCTTTTAAGAATTCAGATAAAGGAATTTAAGAAAGATGCAATGGGGATTCATGAGATATACAACGGAAAAAAGAAAAAATTTCACCGAGGGGCTTCTACCGAGAGCAGCCCTCGGCAGAGCCTCTACCGAGCGCCAGAAACACTCAGCAAAGGGCATAGGGCGCTGGTAGAGGAGCAGCCTCCAGCAGTGAAAGGAATTCCCCTTTTGGTGGCTCAAGGAATTTGGGAGGAATTCCAGAGGGATTCAGGAGGGATGCGATGGAGATGAAAGACATCACAAGGCATTAAGATGAAGTTGCTATAGATTTCTGCTCTCAAACATGAATAAAACTCAAACCCAAAACTGACTCAAGAACACCGTCCCTCACCTACAAATAATTCTACATGTATGCAATGAATTATTAGGGGTTAACTTAGGTTTGAACCTCTTGTCAAAAAAAAAAAAACTTAGGTTTGAACCTAGCGACTACATGCTTCACACATTGCAGGATTTTTTTGTAAAAAAAAAAGTTCAGAATTTAGGCTTGGACAGGAACCAAGGATGTTACACATGGCCAAGTCTGGTGGAGATCAACCTTACAATCCCTGTTTTAAATAGCCCGCTATAGCGGACGCTATAGCGCTATTTAGCCTTTACGGAGGAGAAACGCTAGCTATGACGATTTTAGCGCTAAACGCTATTTGCCGCTATTAGCTGCTAATAGCGCTAATTCGCTAAATCATAGGTTGTTTAGCCCGCTATTTGTAGTTGGACTGTCATTTCCGTCGGCCGGTCGGCCCAATTAAATGTCGAGGCCAAAATCGCCCAAAGAACCCTAGCCATCCTCACCTGGTGCCAGTCAAATCCGTGTGTAATGTGTTAGCAAGACTTTGATGCATCATGTATGTCCTTTTCATAATGTTTTCATCTTTATTATGTATAAAATTACATGATGTTTGTCATAGTTTTTGCTTAGCCGCTAAATGGCTTAGCGCGCTATAGCCTTTCTTAGCTTTTTGGAGAGGCTGCCGCTAAGGGGCTTAGCCCGCTATTTAAAATAGGGCATACAATCCATGCTCGCCAATAACTCAAGGCCTGGGGTTATTAAGACTTGCAGACTCATGTATTGTACGATGTTCGTTTCAAAAATTGTTTTTGTACAATGTACAGGTTTAGGGTAAGACTACGTGTTGCTGCAATCTCGAGGGGCCATATATATGTACAGCCAGAGACAGGATGGGACATTCATGCCACCGGCCGCTCTCGCGGATCGCGGCGCGCTCACAGAGGTCTTGGGCGATCAACCCTCCACGACGCCCATGGAGCCGCGGGGCAAGAAGCGGAAGGCGGCGGTGCCGCCGGAGGAGCCGAGGTGCGTCATCCACGATCTCCCCGACGATCTGCTCTGGCAGATCTTCCTCCGCCTGGACTCCCCAATCTGGTTCTTGCTCGCGGCGTACACCTGCAAGCGGTGGCGCCGCGTAGTCACCGACTCCGCAGGCGGAGGCCGCGCCTTGCTCCACCTCTCCAGCTCGCTACACAACCCTCCCACCTTCGTCTACCACGACCAGCACCTCAACCAAAGATTCTGCTTCTCCGTCGATTTCGTCGACAAGAACTCGCGTTGGCACGTCTTGATACGAGGCGCTGGTGGTTCTCGTCTATCCACGGTTGTTGCCGGTGCCCGAGGAGCACTACGAGGTCGGTTTTCAACTACACGCAACCATCATTGTGGCCTCAGATCCTGAGAGCGTGGTGTCTGCCCTTGCTCTTAGCTATATAACCATGCATCACAGTGTTTAATATATATTATCTATTTAGATTTTCTAAATGTTTGCAGAGTTAGATGTTTCCTGTTCAATAATATAATATAATAATCTAGAGTATTAATTTAGATAGTTTATATGCATGATGCATCAGATGGAATGGCAGCTTCAGCGTACCAAGTTAAGTAATATAGGAAATTGTGGAAAACTTCTGGCGTGAAATTGGATTCCCCGATGGTGGGAAAGGGGGAATCACTTTATTGTCGGCTAAGCTAAACTAGCCAAATAGAAAACAATTTCCATTGGCAAAAAACGTTCAGAATCAAGAAATTTGATCCCTGATCAGTTTGAACCTGGAATTTAAGTAAGATCATCCTGGAAGGGGCCGCTCCCAAGACCCAAACCGGCATCACATTCGCTTATCAAGCCTCAAACTGGCACATGTTTAAATGTACCGAAGGCTGTTGTACATTCAGTGATCACCTACACAGCAAATTGATTTTTTCTGAAGATGCCCAACACATTGTGATTGTGCTTATTTTAATTTTATTTTGTTCAATAGTTTTTTATATTCATAGATCCACTACACAAAAATAGGAGTAGGTAAGAGAAAAATAGGTTGCGCTACATTAATCTGAAATAGAAATGATATATCCCCTTCCAACCATGACATGAGGTCAACAGCAGGTCTTAAAATAAAGTCACCATAGTCTGGCAGAAAGATATTTATTGAGAAACAAAGTTATTGTCACTTCCATAGACCACAATAAAGGTAAAGATCTGTTACTGGGTGATATGCAGAAACATGCAGTGCTATTCAAAGGCTTATTTTGTTTTTAGTAGGTAGGGATTATACCATCAACCCTAGAACCACTTCAAAACTCTCTGACCTACGATCAAGGAGTAGAAGCTCGGGGGGCCTAGCCATACGCGAGCGCCCAACCACGTACCAGGCTACGGTCTCCAGACTCGAGGTAATTTTTTTTTTTTTATTCAAGGTTCATTATCTTTACATATTGTTTCTCTGTGTTCTAACTTTGTGTTGAAATAGGCCCGGATAGAGGAAGAGAGGAAGCGGCGGGGAGGAGGGGCTGAGGAGAGGGAGCGGGCAAGGGCTCGGCGAGCAAGAGAGGGCTGAGCAACACCCCGAAGAACATGGAAGCTCTCCTAGGGTATCTCGCACGTGTTGGAGACAGGGTTGGTGAGGAGCCACCGCCGCAGATCGTCTTCGCTCCACCACCGTCTTAAACTCGACCACCGATCTTCGCTCCACCACCCATCCTCGGTCAACCGTCAATCTTCCCTCCACCGGTTGGAAGCACTCCTGTGAGTTTGTCTACCTTAACTCCAAATATGCATATATGAATGTGAATGGAAATGATCTGGAGTTTTGAATGCACCGTGAGATGTGCATCGCGTGGACATGTGGCCGTCGGCCATCGAGCCGTTGTTTTGTTGCAGGTTTTGGAAACGCCCTCCGTGCGATGGAGGTGCTTTGCCGAAATTTCTAACAATTTATCTTGCTTTTTCTTCAAGTCAATAGAATCTACCTTGAATTTTGTCTCACAAATGCAATATATTTGCCTACGTGCAGGATCAATCTCACGCCTCGAACCCTTCTCCGAACCAATCTCCTGCGGACAATTGGGAACGAGCTGCGGATGGCTGGCCACGTTGGCCGTGAAGTTGTGATGATTTAGGTCAAGAACTTGTGTACTTGAACTTCGGTTGCACTCATGGTTGAACTTGTGAACTTGGATTTTATATAATATAAGTGCTATTTGTGGATTATTATGCTATATATGTGACATATATACAATCTGTGATATATATGTGTTTATATGCAATATATATGTGGCAAATATGAACCGGAACAAAATAATAATAAAAACAATTCTTTACCATGAGCATAGGGCCTGCTCACAGGTAAATCGACCATAACTTTCCCCGTGATAGAGCGAGGCCATATGCTCACGGCAAAGCCTTTCCCGTGAGCCACGCCGTTACGGCTCACGGGAAACGACGGCAAAACGCCGTTTAGGTTGTACCTTTCCCGTGAGTCGTAACAGGGTGGCTCACGGGAAAGGGGGCTCACGCCGTCACCCTAAACGCACCCCGTTAGGGCCTTTCCCGTGAGCCCCACCCCTAGCTCACGGGAAGGCTAAGCCGTGTGCCCTACCCCTAGCTCACGGGAAAGGCTAAGCCGTGTGCCCCACACCTAGCTCACGGGAAAGGCTGCGTCCCCGGCCTGCTTTCCCGTGACTGCTTACCTGTGAGCAACTCACGGGAAAGGCTTTCCCCTGTGAAAAAAAAAGCCTTTCCCGTGAGCGTCGCGCTCACGGGAAAGCCGTGAGCTCCGGTAGTGCACTTATCTAGAACTAGGATTGCATCAAAAAATTGGGTGGACGCTTGGTACATGTTACCTGTGTGATCCCAACGGCTGACTGGTGTGGGATGAAATCACAAGCCTTGGGAGAGGGTGGTTCCTCCGCAGCACTTGGGCTCCTTGCACGCGGGCACAAGTGCCACTCGCACAGCGACGTCTCTGGAGGGCAGCCATGTCGTATTTCATGAAGATCAACTGATACTTACCGACCCATCTTTTTCTAGGACCATTTTAGAGTTTGAGGAACAATCGTGATTCGTATACAAGAAAGCACTAGCTGATGATTATGTTTTCACACACTAACATATTGCCTAGCTCAAGAGAGGACCTCTCCAGTTCAATGTTAATATTGGCAAGGGTATCAATCCTAGGCAGCCCACCATTGCTGTTGTTAGATGCTTTAGCCATTGATGTTAGATGACGAACTGAAACTTGTTCGCAGTGAATGCTAAACCTCTGTACGATAAATCTCAATGTTAAACACCTTTAATTAAACACGTCCGTGAATGCTGGATAATAAAATGCAGAAATAATTCTGCTCTAACTGTCGATCTACAAATAAACTGAATTGTGCATGTAGACCATGAGTACAGTGCTGCAAATTTGTTGGTCTATGGTCAATTGGTCATCCCCATCCGAAAGAAGAGATACAGAGCATGGTAACGTTGGCCAGGAGGACACGTACGGAAGTGAAACCTCACGCCGCTGCTGCCCTGCCCCATGGAGTCCCGATTGCGAATCCGCCGGCCCGAGGCTTCAAGGCTAGTGAACAAGATGTAGTAGCTCTTCCACTGCCCACCGCATGCACACGCCGGCGTCCTGCTCCTGCATATGGGAATTGGGATGGCACTAGTGGCATCGAAGACGTGATGATTCATTTTGGAATCTGATGAGGACTAAGGACACGGAGTCATGGAGCCAATTCAACAAGAGCCTCGGTGCTAACCTTAGAGCAACTCCAACCACACACCCTAAATCAAGCCCCTACTTCTCCATTTGGGAGGCAGCCTGGAAAATTTGAGGGACAAAATTGATGACCAACTCCAGCCATGCCCCGAAATCAACTTCATGCGACCGGCGGGGAGTGCCGGGCAGCCATGGCGGACACGGCGCTACAACCAAGGCGGAGCCGGCCGGGGTGGCCGGGGGCGGGAGCGAGATCCCTCTGCGCCGCGGGAGAGATGCGGCAAGCGCGCCGCGGGCCGCGTGGGCGAGGTCGCGCGAGCTTGCGCCGCCACGCCGCGAGCTCGCTCCATGGCCACGTGAGCGCAGCAGCTCGGCCCGCCGGCCGCGGCGGCCCGAGGTGGACTGGAGCGCGGCGGAGGGGCCGAGCCACGTCCACTACCGGAACCGGGCGATTTCCCGTGAGGCTCTTCCTCACGGGAAAGGCGTTTTCCCCCGGAAAGCCTTTCTGGGGGTAAACACCGGATATCCATGACGGAAAAAAAAGGGCCGGGAAATCTCCCTTTCCCGTGAACACCGAAACTACGCACGGGATATCCTTTCCGTGATCCTATTTAGCTCACGGGATAGAGTTAGGGGGCGTCAACGGGGAGGGTGTGGAACCCGTTATGGCCTGATTTCCCGTGGCGTAACGGGGTAGCTCACGGGATACCCAGCTCTTTCCGTGAGTCGGGGTTGTGCTCACGGGATAGATTTGGCATCTTTCCCGTGAGCAATCTCCACTCACGGGAAAGGTTTGGCCTCTTTCCCGTGAGCTACTCACGGGAAATTGTTTTTTTTTTTTTTTTGTTCCAGCACATAATTGACACATATAAATATGTACCACAGATTGCATATTATCATATTATCACATATATAGCTCGATAAATCCATAATACCACATATATTACATAAGATCCAACCAAGTCACAAGTTCAACCACATGTCCATGAGTGCAACCACAAGTTCACAAACTCACATAAAATCCAAGTTCACAAGTTCAAGTGCACAAGTTTTGAACCTAAATCATGACAAATTTACTGACCACGGCCGAAAGGTCTGAATGGCTAGAGGGGGTGGATAGCCTAATAAAATTTCTACAAAATCACTAGAGCAACTTGTTAGTAAATAACAAAGCGTAAATGCGTTTGCTCTAGCTCTACTTGTCGGCAAGCCTCCTATTGACAATTCTAGTTGCTATAGTCTCTAATTCACACTCAAGGGCTAAGTCGCTACTTTACCACTAGGTGAACAAGCTAAATTACTCTAGCAACTAAGCAAGACTACACAAGCTACACAAGCACAATATATATATCAAAGTAATGCAAGTGTGTAGAGGTGATATACCACAATGTCGAGGCTAGTCAATCCAATCACGGAAATGTTGCCACAATATGAATAATGAATCCGAAAGCCAAGAGACAACAATCACAATGAGCACCCGTCAAGCTACGTCTCCGTTGTGTCGACCTTCTCTCACGTGTGGGTCAAGGTGGAGCTCACTCCAAGCCAAATGCCTTTAGGCTTCTTGAACCTAAAGCAAATGAGAGGTACTCACCGACACGAGCAATGTATTATCTTGCAATTCGTTGTCCCGACGAGGATGCACGGTCCTCTCATAAATCACCGGAGGTGGCCAAGAACATTCACCTTCTCTTGCCAATGCCTCCAAAGAATCACCAAGCCGGCTAGGGAGTGGTGCTCTCCAAGAGCAACAAGAAAACCACCGGCTCACAACGATCCACAAGTGCCACTAGATGCAAAGATCAAAGCAAGTGCACTTGAATCACCTCAACTCACTAGAATGAATGCTCTCAAGCAAAGGAGGAGGAGGAGGATGAGTGCTCAGCTCTAGAGGTGTTAGGAATGATTTCAAATGTCCAAGAGACCTCCCATGGCCGGCCAAAGGGGGTATAAATAGGCTCCACCTAAAAATGGAGCCGTTGGGGAGAACATGCAATTCTGCGGGTCGGCCGGGGCCGCGCCGACCGGACTCATGCATGAGTCCGTCGATGAGTCCGGTCGAGAACCGACAAAACCCAACCAACCAAAAATAGAACCCCTTCGCATGCGTGCAGTCGGGGAATCATGCGTCCGGTCATGCTTCCGGTGCATGCGTCCGGTCACTCCCGAGAACAACCACGAAAAACATGCTCTGTTCTTTTTTTGACCGAACCACACACCGGTGCGTCCGGGCGATTTTGCATGCTTCCGGTCGCGGGTCCGGTCACCGCGTCCGGTCGCCTCGAGCCGCGAAATTCCGTCGTTGTGTTGCCGTTTCTTAAGCCTTTGCTCCAAACCCGACTTCCGTCACTTGATTCTTGTTCTTGCGACACGTCGAAGAACACCCGACACCATGTGTTAGCATTTTGAAAACATTTTCCATCAAGTACGGAGTTAGCTCTCTAGGTTAGAATGCATGCAAATGATTTTGAACCTAGAGGCACATGAGGACCGATATATGCGATAGTTTTCCCCTCTTTTTATAGTACGGCTTATCGATCCTATAATCACTCACACCCTCTATGGTGTCTTGAGTGTAAAATTAAAATGGCCCTATGATATACCTTTGCCTTGAGCCCATTTTGTTCCTCGATCCACTCTAAGTCATGTACTTGATCATCATTTGAATCATCTCGATCCATCCACCATGACCATCATGCATCAACCTTGGCTTGACTAATCTCCAACTAAAACAAACACTTAGCATAGAGAGATTAGTCCTAAGGATGTCACTAATTAGCCAAAACCAATCTAGAGATCTTCAATCTCCCCTTTTTGGTAATTGGTGACAACCCGCATAAAGATTTTATGATTAAGGGTTTTTGAACCTATCATGGTTGTCCAAGCATTTTGCTTACAATCATAGGATTGGACAAACATAATAAATTCGGTTTTGGTAGCATGAGCTCCCCTACATGTATGCCTAGAGTTTGGTATAGGCTTTGCATACATGTATGAATATTGAAATTAGGGAGTTAGCCATGTTACCAAAATGATGCTTAAGGTGAAAGAATGGACCTTTGAAGAGTGATACCAATCGAGTTGCGCCTTTCTCACCATACAAGCATCATGGATAACTAGATATTTCATCAAAAACTCAAAGTACCAGGTGAGATCACATTATAAGCATAGGTACTTGAATTTAGAGCGGAAATCAAAATATCTAGATACCACCTAAGCATGCTAGTTGATCAATCATCAATCAAATTACCACTAGAATACATCACACAAGCATGTATATATGGAATTTAAATACATGTGCAAGAGCAAGTCATATGTTAGTGCACAAACAAATGCAACAATTTGCTTATGAGCTTGCTCCCCTACTTGTGTGCTTCAAAAATTTTGATCCCCTTCTAATCTTTATGCACTAATCTCTCCCCCTTTGTCAACAATTGACATAAAAGGATTGATCGGGTTCTTTTGATATTGGAAAGATTAGTTTTCAAATTTGGTCAAATTTGGATAGCTTGCCATACATGTAATTTGGTTTGAACCAAAAGACAAGCTTCTTCACACCTCAAGAGGGGTTATCATGTCTATGTTGAACCACATATTTGACAATATATCCAAATTCAACACTTGAGATTGCAAGGCCACAAGCATGTCATATGTCATCACTAGATCAATCAAGCATATAAGACAAAGAAAATTTTTACAATCTTTGAAAACGCTTCATAACGCTTCCCAATTGCTTCCGATAAATAATCATTTGTGTTGTTTTTATTCGTTCAAGGGCATTTTGGTCATTGTGCATCTAAAACACACCCTGCCCCCTCCACCGCCGCGGCCAACCCCCACGCGGATCTCAGCACTGCGACCCTCACCCAAGGCACGAGCGCCGCCGCCTCCCTCGCGACCCTCTCGCGGCCTCGCCCAAAGAACGAGCGCCGCCGCGCCCAAGCCACCAGCGCCGCCGTCACGGGGATCTTCACCGCCCTGGTCGACCGCGCGGCGGCGACGAGCAACGCGATGAGGAACAAGTACTTCGCCACGGGAGAGATGGACTTCGACCCTAAGCTCTATGGGTTCATGCAGTGCGTGCCGGATCTGACGCCGACGCAGTGCCAGTCGAGGGTGAAGACGCAGTTCCTGAGCAGACGGCCCCTCGGGAACAACGTTTTCCATGTGCTGAGGATTACTGTGTCGCCGTTCTACGCCGGGCGGGCGATGCTGCAGGTTCCGGCGCCGCAGGCACATCCAGCAACGGCCACGCCCACGCCCACGTCCCATTCTTCAGGTCTGAACCAGAGTTGGGCACTCGATTCTTGTTTTCATCCATACCAAATTTCTTTCAGTCACCATGTTAACTCTCAAACATGTTCAAAATTCCTGTTGAGTGTTTTGCTTTGATCCTTCGATTGGGCGGCTTAACTGACAATTAAAATGTCTTGGTGTGTTTTTCATAGGTTGTGCGGTCTGGGGATTTGGTGTCGTACACAGCTGAGGAGGGTGTGTGGATACTTGGGGAGGGCAAGCTCCTTGTTTCTGATAGCTTCCCTGGTAACGAGCGGAACAAGTACTGCCTGAGCTCCAAGGTGTATCTACATTGCAGTTGCAGTACTCTTGTTTGCTGTATAGCTACATTCAGTACGGCATTGCTTGTGTACTTAACTTATTCAGAAATGTTGATAGAAATAAGCTAGTAGAACGTTTGTGAAATTAATTGATGGATCAGTTCATCCTGAGCGATGGAGTATGGAATGGTAAAGGTTATGGGGATGAGCAATCAAGATCAAGTTTAAATTCATCTCTAAAGGATAGGCCATAAATAGGCAGCTCGTTTCCCTGCTCCAGCTTATTGACATGCAGAGGAGTATGGAATATTCCATGTATGATGTTGGCATGTCTTGCTGATTCCTTCTGCCTTGTTTTGCTGTTTTGCCTTTTCTTTCCTGATGTCACTGCCATGCTGTGACTGCTCAGGTTGTGTATTTCTATGATTCTATCCTAGTATGAACTATTGCTCCGTTTGTCCATCCTATTTTTCCTGTCAATGATTTTGTGTTATACCTAGCATTGAACCATGAATCAAAGAAAGCCTAGCATTGAACCAGCGACAATTAGTGTTATACCTCGAGCTGGGATTCTGGTAACTTCTGAAAATGGTGTAGCTGCTAATTTGTGAAACCTTATCTTGGATTTCATCATTCAATAGCATCGTATTGTTGTGATTTTTGCAAGCCGTGCAGAAGTAAATAAAATAATAAAATCATAGTCTATTATAGTAGTACTAACACAGTCACTTCACTGTTTAAGTTGTTTACCGACCAATATTCATGCATGCTGTAGCACATAGAAATTTGTATTTCAGACAGTTTTCCTTGCATATGTAATGTATCATCCTGTTGATGCAGATACCCCTTGGAGTAGTTTTAGCAATCCCTCCATTCAACTATCCTGTCAACTTAGCTGTTTGTAAGATTGGTCCAGCACTAATTGCGGGCAATGCTCTTGTGCTCAAGCCTCCAACTCAGGTATATGGGTTTTTTAAGATAGCAGTCAAGAAACTTTTAGGAAGAGCCGGGTCTGGGTTGGATCAGCTACAAAATGAGGTGCGGTACTGACAGAGCTTCAGCACAAGAATCTTGTTTGGGTTACAGGGTTTCTGCTTTCGCATCATAACGATACAATGCTAGTTTATGAATACAAAGAACTATTTTAATTTGTTGGCACAATTGTCAGTTCTGGTCTTTTTTTGCTTGCAGTTCGCGGAGGCGTGACAGGGTGGTGGAGCTCCTGGTTGATCTAAATTGCGTGTGGCGGTTCGAGAAGGAGATGAGCTGTCACGCTCTGTTCGGCGTCCACCAACACTGGCAGCAGCTCCGAGGCGATGATGGGCGGCGTGGAGGACACCGACGGAGGCAATGGCAATGGAACAGTAGTAAGGTCGTGTGCGTAGGCTGGCCGGCCGATCAGGAAAGGAATCAATCGCTGGCGTGGTTAGCTAGATAGCTACATGCTTTGTTTAGTTTTTGCATCTCGGATGATGCATGCATGACTAGCACAGTGGTGCTCGGTGTTAACTGTTAAGTCCATGATCCTGCTTTCTTTTCCTTTTGGTTGGTCCTGAGAAAACAGCTTCTGTTAATTTCTATAACCTGCATTCAGCTCTAGAAGAGACTAAATGCACTTCTGCAGAACATTTTTTTTTATGACAGTTTTTTGCTCCTAGTAGGTACAGGCTGACTTCAGTGAGTGAAATTTTGTACTGTAGATTGGTTCAGTTATCAGAAACCCAATTCAGTGACTCACGGTAGGAAATATTCAGAGTTTCAGTTTCTGAATACTCTGATGTTTGTCACAATGTCTTCCCTCTTCAGAAAGGAGACAATTTCTTAGTACTGATGAAAGTGTCACACTATTTCTCATGATATAAGATTATCTTGATTAGGATCAGTACTATAAATAAAAGCCTGATCTGTCAGTGACTTTGTGCTCAGTTTTATTAGTGTTCTCAGAATCGATTACTGATTAGGAATATTGAGATGGCTTGAGATTGACAAAAAGTGTCGATTTTTGGTGGCTCGTTTATAAAATAATAAAATAAAAAAGGGAATGACTTGGGCAGGAATTATTCGTTTTCCCAAAAAGTTTGGTAGTTTGTTATGGCTTTCCTGTTTCACTTTTTTTTGAGAAGCTGTTCAGTTCACTTCTTGTATCGGTGCCACAGCCCTTCATCATTTTATAACAGACCACAAAATCCTATGTCTAGCAGCTCCACGATATGGTACTAATACATCATCAGCTGTTTAATCTGTGCTTTTCCCTATGATATAGGGATATGCTATCATCACCGGTCCTCATTTGGGCGGGAGATGGGCTCCAGGCGCTTGGGCCGACCTAACGAGTGCGGAAACACTGAAGATGGCCGCCGAAAATGCCCTAAAAAAAATGGCAGCGGAAAAATATTTGTTTTTTTAAAAAAGAAACGCCACAAACGTCGTTAATGCAGCGATCGAACCCAAGCCCTCGGTATTAGAGTAAACAACGATAACACTGAGCTATGGAGCCCTCAAAGTTCATTGATGAACATAAATATATATGTCCAAAGTGTTTACAGTTAATGCACTTAAATTTTGTTGGTTATGGAGCCCTTAGAGTCCAAAGATTCACACAACACCATTTTTTTTAGCTTCACGACCACCCCATAAAAGATTCAAATGATTTCAGTAAAGTGGTACTATACATCCTTCACAACTAGGAGCATCTCTCACTTAGTTATACAGGACTATGTGAGCATGTATGCCTTTGTGAGGGATGTGCAACAAAAACTTTGTCCAAATCACATATTTTTTTTATGTGATGTTGATACACCAAAATTAAAGGGATATGCAAATTTTTTAGATTTTTCTAGCTACTTTATAGTATTTTAACATTTATTACTTATTAATTCAATAAATAATTATAGTAATAGCTAATTTGGTCAAAAACTCCACATATTCACACAACACCATTTTTTTGCTCCACGGACACCCCATAAAAGTTTCAAATGATTTCGACAAAGTGGTAGTACACATCCTTCACAACCAGGGAGCATCTCTAACTTAGTCATACAAGACTATGTGAGCCATGTATGCTTTTGTGAAGGATGTGCAACAACTACTTTGTTGAAGTAACAAATTTTTTGTGTGAGGCTTATACACCAAAGTCATGGGGCTATGCAAGTTTTTGGATTTTTCTAGCCACTTTATGGTATTTTAACATTTATTCCTTAGCAATTGAACAAATAATCACTATAATAGCACAACTTGGTTAGAAATTTTACGGAAACACCCAGCACCATATTTTGGCTCCACAATCATCCCATAGAAGTTTCAACTAATTTCGACAAAGTGGTAGTACACATTCTTCACAACTAGGTGCATCTCTAACTTAAATCTATATAAGCCTATGTGAGCCATGTATGTCTTTGTGTGCATCAACAAGAAATTTTTAGAACTCATTGAGATTTACAACTTTTTGTTTTGGTCATTTCTCTATTTTAAAACAAACAAAATATGATAATTTGTTCACAAAGTTGACAGTTTTATATGCTGCAACTGACGTAAAAGACATGATAGCTCATTGGTAGCGTTGCTGTCTTTGAACCCCGAGCTCTCATGTTCAAGCACCCATTTTGTTTATTTATTTTTTTAATATTGCCTACTTGAAGACTCCTGTCACCTTTTTTTGAACACCATAAGGCAAGCTTTATTGATCACATATATAAGATAGTTACATCTTGTGCAACAGCACCTAAAATAAAATCCGGTGTTTCATCGACCCAATTACAAGAGCCTTTTGAATTAAAAGCTTGCCTAGCCAAACTATGAGCAACCATGTTCGCTTCCCGATCGACATGGCTTATAGAAATTTCATTGAAGTCCAGCCACAAAACCATGCATTCATCATAGATAGTTGCCGCGGTGTAGCAGAAAAACCTCCATCTTGCATGGTTGTCACTACTTCAAGGCAATCAGTTTTGGATTATCAGGTTTTGATGCCAAGATTTTGCGCTAAGGTCAACCCTTCTTGCATAGCCCAAGCTTCTGCCATATGTGCATCAACCACATGAGGTAGGAATTTATTTGAGGCAGCTATAACCCCGCCATGGTTATCTCTGATCACTACTCCTGTACTCCCACTATGTGAAAGCTCATCAAAAGATGCATCCGTATTGATCGATAGTAATCCTTCCGCTGGCCGAGTCCATCCTTTCCTGACTTTAACTGTCTTTCTCATGGACTGTTTATAATTCATTGTCAGAGCCACAATAGACATGGCTGATCTATGCACGCTCTGAATTTGTTCCCCATGGCCAGCTCGACGCCTTTCCCACCAGATGTACCACCCACCAGTGAGTACTAGTTCCATAAGACCAACTTGAAGTCCACTCACCATACCACCTCGTCTGATAATTGTCGCCACGATTTCAGATGCCGTCTGAAGATTATCCGACAATAATTCGATATCCCTCCAGACTCCCATAGCCCGCCATACAGCTTGTGCACGATCACAGGTAAAGATCATATGTTTTGTGTCCTCCTGATCTGACAGACATAAAGGGCAGGAAGAATCGTCACCAATGTGCTTCTTAACAAGAACCGCCGCGACATGGTATATGGTCATGTAAAATACGGCGCCCATGTATCTTTACTTTTCCTGGGATATCGGCTTTCCAAAGTTTCCTCCAGACATCTCCACGACCATCAGAATCCTGGGCCCGAGTGCCATCTATATCAAATTTTCTTGTCCATTGGCAGTGATATAAGCCTTGTGTTGGATACAAAATACATGATGATAAGCTCCAAGACCATTCGCACAGCAATTGAACAGATGAAAAAGTTCCCTATGGCAATGAGAACCTGGATAGTGATACAACAGATGTTCATCACGTCATAAATTTACCAATGAATCAATCTGTCAACAACAAAGGAGCAATTGAAATGTGACCAACATATATGCTAGCCACAAAACCTTTTGCACTCAGGATGATGCTAGTGATAAAAAGAGAGAAGATAATGCCAACCGAAATGGGATGTTAGATAGAACTAACAAGTAAGTTTGCAGGCTTCAGATATATAACAGTAACAAATTTATAAATTAAGGAAACCTGAAAAAAATTGGAGGACAAATTCAGTTGGCATACCGAGAACCACTCCCATTGAATCATTTATAGGTATCTATGAAGGAAACCTCATATATTGAATAAATTCATTTTTGTGCACTTACTGGGGACATCACACGCTCGGACCGGCGTACCTTCCTAGTAAACTTTCTGAATTTGCAGAGAGCAAAAAAAACTGAACAAAATGAATCTTCAGCATTGTGCTTCCTTCTATCTCGTTGTTGAGACCCTGCTGAGTCGACTCTAATATGTCTTTTGCGTTGCTGATGACTATGTCTGTAATAGTGGAGTTATCTGTTAATTCTTGGAACGCTGAGAGCAGCTCAGTGTCTTTTATGCTTCTCTGAAACTTTCTTAGCTCTTGCTTAGTCTGTGGTCTTTTAAACTCTATATTTCCGTTTCTAGTAGTGGAAATAGGGATGCCCTCACTTAAAAAAAAAAAAAAAAAAAGATGCGATGCAGTACCAACCCCTGTAACAAATAGCGCGCTAATAGCGACAAATAGCGGCGCTAATAGCGGCGAAGAAGACATTGCCGCGACGCCGTTTAAGCGCGCTATAGCGCTATAGCGCGCCAAATAGCGCGCTAATAAGCGCCGCTATAAGCGTTTTCGGCGCCCAAGCGCTAAATTCCTTAGCGCTATTTTAAACAGGGGCACCAACTACCAACCCATACCAGTACATTTCTGAAATATTAAATGTCATACTAATCTGAAGCAAATTTATGAAATGTTTTGCCCTGCAGGATTCGTGATTCGCCTAGGCGGCTGGAGCGGCCTGGAGGATTCAGAAACTCACGGGCTTTACTTAAACAATACTGATTTTGTGGCATTTATAAGTTGTTCAAAATTTCAGACTGTAATAGTTCTTGTTCCTAGGAAAAGGCTGTCACGCCTAGCATATAATCTTGCAGCGAACTAAGATTACAAAAGCAAAAATTGCTTACGAGATCCTGAACCAAGAAGCACGGGACGCACAGCACGTGGCGAGCAGAGCAAACGAACTTGAGCGTACCGTCGGGCTTCAGAGCGGGGAGGTAGCAGCAGGCAAAAAGGGCAACCGATACCGGCGGGGCATCGACACAGGGGCAGCTCGCGGTGGCGGCCCTTCCTCATCCTCGGCCATGGGGTGCGGCGTGGGCGCCGTGACGATGGCGGCGGCGGGCCGGCCCTTCCCCCTCCTCGGCCATGGGGTGCTGAGGCGCCGTGCCCGTGCGGCGGCCACGCTGGTCCTTCACCTTGGCCATGGGGTTGAGCTTGGAGAGGAGGTCCCCACATCCCGCATGGATCTCGTGCTCTCCGGCATCGGCTCCCTCGTAGAACGGAGGGTGGCGGTGCCGATGGCGGCCGACGATCGGGAAAAAGAGACGAGAATGAACTCTAATAAACCCTAGAAACAAAATAAATCATCTAACTATATTACTTGAATCATAAAACCTAATAACTCTATAGTCACAACATTATTATTACAATTATGAAAGTACAGTTTTACCCTTGTAAAAAAAAATTACAAAAAAAACGCAATTACCACTCTTATATTTTGTGGCCTAATCCTTCTCAATTTCGAAGCGTTACGGCGGATAGGGCCCACCAACCATAGACACACGCCAACGCTTCCCGGCGCTTCTGCATTGGCGCTTCTCAACGCTTCGGCGTATTGGGCCCACTATTCATAGACACGTAAATTAATTTTCAAACGCTTCCCAACGCTTCTCCAAGCATTGTAAAAATTTCATAAGACAATAGTGATGGCACATATACATTGAAATTCATTGCTTTTCCATGAATGCAACCTAAAGGACAAGTTGTGTGTCTAGATGATCTAGCAAGTCCTTAGATATTATGATGACATGTCAAACAATTTCACCTTTGCTTTGGCTCGGTGGAGAGGCATGTCACATATGTGGGGTGCATTCAACTCATATTGGAGAAGTCAAGAATGTTCAATTCATTTCTAAGCTTGCAAAATCTCTTCTCATCAAGTGGCTTGGTAAAAATATCGACAAGTTGATCTTCGGTACCAATTGGATGGATTGCAATATCTCCTTGTTGTTGATGCTCTCTAATGAAATGGTGCCTTATATCAATGTGCTTGGTTCTTGTATGTTGCACCGGATTTTGAGTCATCTTGCAAGCACTCTCATTGTCACAATACAAAGGTACTTTGTTGAAGTCAAATCCATAATCCTTCAAAGTGGACCTCATCCAAAGTAGTTGACAACAACAACTCCCGCACTAACATATTCGGCTTTGGCGGTAGAGAGTGTCACACTTGTTTGCTTCTTTGAGGACCATGAGACAAGAGATCTTCCAAGGAATTGACAAGTCCCACTAGTGCTTCTTCTATTGATCTTGCAACCACCATAGTCGGAGTCAGAATATCCAATAAGCTCAAAGCTTGACCCCTTAGGATACCATAAGCCAACATCTTGTGTATGCTTCAAGTACCTCAATATTCTTTTTTGCGGCCTTGTAATGACTTTCTCTTGGTGAGGATTGAAATCTTGCACACAAGCACACACTAAACATGACATCCGGTCTTGATGCGGTCACATAGAGTAGACTACCAATCAATGACCGAAATAGCTTTTGATCAACCATGTTGCCTTTGGGGAATATTTTTTTGTTGCTCTCTCCCGGGGTAGGAGTAGAACATTTTTGGTGGATATTTGGTGGATGCTTTGTGGATGCGTACTTCTAGGGTAGAAGTAGCATAAATGCAAGTGTAGTGGAGTGGAATGTGCATGATCGGCATGACAAGTTTCTAAGGGTCGACAAAGATTGAACAAACTCAATGCAAAACAAGCGACCTATATATATGTCAAAGGGTTTTCCTAATCTAGAGAGCATGTATATATGGCTGTGGTAGGAGGTTCAACACTCTTGTCACACAGGAACTTATCATGTGCACTTTTAATTTTCAAAAGATAAATCTTCAGAAATCTAGTGTCACTAGGAGTAAGATAAACAGCAGCTCAGACTCTCATATATCATATTCATCAATCACCTAGACTTTAGAGCAAGCATTTGCTACCCACAGTTTCGAGGTTGAGCAAATCTCAAGTCAAAGTAGTTGCATTAAAAGCTCGAGAGAAATTAAGCTTGAAAGGTAGGTACTTGAAAGGAATTCTGACGACAACTATTCATCATCTCCATGACTAGAGATTATCTTGAGTTTATTTTATTACCACACTCTAATAAAGACTAGATAGACTCTATTTAATTGGTTTTCTTAGTTATGCATCCTTTTATTTCTTTCTAATAAAGCAAACAAATCTAGCTAAAATTAAATAAGGTATACGAATACTTATCTGGATACGTAGGGGTTGCCCTCCCCCAAGCTGGATGTTGACATAGTCTTTGATGATGATGTGGAAGTAGAGGTAGACAACGGCGATGGTGTCATCCTATGTCATACCCATTTTTAAAGGACAAAAAATGAGTATAGAATACATATGTGCCCGAGAGATCAATCCCACATATGTATGACAAATTCTTTGGAGTATCATATCAGAGACTCTATTACAAAGCAAATAATATCCATTACAAGAATAATATCAAAGTTCTAGCACAAGCGGAAGACGATAAAAGCACTCCATGGTTGCACCAACTCCACGAGGGGATAGCCAACTGGTTGACACAAGCCTAGTAGTACTCATCACGGTAGTTATCATCATAGTCATCATACCCACCTTGATCTCGTTTAATGTGAGATAGCAAGGGTGAGTCCATGTCGAACTCCGCAAGCATAGCCGGGGGTTATGAGGCTTAGAAGGCGACCTTTGTCTTAAGCTGCGGTTGCTTTTAATGTTGGTCAAGTTTTAGGCTTAAGCATAAAGGAATCCCATTATCCCATAATCACATGGTTAAACAAGTATAATCAACGGGCAACTTGATCAAGTAAGCAAATATAGCATCTACAACAACATAAAGTAAAACCTTCCCTCGGTTTTTCGGGCGTTCATAACCGCGAACACGGCTGTTATAACAGTTTTTAACTCTGCTTGAGAGGTGTACACTTTCACTACGGGTCATGGTTTCCACACGAGTAGGTTCATGACTCCCCAAGCGAATGAAAACCACATAAAGCCTTTCAAAGGGGTTATCTAAGTATCTTAGAATAGTGATAGGGCTACAACCCATTCTCTTCCGTTTAGGTAACCATCGACACAAATAAACACTATCCCCCTGAGCGACTAAAGCGAGCCATGTGACCCCCATAGCTGTCTTGTATATCCCTTGATGATCACAAATGAATAAGTCCTTATGGAGAGCTAAGAGCATCATAAACAAAACATAGCTCTTTAAGCCCTATGAACCATGTGATCAACAATTTCTCATCTCGATTTAATCCATAAAGCAATAAATAAATGTGTGTTGGTTGGCGCTAGCAATTTACTACCCAATGCATAAACCCATAGGAGTCAAGGATCAAGTAATCAATACTAGGTAAGTCCTTAATGGTAAACAAGGAGGACACATGCATCATGAATTAATATTTAAGATGAATAGGACATCAAGGATGATCCCAAGCTATACTTTCCTTGAAGGAAGCCTTGAGCTTGCTGGTCTTCTTCGAAAAATGCTCGGACCGTTCCCAAATTGATCACCGTCTACTCAATCGATCACGCGGCAACACACAATC
This sequence comes from Hyparrhenia diplandra, assembly GCA_015847255.1. NCBI lineage: Eukaryota > Viridiplantae > Streptophyta > Magnoliopsida > Poales > Poaceae > Hyparrhenia > Hyparrhenia diplandra. The sequence continues at coordinate 296,042 of JADLZK010004962.1, read as the reverse complement.
GAGCATGCAATCAAACACGAAGCAAACATAGACAAAATAAGATAACAGTACACCATACAGTAAGATAACAGTTTGAAAAGCTCATAAATCTACTCTACTCGTCGCTACGATCACATCGATATAAAGATCACAAAAATCGGAGCTAGAACGGTGTAGTTATGAATTTTACAAGTTTACTAGTAATAAAATAATAAGCTAAATAATTATTCGAAATTTAAAAGTTCAAAACCTGACTAACAGTGATACTAACATGTAGATTACGAAATTACGAATCTAACGAATCTTGAACGACTCAAATCGGTTTAAATTGACAAAGATATGAGGATTTGAAACTGGATGGCAGAACTGTAAATAGCTGAAAGCGCAAACTGCGGCTGTTTAGATGAAAGTACGCTTTCCCGAAGGCATAGCGGAAAGGCTGAACACGCCAAGGGCTTTTACGGAATTAACCATAACTGACAGGGTTTAATCTGCAAGTTTCTATCCGAAGGGGTACGGGATCGTTTCGGCCGTGCGATTTAAAATCAACGACCGAGATTAGGGCTGGGTGACCCGGCGGCGCTAATCCGCCGGAGTTGACAGAGACGGCGGCGCTGTGGCCGTCCGCGGCGGAGCTTCGCCGGAGAAACTGAATTGGCCACTACGGTTCACCGTTTTCGACGCGGTTTGGCTCAAAAGAAGAGGGAGGATGTCGCGACCTCACCTGAACCGAAAACACGGACGAAATCGGGCTCGAGGATGACTCACGACCGGAGATGGCGGACGGCGGCGATCTGTCCTCGCCGGCGATGCAAAACAGGCCAAAAGATCGGATTAGACAACACCCGAGCGTGCATGATATCGAGATGAAGTGCTAGAGCTTGCTTACGGAGAGACCGAGCGACGACTCGCAGCGAATCGAGCTTGGCGACGGAAGTCGACGGCGGCGGCAATGTTCTCTGCTGCTGCTCGAGCTAGGGCTGGCGGCGCGAGTAGATTGGACTAGGGGCTTGCGGCTGCGGTGCTGCTAGGAATATATAGGTCGCGGCACGCGGTTTGCAACGAAATCCCGTAGGAAATCGTGTCCGGGTCGGTGCCTCGGTCCGGCTCGAGCATGAACTCGGTCGAGTTCGTTTCAGGGAAGGGGATGAGTGCGGGACCCGCACGTCAGCCGGACAAAGAAGAAAGAAACAGCGCTGCTGCTGCTGCCCACCGAGTTGGGCCGGCCCAGAATGGAAGCCAAGCTTGGGCTCGGGGCTGATCAGAGGAACGGCCGACTGGGCTGAATTGCCAGGGAGGAAAAAGAAATAAATAGATGGCCTTTTTCTTTTATTTGAATTTGCTTTTCAAAAGGATTTAGAAAACAGATTCAATTCAACCGAACAGCACACATCACAAAAATAAAATATGCTCCAGCATGAGTGCACAACATGTTTCTACCTCATGACAAATTTTAATTTATCAAGAATATTTATTTTCCTATATTCAATGCATCACATAAATTGCATAATTAAATCATTTATGCTATTTTAAAATCATGCAAAATTTCGGGTGTTACAAATCTACCTCCCTTAAAGAAAATCTCGTCCCGAGATTTGGTTGTGCTACTCAAACAGCCGTGGATAATTCTCCCTCAATTCATCTTCTCTTTCCCATGTTGCCTCTGCCTCAGTATCTATTCCACTTGAACTTTGCACATCCGGATAGCTCGGCTTCTAGTGATTCTCTCTGCGGTCTCAAAATCCTGATTTGGAAACTCCTCATAAGTAAGATCCTTCTCAACAGTAAGCTCATCTAATGGAATTTGTTCCTCGAGCACGCATAAACATCTCTTGAGTTGAGACACATGGAATACATTGTGCACACCCGACAAACTAGCGGGCGTTCAAATTCATAAGCCACTTCTCCACATCTCTCTAATATCCTGAACGGACCAACATACCTCGGAGCTAATTTCCCTTTCATGTTAAATCTCTTAACATTCCTCATTGGTGACACCTTCAAGTATACATAGTCACCCGCCTTGAAACTCGAGATCCTTTCTTCTAGTGTCGGCATAACTTTTAACGGCGAGTTTGTGCCACTCTCAAATTCTCCTAATCTTCCTTACATGCTCCTCGCAATTCTCGGCACATCTATTCCAAATACTTGACTTTCCCTGTCTAATTCGAATAACGATTGTTCTACATTTTAAGCCCATACAAAGCTTCATTTGGTGCCATCTTAAGACTCTGTTGATAGCTTTGTTATTATAAGAGAATTCAGCATAGGGCAAACTCTTATCCCAACTAGTACCATACTTTGCAAAGCGCAAGCTCTTAACATATCCTCCAAAATCTGATTCACCCTCTCGCATGCATCCATCGATCTGTGGATGAAAAGTCGTACTAAAATCGGTCAGTACCCAAGGAACCATGAACCTTCTGCCAAAAATTAGAAGTGAATTTGCGTACCTCTATCGAGACACAATCCTCTTGGGAACCCCATGCAAACAAACAATCTGTTCCATGTACAGTTCAGCTAACTGCGCACCTGAGTAGGTAGTCTTAACTGGCAGAAAATGTGCAATTTTGGTGAGTCGGTCCACTATTACCCAGATTGAGTCATATCCCTTACGTATGCGTGGCAATCCTACTATAAAGTCCATACCGATTTCTTCCCACTTCCATTCGAGAATTCTCATTGGTTGTAACAATCCGGCCGGGTCTCGATGCTCTGCCTTCACACGTTGACATGTATCACACAAGGCAACATACTCTGCCACATCCCTCTTCAAACCATACCACCAGTACCTCTCTTTAAGATCAAGGTACATCTTAGTACTACCGGGGTGAATAGAATAGGCAGACTCATGTGCTTCTCTCAAGATTGCATCTCGAATAGACTTTACCTCAGGCACACAGATTCTCTTCCCAAACCACAAAGTACCATTGTCATCAATACTAAAGCCAGGTGCCTTACCAATGACTACATTATCAGCTATTTCCTTCAACTTTTCATCCTCTAACTGACCTTTTCTTATCTCTTGTTCTAAGGTAGGGGTTACTTCAATCTCCATAGTATTAAAGACAACACCTAGATTCAATTGTTCAAATTCTAGACATAACTCCTCAGACTTAGCTGTCATTTGCAACCCATTAACATACCTCTTTTCTGCGAGTGCATACGCAACAAGGTTGGCCTTTCGGGATGATAGTGCACTTCGGATCATAATCCTTGATCAACTCCAACCACCGACGTTGCCTTAAGTTCGGATCGGTGAGTAAAGATGTACTTCAGACTCTTGTGATCAGTGTATATGTCACTCTTTTGGCCTATCAAGTAGTGTCTCCAAATCTTTAAAGCATGAACAACTGCTGCTAGCTCTAGATCATGTGTAGGATAATTCAATTCGTGTTTCTTTAGCTGCCTGGATGCGTAAGCAACAACCTTTCCTTCTTGCATAAGTACACACCCCAAACCGAGACGAGAGGCATCACAATATATAGCAAACTTCTTACTCAGATCTGGCAACACTAGAACAGGAGCAGTAGTCAATCTCATCTTCAGTTCTTCAAAACTAGATTGACACTTATTAGACCACACAAACTTTGCATCCTTCTCTAACAGAGCAGTCATAGGCTTAGCAAGTTTAGAGAAACCCTCAATGAATCTCCCGTAGTAACCCGGCCATACCAAGGAAGCTACGAATCTCACTCACATCAGTAGGTGGCTTCCAATCTAACACATCCTTCACTTTACCGGGATCCACGATATTCCACCATTAGAGACCACATGACCCAAAAAGGACACTTCCTTCAACGAGAACTCACACTTACTTTGCGCTTAGCATACAACTTGTGCTCTCTAAGCTTCGTAAAACTAACCCGAGATGCTCGGCATGTTCTTCCTCGCCTTGGAGAACATCGAAATATCATCAATGAATACCACCACAAATTTATCCGGATACTCCATGAACACCTTGTTCATCATATACATAAAGTAGGCGGGAGCATTGGTCAACCCAAAGGACATAACGATGTACTCATATAACCCATACCTTGTAGTGAAGGTAGTCTTAGGCACATCGAGCTTGAATTTTCAACCGATGGTAACGAGAACGAAGATCAATCTTTGAGAACACACAAGCACCCCTCGGTGATCAAACAAGTCATCAATTCTGGGGAGAGGATACTTATTCTTGATAGTAACTTCATTCGATGAGCGATAATCCACACACATTCGGCCGGGTACCATCCTTCTTGTCCACAAAAATCACGGGAGCACCCCAAGGTGATGCACTAGGACGTATAAAACCTTTCTCCTGCAACCCCTTTAATTGTTTCTTAAGTTCCTCTAATTCAGGACCCCCATCCTATATGGATGCTTAGCAATAGGTGCGGTGCGGGTAATAATTCAATAATAAACTCAATGTCGCGGTCGGGTGGCATACACGGCAAGTCATCGGGAAAGACATCCGGAAACTCATCCACAACATGATCCTGATGATGAACACCTTCAACTTGTCTTTGGTTCACTGTGGCTGTAGCTGGTGGTTGCACTATTACATTAACACTGATCTGCTGTCCAGTAGGTGACATGAGCCTAACCATCCTTTCTTTGCAATCTATTGACACCTTGTGCTTATCCATCCAATCCATTCCAATGATCATATCAATACCAGAGGTTCTCAACACAATGGGTTCAACTGGGAACGCTACCCCCTTAAAGTAAGGCTAATAGAGGGACAACTACATGTAGCTTGCATTGTTCCACCGGTGAATTTACTTGCATGTTATATTTCAAAGCTACCATGGGGATGCTATGGTTTCTAACAAACATCGAGATATGAATGTATGCGATGCTCGGAATCAAAAAAGTCTTGTAGCGAGGATAGAGTTGATGGTGAACGTTACCCATCATGATTCGAGCGCCTCTGCCTGACCTCGCCGAGACACATTGTTGGCATTACCATAGCGGTTCTTAGGGTTCTTTGTTGTTGGGCCTCTGAGGTGCCTGGCGATTCATATTCTTGGTGCACCTACTAGCAAAATGTCCTTCATCACCACAACGATAGCATCGAGAGAGGAGCATTGGGACCACCATTCTTCCACGGGAGTAGTATTTGAACCCAGAGAGTGGTGCCTGGCGATTTCCCCATTGCTTCCTTAAAGGCGTTGTCGATTGATTCCCTTGAGAATATTGTGACCCATTTGTTGATTGTTATGGCGGTTCCACGATTATTGGGGTACCTCTGGCGATTACCTGGCGAGGATTGAAGCGGGGCGTGAGTTGCTTGATGAAGCTTCTCCCTTCATTTTTCCTCTTCTCCCGCTCACTCACGCAGATTGTCCAACTTGATAGCATCATTCACTAGCTCTTGGAAGTTCTCATATCTCCCACCGGACAAGCGCAACTTGAGGTCATAGTAAATGCCCTTGAGGAAGAGACGGTTTTATTCTTGTCATCCCTCACTTCTTCGGGGAGCATAGCGAGACAGTGAGTGAAGGCATCATGATACTCGTTAATCCATGCGCCCCATGCGGAGATTCCTAAACTCTTCCGCCTTTATGTCCATTGCACCTTCAGGGGGATATGATGAGCCTTGAAAGCATCCACAAACTGTTGCCGGGTGACCGCGGGAGCATTATTAGGACGGCGGCACGGTAAGACTCCCACCATATCAGCTGCACCACAGGTTGCCCAATGGCGTACAACACCTTCTCTTGGTCATTACACCGAGCAATGTTGAGCTGCTTCTCCACTGCCGAAGAAAATCATCCGTCTCGGTGGATCAGGGCATGAGTAAACACCGGAGGGCGGCCTTGCATGAACTCCTGCGCTTGTCCCTTGGTGGTTGAGCGTGGGGCATCCCTCCGGCTTGCCCGACTGCATGAACCGGGTCATAGTCTGCATCGGCTGGTTCATCAGGTCCTCCGAGGTCACTGCACCACGACCTCTACCATGACCACGGCCTCTACCACGAGCAGCCATCTGTTAACCAACAACACATACATGAGCTTTAGGATTCCTCTCAAAGACAGAAAACATGAGATATGTAAGTTAACAGTTTTCTGGACGAACTTCCATGACGACAGTTCAGTATTTCGGCAATATCTGAAGTTCCAGAAACCCAAACGGGACGTTCTTTATACCGTGGAAAGCTTATGAAATTCTCTACAATGTTCATGTTGACAACTTTTCCAGATTTTATCATTTACTAGGTCGAAAACGAGAAAAACAGCAAGCTGACAGAACTGCCTGGCAGAACAGAAACCTCAACTTCGGACAAACATAACTCATAGCTCATAATAGATATTAAGGTGCTTGATATGTCATTGGAAAGCTACAGAAGTCTAGTTTCATCCATTAAATTTTCAGCCAAAGCTCACGAACCAATAAATAGATATACCAGAAACATTGCAGACTGCTCCGGAAACAACAGCAGGGACAGAAACGAGATAACCAACCCAACATGCATATGTATTAACCAAAAGCCTAATATTCTTAAATTTAGAACTTGTGGACATGCCCACAAAGCTCCAGCACTCATTACAAAACTCCAAACCAATCAAGAACACAATAATAACTCAATTGACACACAAGAGTTCACTAAACACACAAGACTCGACTTACTGGCTAGACTCCAAACGTGCTAACGACTTTTAAGACATGGGGAATCCTAAGACTTATGGGCGTGGCGGGGATCAATCTCTTCATAGATCGGTGGCTCTCCATTGGCCACCCGGCGTTGGTCCACCTCCTCCTCGAACACTGTCAATGCGAGCTTTACGCCTTGCCACCAATTCTTCGGCTTTCGGTGATCTTGCCCATCAACTCACGGGTGAAGAGAACCGTCGTGTGAGCAATTGGGTCTAAAACCAACGGGTACAACATAGCCCAAGGAGCGGTGGGATGACTCCTTGGAAGGTAGCGGTTATCATCTTGCATCGGTCAAAGCGGCGAGCATGGTACTCCTTGTAAGCTTCGAATGCGGCATCCTCCATGCTAGAAAGCATAGTGGGGCGAGGACCAAGGTGACCAAAGCGAGGATTCCGCCAAATCAGCGTTCCTTGCTTCATCCCAATAGCGGGCGGCCACCTCCGTTCTCGAATGTCTCTTCGGAGGATGGGTGTACTCATGGCAAATGTACTTGACATGAGCGAACCAATCCCGTAGCGATCTATCAACATGTGCACAAGGCGTCATGTGATGGAGTCTGTCCTTCTTGCGGGAAAGCACCTCCTCATCATCCATCCCATGGGTGGCGCTGGAGGATCTTATACGAGGCGGCGGTGATGGTGGTGCGGTGGTGATGGTGGTAGCGGTGGTGAACCACTCCCTTGTGGTGCCTCCTCTTCATCATCAGCGCTTGACACGTCCACGATGTCCATGGAGTCGTCGGACACCACTTCCTCCATGGCTTCCTCTTCATGTGCTGCCTCAGTCTTGGCGCGGGCGTGGGGCGCGAGGGACCTCGAGGGGGAGCTTCCTGCGGCGCTTGGCCGACTTGAAGAGAGCCAAATCTTTGGGGCCTTGTCATCGGCATCTACGAAATTAGTCTCTAGTTAGTAAGAATTTTCACAATGAAGTTAGTAACTAAACCAAAAGTTTCACAAATAATCAAGGAGGCATGAAAAGAGCAAAGAGAGCTAAAAGCGACCATTCTATCTAAGGCTCGTGTCCTACAGATCGACCTCGGCTTTGATACCAACTTGTCATACCCATTTTTAAAGGACCAAAAATGAGTATAGAATACATATGTGCCCGAGATCAATCCCACATATGTATGACAAATTCTTGGAGTATCATATCCGAGACTCTATTACAAAGCAAATAATATCCATTACAAGAATAATATCAAAGTTCTAGCACAAACGGAAGGCGATAAAAGCACTCCATGGTTGCACCAACTCCACGAGGGATAGCCAACCCCCGGTTGACACAAGCCAAGTAGTACTCATCACGGTAGTTATCATCGTAGTCATCATACCCACCTTGATACATTTAATGTGAGATAGCAAGGGTGAGTCCATGTCGAACTCCGCAAGCATAGCCGGGGGTTATGAGGCTTAGAAGGCGACAACGTCTTAGCTGCGGTTGCTTTTAATGTTGGTCAAGTTTTAGGCTTAAGCATAAAGGAATCCCATTATCCCATAATCACATGGTTAAACAAGTATAATCAACGAGCAACTTGATCAAGTAAGCAAATATAGCATCTACAACAACATAAAGTAAAACCTTCCCTCGGTTTTTACGGGCGTTCATAACCCAACGAACACGGTACATTATAACAGTTTTTTAACTTCTGCCTTGAGGTGTACACTTTCACTACGGGTCATGGTTTCCACACGAGTAGGTTCATGACTCCCCAAGCGAATGAAAACCACATAAAGCCTTTCAAAGGGGTTATCTAAGTATCTTTGAATAGCGATAGGGCTACAACCCATTCTCTTCCGTTTAGGTAACCATCGACACAAATAAACACTATCCCTGAGCGACTAAAGCGAGCCATGTGACCCCCATAGCTGCATCTTTGTATATCCCTGATGATCACAAATGAATAAGTCCTTATGGAGAGCTAAGAGCATCATAAACAAAACATAGCTCTTTTAAGCCCTATGAACCATGTGATCAACAATTTCTCATCTCGATTTAATCCATAAAGCAATAAATAAATGTGTGTTGGTTGGCGCTAGCAATTTACTACCCAATGCATAAACCCATAGGAGTCAAGGATCAAGTAATCAATACTAGGTAAGTCCTTAATGGTAAACAAAAGGAGGACACATGCATCATGAATTAATATTTAAGATGAATAGGACATCAAGGATGATCCCAAGCTATACTTTCCTTGAAGGAAGCCTTGAGCTTGCTGGTCTTCTTCCGAAAAATGCTCCGGACCGTTCCCAAATTGATCACCGTCTACTCAATCGATCACGCGACAACACACAATCGAGCATGCAATCAAACACGAAGCAAACATAGACAAAATAAGATAACAGTACACCATACAGTAAGATAACAGTTTGAAAAGCTCATAAATCTACTCTACTCGTCGCTACGATCACATCGATATAAAGATCACAAAAAATCGGAGCTAGAACGGTGTAGTTATGAATTTTACAAGTTTACTAGTAATAAAATAATAAGCTAAATAATTATTCGAAATTTAAAAGTTCAAAACCTGACTAACAGTGATACTAACATGTAGATTACGAAATTACGAATCTAACGAATCTTGAACGACTCAAATCGGTTTAAATTGACAAAGATATGAGGATTTGAAACTGGATGGCAGAACTGTAAATAGCTGAAAGCGCAAACTGCGGCTGTTTAGATGAAAGTACGCTTTCCCGAAGGCATAGCGGAAAGGCTGAACACGCCAAGGGCTTTTACGGAATTAACCATAACTGACAGGGTTTAATCTGCAAGTTTCTATCCGAAGGGGTACGGGATCGTTTCGGCCGTGCGATTTAAAATCAACGACCGAGATTAGGGCTGGGTGACCCGGCGGCGCTAATCCGCCGGAGTTGACAGAGACGGCGGCGCTGTGGCCGTCCGCGGCGGAGCTTCGCCGGAGAAACTGAATTGGCCACTACGGTTCACCGTTTTCGACGCGGTTTGGCTCAAAAGAAAGAGGAGGATGTCGCGACCTCACCTGAACCGAAAACACGGACGAAATCGGGCTCGAGGATGACTCACGACCGGAGATGGCGGACGGCGGCGATCTGTCCTCGCCGGCGATGCAAAACAGGCCAAAAAGATCGGATTAGACAACACCCGAGCGTGCATGATATCGAGATGAAGTGCTAGAGCTTGCTTACGGAGAGACCGAGCGACGACTCGCAGCGAATCGAGCTTGGCGACGGAAGTCGACGGCGGCGGCAATGTTCTCTGCTGCTGCTCGAGCTGGGGCTGGCGGCGCGAGTAGATTGGACTAGGGGCTTGCGGCTGCGGTGCTGCTAGGAATATATAGGTCGCGGCACGCGGTTTGCAACGAAATCCCGTAGGAAATCGTGTCCGGGTCGGTGCCTCGGTCTGGCTCGAGCATGAACTCGGTCGAGTTCGTTTCAGGGAAGGGGATGAGTGCGGGACCCGCACGTCAGCCGGACAAAGAAGAAAGAAACAGCGCTGCTGCTGCTGCCCACCGAGTTGGGCCGGCCCAGAATGGAAGTCAAGCTTGGGCTCGAGGCTGATCAAAGAGGAACGGCCGACTGGGCTGAATTGCCAGGGAGGAAAAAAAGAAATAAATAGATGGCCTTTTTCTTTTATTTGAATTTGCTTTTCAAAAGGATTTAGAAAACAGATTCAATTCAACCAGAACAGCACACATCACAAAAATAAAATATGCTCCAGCATGAGTGCACAACATGTTTCTACCTCATGACAAATTTTAATTTATCAAGAATATTTATTTTCCTATATTCAATGCATCACATAAATTGCATAATTAAATCATTTAAGCTATTTTAAAATCATGCAAAATTTAGGGTGTTACATCCTATCATCTCTCTCTTCCTTGAATCCTGCTGAACTCAAATAAACAACAAAGCTAGTGGAACTAGTTAAGCGTTCGTGGTTTTAGCCACTTAGCTTCTTGTTGCCAAAGATAATTCTATTAAGGCAGTAGTTCAATTTTGCATTGATATATTTTTGGATTTTCTATGCAAAGAAAAATGATGCATGCATATTTATTTTATTTTTATGCCACCACAATAAATATCCTTATGGGTTGTTACACACCACAAAATTACTCACATGGGGCTTAGAGTTTTTCAAAGTATATGCAACAAACAAATATATATTTTCTTTTCTAATGCAAGGCTTGTGCTATAATGTAAATATGCTAAAGGAAAATAATTATGCATCACAATATGGTAAATATGGATAACTACCGATCTTACCTTTTTAGGTGAGGGTTCGAGTGTATTAAGTCCTCTCGAGCGAGACTTCTTACCTTGTTATTTCCTTGAGTGTATTATCGATCTTGATGGTTGTGCTCCTTGAGATGGCGAAGGATGGCATCACCCATGTTCTTTGCCTTATGAGTTGGATTGAAGCATTGATGTAGGCGTCTTGTTTAGTGTGCATGCTTGCAAGACATTCACTTGTTGAATTTTGGAGAGGCGATAGGCTTCTCCACCTTTTTGCTCAAAGTGTGTCTTGCTTGCAAAGTCATGGTAGAGATCAAGTGCATGGGCTCTATTGGTGGGAAAACACCAACAGAACCAAAACTTCATTCATTCTTCTCTAACCATACGCACATCAAACAAGATAGAGTTGATTTATTATATACTTTTTTTAACCTAACTTGGGTGACAAGATCGAGAAGATTGAGCATGATTGCTTGTGATTAAAACATTTGATGAGATCAAATCAAGCTCGTTGACTCTTGGAGGGTTTTCTTATCTAAACACCAAAGGCATGATTATGATTATGTTCTTCCAAAATAAGGTAAGCAATATTCTAGCTTACAAGATGAGGACTAAGAGATCAAAAGAATGGTGGTAGGAACAACTAAAGAAACATGTTGAGCTAATGAAGTTGGATCGGGCAAAGGTGTTGCTCTAACATGTTTGGCTATTTGTTTATAAACACGCCATAGTTAAGGGAAAGCTTATTTATTGACAACTTACCTCAAGATGTTACCTTAATTGTTAGAGCATGCGGCACACCGTAACACCTCGTGGTGGATCTTTCCATTTGCTTGAAGCTTTCCATATTTGGCCTCTTGTGTATCCTATTCTTCACTTGTCTCCTTTATTGCATCGTCATTTCTTTCTTGTCTTTAAATTGTGCTTAGACCTTTTTGCTCCTCTCATGATTTTATTCTGTAATATTAGTTGATAACTTGATGCAGAAGGAATACAAGTAATTTGTAAACAAGGGTAGAAACTGTCATGGAGCTTAAGGTTGCTTTTATGCCAGAAGAAGTTTTGATTGGATATTTATATGCTCACCATTACTTTCTCTCTAGTTGGAAATTTTATGATATCTTAAGTTTGATTTTTATGCATGACATCTATTAACCATTCAAACTTTAGAGATAAAAGTAATTGTGAGTAAAGGGATTGCAAACCAAAGATGTCGAGTGATGGGAGCTTGAGTAGAGGAAGAGTAATGTCGGATGATCTTTAGAAGAGTCGACCTTCCTCCCCCATGCTTGAGCCTTCACGCCACTTTCGGCACTTCAAGTGTGAATCTTTGGACCGTCTCTAATCGTGTGTTGCAATCACCATGTCCTTAAACATTGTTCATCCTTTGTTTTACGCAAGGTTAGTGACAAAGAATACCCGAAGGGAACTTGTCCTAGGAACATGTTACTTTTTACCATGAGCCATCATGTGCTCGGTATATATATTATTTTATTTTCTTTTAGAACATAAGACAAAAGTTGTATATAAATATGTGAGTTATATTCACTTACCTGTCTTTGATGTTCTTATGGCCTGTAACTTTGTCCATCCACTTCTTTAGAGTGATTACTTTTTGTGATCGTGTTGTATGACACTCTTCTTCATCGAATAGACATAACATAGACTCTTTTTTACTGCAAAATATTAGTGGACACATACCGGGGAATATACAACATGGTTGAAGCGGGGGTTGTTATCCAAAAATTCATAAGATTTCATCTATGCTAGTAAAAAAAAGATGGTTCTTTGATTATTCTTAGCACAGATTTTATTTCTCATGTCTTATAGCAAACTTTATTTATATGATTTGCACTCTAGCATGTGGATCAAGGCAAAGGTAACTTGTAGCAAAAAAAGAGCAGTGAATGATATTTGATACTTACAATTCTTCCATCAATGATGAATGAGCCGTGTCTTTTTGCACAAGGTTGGAGTTCATCGGATGCCTTGCTTCATCTCGATCTGAGTTCATCTCTTGACTTACCGAATTGGATTTGAGAGTTTACGCAAGGGTTAGTCCAACAAAATATCAAAAGTCTCATAAGCAATTCTTAGTTCAATAACCAAACTAGACTCCATGTCTAATTCAATTAAGGAAGGCATCTTAACCTAAGCACCACGCTTAATTTAAAAGCCTTTAGAAATGCGCTCAGTGGTATTTCCAAACCAAAGCATGCTATAGTAAGCAAAGGTAGCATGAAAGCACTATAGAGATTTATCAAATAGAGATGAAAGGGCATGATCATGGTGAGAGGGTTTTTTTTTTTTTTTTTAGAGATGCAAACTATATGGATATATGCAAGGAAATAAACATGCAATAAATCTAGTATGAGAAAGCATGAACTAAGTGGAGTGAATGCATGGATGCTTTAAATTAAACATGCAATGCAATGCAAGAAATTAAATGATAACTACTCAATCAATTTATAGTCCATGAGCAAGACTTTCTCACCTTTATTAATCATACTTACCATGATGTGCGACTTCTATGTGCGTCACTTAAGATGTGTGAATTGAATTTTTGTGATGGCGACTTCTTCTTTAATCTATACATGGTTATAATAATATACATTTAAATACATACCTTGAGATAGCGAGGGTTCCAATGTGTCTTGAATCTTGAATGATTAGGCACCACAGGTTCTTCAAAGTTTCTCTCTTTTTTTTTTTTTTTCTTGTGGAATCACGTCGGAGAAAGTCGCAGCGACATCTTTTGTCTGTCTATTCCACAACTCAACAGAACAAAGGGTAATCCTACTAAAGCTAGTGATACACTAAATTAGCGGACATCAAGATCATTATTAAAATCTTATCGCCAAATACTTCCCGACAGCGGCATCAAAAAGCTTGTTGGTATTTATTAAGTGCTAAAAGAATATGAAGGATTCATAAGCGCCGAAACACCTACCATTGTAGCTTTTCCTAGGATGAGTATTCTAGAGTATCGTATCCACGGGGAAGCGTTGGCTAAAGAATCTAATAACTCACAATCATGTATCTACTAACTTAGCAAACCACTAAACTAAAGTGAGGGGGTAAATGGTAAATGATAAGAGTTATGAATAATATCAATCACACAAGAGAATTCCTATGATAAATGTGTAGTAGCACTTTGAGAGGACAGCGGGAGAGATCAAGGTTCCTATGTACTTCTCTATTACTTAGGTTCTATGATAGCAATCATACTAATGCACTTTGGAGCAGCAGATCCGTCCCAACTCTCGAGGAAGGCGGGAAGAAGGTAGTCGGGAGAAGGCTGCCAAAAGCTCTACAAAACACCAACCCGAGCGTGGTGGACTACATCGGCCCTATCGGGCTGTCACCCCTGGGGCTACCACAACTATCAATGGGATTGGGGCGCAACCTCGGGTAACCTATAGCCTAGACACCATGTCTATACTATCGATTACTACTCTAGCTACCATGGATAACTAAAGTCCTCAATACGGCGGAGATCCCATGCAATAATATAACACCTATACTAACCAAATATATGAATGAAAGTAATAGAGAAGATAAATATATAAATCATAATGTCTTACAAAGGAAGGATACAAGACATACCAAACTCAGTAGATTCCTCGAGGCAGGAGCATAGCTCCGCTCTCCCTAACTCCACGATTGCTAATCTACTACATTGAAGAGTCTAGCCCTAATTCTCTAGTGGAGGTTGTCCTCACATTGGGACACCTCCAAGACCAACAGTCAAGAGATAATGAATGGAATGAATTAGGGTTTCACCAGGGGCGGGGGTCTTGTTATAGCCCTAGGCGTGCACGAGAGCCCTTGGATCAAACCGACCTTGAGCAACGGTGTAGATCTCTTCTTAATGGCGGTTATGAACCGACCTACGAAGCGAGCGCTGACGGGGGGGCCCCACCGGCGGCCGCCGCTGGCTTTGCCGGTGGCCCCTACCTTCCTTACGGTGCTCTCGGTCTCTTCTAGAATGTTCTTGCGTGGGTTCCAAGTTGGATTACTTCACGGATATGTCTTTATGGCGTAGGGCTTGCAAACTCTTGGGCATATTCTGTTTAATCCCTGAAAAGATATAAATCACCAAAACTCGTGGAATTATGTCGAGTAAAGCCCCTATACTATATTGATATTCATTTTAAGCCCTTATTTCAGTTTTAAAAAGCCTATATATTTTTATGCTATAGCAAGTGTCAACGACATAGACATTTCAAATTCTTTGGCCATCATCTTAGCAAACTCTTCACAATAGCTTTGGTTTGTTGATCCAAATATGATATCATCCACATATATTTGCAAGATGAACAAATCATTGCCAATCTTCTTGGTGAAGAGAGTAGTGTCGGCCTTCCCCATCTTGAAGCCTTTTTTGAGTAAGAAGTCTCTCAACCTCTCATACCATGCTCTAGGTGCTTGCTTCAAACCATACAATGCCTTCTTTAGCATGTAAACATGATTGGGATGATGATAATCTTCAAAGCGGGAGGTTGCTCAACATACACAAGCTCATTGATGAATCCATTGAGAAATGCACTCTTCACATCCATTTGGTATAGCTTGATGTCATGGGCACATGCATAGGCTAATAGAATTCTTATTGCCTCTAATCTTGCCACCGGAGCATATGTTTCTCCAAAGTCAAGACCCTCAACTTGAGTGTAGCCTTGTGCAACTAGTCTTGCTTTGTTTCTAATCACAATGCCATCTTGATCTTGCTTATTCTTGAACACCCACTTGGTTCCAATGACATTATAGTTGGTTGGTCTTTCTACCAACTCCCATACTTCATTTCTTTCAAAGTTATTTAGCTCCTCTTGCATTGCCAATACCCATTCTTCATCTTTTATGGCATCATCAATCTTCTCTGGCTCTTCTTGTGACACAAATGCAAAGTGCTCACAAAATGCTGCAAGTCTTCCTCTTGTTTGTACTCCACTTGCAATGTCACCAACAATTTGATCAATTGGGTGATCTCTAGCAACACTTGTATTTTGGAGTATTGGAAGTTGATTGCTTGAACTTGGTTGATCACTTGATGTGCCTTGCACTTGAGAAGATGTACTAGCTTGTTGATCTTGCACTTGAGAACCACTAGCTTGACCCATTGGAGATGAGAGCACTTGATCTTTGTTATCATCAACATCAATCACTTGAGTTGGCTTGATGTGTCCAATGTCCATGTTCTTCATTGCATCTACCAATTGGGTTCCACCAACATCATTGTGATTTTCTTCTTCATCTTGTGACCCATTGGTTTCATCAAACTCCACATCATGCACTTCCTCAAGTTGACCACTAGTGCTATTTCACACTCTATATGCTTTGCTTGTAGTGGAATAACCAAGCAAGAAGCCCTCATCACATTTCTTGTCAAACTTGCTCAATCTAGTGCCTTTCTTCAATATGTAGCATTTGCAACCAAAGACTCTAAAGTAAGCAATGCTTGGCTTTCTTCTATTCAATAGCTCATAGGGTGTCATGCCCATCATTGGATGACAATACAATCGGTTGATGTAGTAGCATGCGGTGTTGATTGCTTCGGCCCAAAATGATTGACTCACATCATATTCACTAAGCATTGACCTTGCCATATCCATGAGAGTCCTATTCTTCCTCTCAACTAAGCCATTTGATTGTGGTGTGTATGTGGGTGAGAATTCATGCTTAATGCCATAGTTATTGCAAAGCTCTTCTACTCTTGTATTCTTGAATTCACTCCCATTGTCACTTCTCACTTTCTTGATGGTAACATCATATTCATTGCACACTTGCTTGAGAAATGTCTTGAATATGGAATATGTGTCACTCTTGTCATTGAGAAAGAATACCCAAATATATCTAGTGAAATCATCCACAATCACAAATCCATACTTATTGCCTCCAATGCTAGTGTATGTGGTTGGACCAAATAAATCCATGTGCATCAACTCAAATGGCTTGCAAGTGCTCATGAAATTCTTCTTAGGATGAGTGTTGCCCACTTGCTTGCCGGCTTGACATGCACCACATAGCTTGTCCTTTTCAAACTCAACTCCATCCAAGCCTCTCACTAGGTTGTGCTTCACAAGCTTGTTCAATTGCTTCATGCCAACATGTCCTAGCCTTCTATGCCAAAGCCAACCCATGCTTGATTTGGAGAGCAAGCATGCACTCAATTTTGCTTCTCTTGTGCCAAAATCAACTAGATAGAGTTTGTCATGCCTAAAGCCTTTGAATATCAATTTTGAGTCTTTCATGCTAACAACGTCAATGTCATCAACCCCAAATATGCACTTGAAACCAAGGTCACAAAGTTGTGCTACCGAGAGCAAGTTGAAGTTCACCTTGTCAACATGTGCCACATTGGATATGCTCAAGTCACTTGTGATCTCAATCTTGCCATGACCTTTGATCTTGCCTCTACCATTATCACCAAATGTGATATTACCACCACTTGAACTTGTATCAAAGGAGTTGAACATTCTAGCATCACCGGTCATGTGTTGAGTGCACTCACTATCAAGAATCCAATGCCTCCCATCGGACTTGTAATCCACCTACAAGTCAAATCAATAAGATTTAGGTACCCATCCTTGCTTGGGTCCTTGGAGGTTAGTCACCAAAGCCTTTGGCACCCAAATGGACTTCTTCTTTGGTCCCACAATTGGTGTACCAATGAACTTTGCCTTCACACCATTCTCCCTCTTGGTAAGCAAATAGCATGAATCAAAACAAATGGAATGCACTTTGTTTGCTTTCTTATTGGTGTTCATTTTAGTGCATTTTTGCTCTAGATGTCCAACTTGCTTGCATCTTTGGCAATAAGAACCATTGCTCTTCACAAAGCTAGGCTTTGGAGTCACAAAAGCCTTCTTGCCCTTCTTGGGGATATACCCTAGACCTTCCTTGTTAAGAGAAAATCTTTGGCTACCCAAGCACTTTAGCAACTTGGCATCCCCACCATATGCCTTTCCCAAGGCGTGGGTGAGCTCATCCACCTCTCTCTTGAGAGTCTCATTCTCAACTAATAATGATGAATCTAAAACCTTTTCATCACTACTAGTGAAGGTAGAGTGGGTTGGTGTGGATGTGGAGGGTATGTTTGGTTCTTCAACATCAACCACGAATGGTTCATCTATAATGTCACATGTTGAACCAACATTCCTCTTGGAAACCAAGACAACCTTGTCACTCTTAGCTACTAGCAAGGAATGAGCTTTTTCAAGCTTTGTATGAGCAAGTTGAAGCTCCTCATGGTCTTCCTTTAGACACTCATAGGATGCTTCTTGCTCCCTAAGGCTCTTTTCAAGAGAGGCAACTCTCTTTTCCAAGGCCATACATTCCTTTGCCTTAGCTATGAGAACAATGTTAGCTTGCTCCATTGCCTCAAACATCTCATCTTTAGTGGGTTCATTTGATTCATCATATTCTTCCTCACTATCATATTTTACTTCATTAGAGGATGGTTCATCATATACCTTAGTGGCCTTAGCCATGAAGCATGAACCGGAGGATGAGTCAAATAGAGAAGGCTTGTCTTGATCAACTAGAGCCATCATAGCCTTGCCCTCTTCTTCTTCTTCGGACTCATCACTATCCCATGTCACAACAAATGCACCGTCTTTGCCTTGCTTGAAGGTGGCCTTGTTCTTGCCCCTTCTATGGTCCTTGTTGTTCTTCTTGTCCTTCCTATGAGGACAATCCTCAAAGATATGATCGGGACTATCACACTTCCAACATAGCCTATTGTCTTCATTGCCCTTGAGAGTGTCCTTCTTCTTGTAGTGCCCAAATCTTCTCTTGTACTTAAGCATGGTGCCAAATTTCTTGACAACCAAGGCAAGAGCTTCATCAACCTCTTCTAGGCCGGATACATCACATTCTTCTTCTTGTGCTTTTGCCTTGCCCTTGTGTGAGGTAGAGGATGCCTTGAATGCAACGGCCTTCTTCTCCTCAACCTTCTTGTCTTCCTTCTTTTCCTTGGCATCAACATCATGATCATACTTGTCAAATGTCAACACCTCTCCAAGTAGATCATTTGGCTTCTTTGAATCAAGCCCATCTCTTTGTAGCATGAGGATCAACATCTTGAATCTTGAAGGTAGGCTAATCAAGAACTTGTGACAAAAGTCTTGATCTTGTGTCTTGTAGCCCAATGTCTTGAGGTCATTCACAATGACTTGAAGACGATGAAACATCTCAAGAATTGTTTCACCATCCTTCATTTTGAAGGTCTCGAACTCACTCTTGAGGCCATAAAGCTTGGCACTCTTGACAACTTTTGTGCCCTCATATGTTTCACTTAGCCTTGTCCACACTTCACTTGCACGGTCCAAGTCCTTGATGCCCTCAAATATCTTTGCATCGATGGCATTGTATATTGTGTTGAGTGCCATTCGATTGCAAGTCCGATTTGCTCTATCCTCATCGGTGAGCTTGGTAGGATCAAGAATGACATAATCATTCTCCGTCACCTCCAATACTCTCTCATGTATGGAACCGAGGTACATGGTCATCTTCCTCTTCCAATGATCAAAAGAACTCTCACCATCAAAGTGAGGTGGCTTTCCCCCAACATGGTTGAACACTATAGTAGCCATATCTTGCACCGAAGGGTGTTACTCCTTGCTAAAACGGTGACCACGGCTCTGATACCACTTGAAAGGTCTGAATGGCTGAGAGGGGGGGGTGAATAGCCTAATAAAATTTCTACAAAATCACTAGAGCAACTTGTTAGTAAATAACAAAGCGTAAATGCGTTTGCTCTAGCTCTACTTGTCGGCAAGCCTTCTATTGACAATTCTAGTTGCTATAGTCTCTAATTCATACTCAAGGGCTAAGTCGCTACTTTACCACTAGGTGAACAAGATAAATTACTCTAGCAACTAAGCAAGACTACACAAGCTACACAAGCACAATATATATATCAAAGTAATGCAAGTGTGTAGAGGTGATATACCACAATGTCGAGGCTAGTCAATCCAATCACCGGGAATGTTGCCACAATATGAATAATGAATCAAAAAGCCAAGAGACAACAATCACAATGGAGAGATACGAAGATTTAGCCCGAAGTTCACTTGAGCACCCGTCAAGCTCGTCTCGTTGTGTCGACCTTCTCATGTGTGGGTCAAGGTGGAGGTCACTCCAAGCCAAATGCCTTTAGGCTTCTTGAACCCAAAGCAAATGAGAGGTACTCACCGACACGAGCAATGTATTATCTTGCAATTCGTCGTCCCGCGAGGATGCACGTCCTCTCACAAATCACCGGAGGTGGCCAAGAACATTCACCTTCTCTTGCCAACGCCTCCACCAATCACCAAGCCGGCTAGGAGTGGTGCTCTCCAAAACAACAAGAAAACCACTGGCTCTAACGATCCACAAGTGCCACTAGATGCAAAGATCAAAGCAAGTGCACTTGAATCACCTCAACTCACTAGAATGGATGCTCTCAAGCAAAGGAGTGAGGGAGGAGGATGAGTGCTCAGCTCTAGAGGTGTTAGGAATGATTTCAAATGTCCAAGAGACCTCCCATGGCCGGCCAAAGGGGGTATAAATAGGCTCCACCTAAAAATGGAGCCGTTGGGGAGGAACATGCCTGCGGGCCGACCGGACGCGCCGACCGGACTCATGCATGAGTCTGGTCGATGAGTCCGGTCAGAAC
This sequence comes from Hyparrhenia diplandra, assembly GCA_015847255.1. Classification (NCBI taxonomy): domain Eukaryota; kingdom Viridiplantae; phylum Streptophyta; class Magnoliopsida; order Poales; family Poaceae; genus Hyparrhenia; species Hyparrhenia diplandra. Next base: position 275,549 of record JADLZK010004962.1, on the reverse strand, counting down.
CGACAAACCCAACCAGCCAAAAATAGAACCCCTTCGCATGCGTCCGGTCGGGGGGGAATCATGCGTCGGTCATGCTTCCGGTGCATGCGTCCGGTCACTCCCGAGAACAACCACGAAAACATGCTCTCTATTCTTTTGACCGGAACCACACACGGTCGCGTCCGTCGATTTTGCATGCTTCGAGTCGCGGGTCCGGTCACCGCGTCCGGTCGCCTCTGAGCCGCGAAATTCCATCGTTGTGTTGCCGTTTCTTCGCCTTTGCTCCAAACCGACTTCCGTCACTTGATTCTTGTTGCCGACACGTCGAAGAACACCTTGACACCATGTGTTAGCATTTTGAAAACATTTTCCATCAAGTACGGAGTTAGCTCTCTAGGTTAGAATGCATGCAAATGATTTTGAACCTAGAGGCACATGAGGACCGATATGTATGATAGTTTTCCCCTCTTTATAGTACGGCTTATCGATCCTATAATCACTCACACCCTCTATGGTGTCTTGAGTGTAAAATCAAAATGGCCCTATGATATACCTTTGCCTTGAGCCCATTTTGATCCTCGATCCACTCCAAGTCATGCACTTGATCATCATTTGAATCATCTCGATCCATCCACCATGACCATCATGCATCAACCTTGGCTTGACCAATCTCCAACTAAAACAAACACTTAGCATAGAGAGAATAGTCCTAAGGATGTCACTAATTAGCCAAAACCAATCTAGAGATCTTCAACGGCCTCCAACCTTCCAGGCGTTCCCAAGCGTCCGGTTGAGATTGGTTCGGAGTTGGGTTCGAGGCATGAGAATTATCCTGCAGGTAGGCAAAGATAAATAGTTAGAAATTTGTGAGACAAAATTCAAGGTAGATTCTATTAACTTGAAAAAAAGATGATAAATAGTTAGAAATTTCGGCAAACCTCCCGCGGGAGGGTTTCCAACCCTGCAAGAAAACAACGGCTCGATGGTGACAACCACATGTCCACGTGCACATCTCATGGTGCACTCAAAACTCGAGATCATATCCATTCACATTCATATATGCATATTTCGAGTTACGGGAGACAAACTCACGGGAGAGGCTCCATGCGGTGGAGGGAAGATCGGCGGTTGGCCGTAGACGGGCGGTGGGGCGAAGAGCGGGTGGTGGCGGAAAGCGATCTCCGGTGGCAGGTGCACACCAACCTGGCCACCAACACGGCGGAGTGCGCTAGGAGAGCTTCCATGCTCTTACGGTGCTGCTTTCGACCCTCTTTTGCTCCGCTCGAGCCCTCTCTTGCTCCGCTGAGCCCTTGCCCGCTCCCTCTCCTCGACCTCCTCCCGTCGCTTCCTCTCTCTTCCTCTATCTCGGGCCTATTTCAACACAAAGTTAGAACACGGTGAAAGAGTATGTAACGATAAATCAACCTTAAATAAAAATAAATAAACCTCAAGTCCGGAGACCGTAGCACAGGTAAGTGGTTGGCCGCTCGCGTATCACGGGGCCCCCGAGCGTGCTTTCGGGCTCGAATAGCTTCTTTGTGTTGTGCGGGTTGATAACGCTATCACCCAAATAGTACCGCCCGTGCTTCTTGCCTCCTCAGGCAATCATGGCGATGTCCCCTCAATGTCGTGGCCGTGGGGATCGAAGCTTTCTCCATCTTTGCTCCCTCGCCACTTCGGTGTACCTCTCGATCTTCTCGTAGGCGGTCGGGTTGGTGTAGGCTTCGGGCCCGGCCTCGGGGTTGAAGACGACCCCGCGGGATCTTTATACTTGCCCGTGTGGGGAGCAAGCAAAGGCCTCGAGCATCTTTGATTGGCACGCCATGTGTGCCTCTCTCCCGGTGTGAGAAAAAGAAAAGTAGCTAGAATGCTTAGAAAGTATTGAGTTGCACATCGAGAAAATAAGAATTGGATAACACTTACATATCTAGCTTGGTAGGCCGCGAGATTAAGGCTGCCTTGATGGTGTGGTACACCTGGCATCATGGCACGCCGTTCCCGGTAGTCGTTGTGGACCTCGATAATCTGTATCGACTCACTTGTCCACGAAGCTCCCGGCAACGCCTATGCAACAAGCACCACTACGGAATCACCTACAGGGACACCAAGTATAACACATATTATAAAAATCACATTAAGCATAATTAAACTTAGTATGACCATTCAATATTTATCTGCATGTATTGTTCTTTGGTCAGATTCAGCATTTTCCATTCCTCCTTATCGAGCCTCCTTTTCTCGTATGTCGCGTACCACGTCCTGACGGCCTGGCCGCGTGCCTCGTACCACATGTCTGACACAAGCTTGAAACAGGCGTTTAGAGCCACTTCATCCTTCTCGACCTCGAATCCTGCTCGATCTTGAAGTATTTCGCACATAGAAGCAATGTAATAAGTCATTATTTCTAACATTAGAATTTGAAGCGATGTATTTGTACACTACCGTGCGACATAGACTTACCCAAAACTCTTTGATCACACGCACTTTGCCTTGTTACTATATTTCATGCCATCCTCATCATAGTTGTCCTCGAAGTCCATGTACTTTGGTGGAGCGGCGTGACGGACATACTCTACTCTGTTGATGGTAACAAGGCCGGGGTAGTGCTTCTTGACCCAGAGAATACCAAGAATGCCATTGGGAAGGCGTCCTTGAACCGAGTTCGCGGTGACAACAAAAGACCTGCCCAAATGATCAAGAATAATGATTAGTTCCTATTACGATTTTGAAACCTGAAAAATAAGAAAGTAGTGCTAAAGTGTAAAGTAAATTACCTTGGCTGTACTGGTCTTATGGTCGGTTTACGGTCCTCGATGAGGTAGTCGATCCGAGGAGCGGAGGGGCCTCGCAAGTAGACACGCCTCGGCGGAGGAAGAGGAACCCCCCTCCCGTACTCTGGCTGGTCCCCTCCGGTGTGGTGCGATGCCGGCGGTCCGCGTGGTGCGGCGCCCGGCGGTCAGCGTCTTTACAACACCGAGGGTCCGTCCTCCGCCTCCGCCTCCGCCTCCGCCTCCCCCTCCTCCTCCTCCTCCTCCTCCTCCTCCTCGTGCACCACTGGTGGTGGCGACGGTGGTCGAGGTGCCGCACGGCCCCGCCCTGCCCTACCCCCGTGGCGGTGGTGGTGGCTCGGCGCTTCCCCTTCCCTGTTGCCCTTGCCCTAGCGAGGCTACACTTCACGAACCTCTGGTCATTTTCTTGAGGACATTCGTTCGAGGCATCTTTTGAATGACCTGCAATTAGATGTACATAATTAGTAAAAATGCAAAATTAAATAGAACATAATTATGAAGAGATGAAAAACCAATAATCAAAACATAATTATTAAGAGATGCATAGTATTACATGTATTAGAAATAATCCTCATCCCCTGTCATGATTTCGCAAGACCGCCGGATGGATCATAATCCTCATGATCACTATCATCCATGTCTACGTCTTCCAACATATGAAGATTGGCGGGATCCATGGGAGGAGGAACGACGTCAACACTGCATTTGTCCTTAAGTAATTTCTCAAGTAATGTAAGTCCTTCGCATCTCGAACCTCCTCGTCCTCCTCATCATCAACAACACTTTCATTGTCTACTTCCATTTCGTTGGGCCGGTTATTTCTATCACAAATTTACCTTGTAGCCCTTCTTCTTGGAAGAACTCTCCCTCATATGTGTTTTGCATTAAAATGGTAATCGTCCCTGTTTGGGACGGGTAATCTACCGTGTGGCAATACCTTCCGCACAACATCCCAACCCTTAAGTCGCTCGTCATCCTGGCAACACCATGGGAGATAATAAACTTGTGTGGCATGTTGAGCCACAATGTAGACATCATCTCCGGCCATCCGGAATCTTGTCGAATCTGAACAATCCCAAGTTGTTCGAGGTCCGAATTTGTTATTTCGAGGATCGAACCAATGGCACTTAAACACGACGGGGAGCAAGCCGTTTAGAGCGGGGAAATGGAGCTCGTATATTTCTTCAATTCTTCCATAATAACCTTTAGTGCTAGTTCCATCATTACCTTTAGTGAAAACTCCGGTATTTGTGGTTTTTCGGTTTGGTCGATTACGCTCATAGCTCATTGTGTGGTAGCGATATCCATTCACGTCATAACCGATAAATGACCTAACCACGGTCTCAAAGCCATTGGCAACCTGTATGAGCTCGGGATGCATACCGGATCGGTCGGTGCCTGCAAGCTCAAGCGAGGATAAATGAAATGAGACAGTTCGTTAGCATATCAAGCGAGGCGTTATTTAACATGAATTGGACGACTACCTGGCGTTTGAACCAACTAATGAAATCGGGTTTTCCATTGCCGGCACCATTGTCTAGCGGGCGTCAATTCATGTGCTTCAGCGGCGTTCGTTGGCCTTGAATTGCCTTTGAAATTTCCTATACCAACGAGAGACAAAAAGGGTTGGATGCAGAATATTAAGTACACTAGAAGACAAGTAGGTTCTATGCTTAGAGTTGTGACTTCTTGTATGTAAGGAAGCACTTCGTCGAGGTTGAAAAGTATATAATTCATTATCTTGATCCACTCGGATTTGTCAAGATCTTTATTTTTGAACCACTTGCACGTCCTAGTTCTCCTTGGAAAAGGCCGGGGTTGATTCATTTTCATCGACATTGTAACGAGGGGGTGGATAATGTGAGCTAGGAAGGTTGTCACCATAGTATTTTGATGTGAAGTCGACACCTCCTGCCGAACCTTTGCTTACGCGATGGAACCCTCAATCTTACACTTATTTTTTACATCGGACCGAACATGTTTTGAGAACTCTCTCAACGACATAGCACCAACGAAGCGTGTAGGGCCACCCACCCTTGCCTCGTATGGAAGGTGCAAAATCAAATGCACCATCGGACGAAGAAGCTGGCGGAAATATCTTCTCCAACTTACGGACCAACCACGGGTGCCATTTTTCCATTTCTTCTAGTGTGGTCCGAGATAACTCTTTAGCACAAAAGGCTGCCGAGAAAGAAATTGCTCAACTCTGCCATCACATGCCGGACATGATCGGGGACATAGCCTCGAAGCATCACTGGAAGAAGCCGCTCCATCCATATGTGGTAGTCATGACTCTTGATCCCATTGATTCGCATAGTAGATAAGTTCACTCCCCTCCTCAGTTTGTCTTTGCATACCCATCGGGGAACATTAATTTACAGAAACCATTGCGATTACTTCCCTCCTTTGGGGCACTGCTCAACACGTAATCGGCCTTAGGTTTTTCCATCTCTTGCCATTGCTAGGAGGCTTCATTTCTTGCTTCAGTCTGTCACACAACTCTACGGATCAATTCTAGCCTTAACGTTGTCCTTTGACTTGCTAGTTTCCATGAATGTTCCAAGAAAATACTCGGCGATGTTCTTTTTCGGTATGCATTAAATCAAGATTATGTGGAAGAAGAAGGTCATCATAATAGGGGAGCCTCTCTAATCCTGACTTGTGAGTCCATGCATGATCCTCGCCATAACCCACAAAGACACCATTTTCATTAGCCACAAGAGAATCCACTTGAGCACGTACCTCAGCAGATGTCATCATCTCCGGTTCTGGGTCCGTAACTTGGAGACCTTTCGTAAAGTTCTTCTTGTCTAGCTTTGAATGCATGGTCGGGGAGGGAGGAACTGTCGATGCTTGTCGAGCGCAGAATACTTGCCACCCTTCTTCAACCGGGTGAACCTCACGGCTGCCTTGCATACTAGGCAAGGGAACTTGCCGTCTGGACACCAGCCACGAGAATATCCCATACGCAAAAGAAATCATGCGGGGTAGTGGTACCACACGTACATCCTGAAATTTCTCTTCAAAGCTCGGTCGTGCGTCCAAAACCCTTCATTCCAACCTTTGATCAATTCATCAATCACAGGGCTCTAAGAACACACCCATTTTATTTCCGGGTGGCGGGGAATTATCAAAGACAAAAAGAATGTTCTTCCGTTGAAAGCGCGCCCGGAGGGAGATTGATGGGATAACGAATACAGGCCAACAAGTGTATGGGGCAGCCATCATTCCATAAGGATTGAACCCATCATTTGCCCGGTAAACAACGCACATTACGAGCCTCCATAGCTTTGTCGGGATGAATATTGTTGAAATGGGTCCATGCTTGACATCGGATGGGTGTACCATCTTATGCGGATTGTAGCGGCGCCCATCTTTGTGCCATGTCATTTGTTTCGCGACTCCTCGGTCATGTATATCCGTTGTAACCTCGGTCCGAAGGGAAGGTATCGTAGGATTTTCACGGGGACCTTAAAAGCCGCCTCTTCTCACCGTCTTCACGGGGGTCTACCTCTATGAACCTTGAGGATTTACACTTTGGACAATGTGTATCATCTTTGTAGTCTTTCCTAAATAAGACGCACCCGTTCTCACAAGCATGTATGCGCTTTCGTATGGCATCTTGAGTACCTTGAGGAGTTTCTCGACTTCGTACATGTTCTTTGGCGGCACGTGACCTCGCGGAAGCAAGCCCCCAAAGATCGTCAACATGTCGGTGAAGCCGTCTCGACTAATATTGCATCGGGCCTTCAAGTCCATAAGGCGTGAAATGGCATCTAGTTTGGAGACCTCACAATAGTCGTGAAGGGGGTTTTACGTGCCGCCTCCAACATGGTATAATAGGCCTTTGCGATTTCTTTCCGGCTCCTCCTCCCCCCTCATCCCCAAGTCCTTGCTCAAAGTTTCCGGCATGAAAGTCATCTATCATGTCTCCTATCCCGGCATCGAAGCAAGATCATCGATCGCGTTGCCTCCGCGACCTCGTCTCTCATACGCTCGATTTCACCATGGAAGATCCACCGCTTATAGCCATCCGTCCATCCATACTTGGGAAGATGTTTAGACATGTCCTCCTTACTTTGCCTTTTTTTATTCTCACATTTCTTGCATGGACACCAAACCTTACTCGCACCTCGAGCATTCACGAAAAGCCTTGTCCACGAAAGCTTGCTCTTCTTAACCCATTCAAGGTCATAATCTCTAAAAACTCCTCCGACCATCGTATATCCACGCCGCGGTCATCCATTCTCTATCATATGCGTGAGAATATAAGAATGCGATGCATCTACACAAGGATCCTACCATCTAGTAGGTGAAGATAGGTCCTAATCCCACCCGAGGATGCGTAGATGAGGTCGGTTCCATGCTCCACTCCTATCAGGGGGGCAATTTCGGCAGCACCTCCCCATTGTTCTCCGAATACACGTCCTCCCGAGGGGGGAGTGTGTATTCGAAGAATACTGAGGAGATCTTTGTCGAAACTCTGAATCGACAGTGGAGCATGGAAACGAACCTCATCTGCGCATCCTCGAACTGTCAAAAAAATCGTGGACAATTCAAAAACAGATACGGTTATAGGTATGCGGGGATGCGCATACTTCCAACCTGTATCTCTTTCTCGAACGGGAGACGCCTAAGCGGCTGCGTGATCTGGCTACGACCATGACACGGAAGGAGGGGTCATACCCTAGGGTCGCGGTGGAGTCGGGCTAGCCGGCGAGGAAGAAGATCGGGGCCGCTAAGAGACTCCGGCCGACTTCGGCAAGGCACTCAACTCCGCTCGGAGGGCGCCTCTACGCATAAAAAGAAACACATGGGATCGGTTGAAAATTTTCGTGAGAACCTCCCCGCACGGGAGGTTTCCAATACACAAAACAAAGCACATGGCACGATGGCCGATAATCATATTCACATCAAGGGCACGATGGCCGACAATCATATTCACATCAAGGGCACGATGGCCGACCACTGCAAGAAGGCGACGGGCGTGCGGGAGGACCGGACGGTGGGCGGTCCTCCTCCCTCTCTCGCCGCCGGTGGCGGCGGTGTGGTCGCAAGGGTGGCGGGCACGGCTGGGGGCGACGGTGGGCGGTCCTCCCCCTCCTCCTCCTTTCCTTCCCTTCCCCTCCTCCTCCTCTTCTCCTCCCTTCTCCCTCCTTCCTCCTCCTCTTCCTTCCTCCTCCTCCTCCTCCTCCTCCTCCTCCCCTTCTCCCCTCCTTCCTCATCCTCTTCCTTCCTCCCCCTTCCCCTCCCCCCCACCCCCTTACTCCTTCTCGGCCCCGTTTAGGGAGGGCCGCCCCGGGCCTTGATGTCGGGGGCGGGGGCGCCTGGCCGGGTGGGGCCGCCGGGTGCGAGGGCGGCGCGCCGCCCGGGTGCGGGTCGCGGGCGTGGGCGGGGCTACCGGGCGCGGAGGCGGGGGCGCGGCTCGGGCGGCGGGGGCGGGGCCAGGCCCAGCGGAGGCGGCGGGGCCGCCCAGATGTGGTGGCCGCCGTGGCCCGGGGTCGGTGGCGGGCGCGGCGGCGCTCGTCGGGTGGCGGCGCTTCGTCGGTCCGTGTGGGTAATACGTGTGTGCGGGGTGTGTGTCGGTGAGTGTGCGTGCGTGTGTGGTGTCGAGTGGGTGTGTTGACTTTGTAAAAAAATTGCGATTTCCGTGATGGATCTGGGCCGCTCACGGGAAAGACAACTCCTTTCCCGTGAGCCGCCCGGATCCATCCGCGGGAAATAAGGTATTTTTTTAAATATCCACCCGCCGCCACCGGGGAACAGTCCCACCGATGCGATTTCCGTGATTAGCTCACGGGAAATCTCTGCCGTTCCGTGAGTGCTCACGGGGAAATGGTTTTCTCACAAATTAAATTTATTACTCCCCTTTCTTTTTCTAACATATATATTTTTCAAACTTTGATCAAGATTACTTCAAAAATACCTTATCTCATACACTCACCCATACATAATTGATCCTTTTCGCGAAAAAATTGCCATTATTTCATGTGGTTCTATCTCCTTTTTTTCAAAATTGTATTTACTTTACTACAACAAAAAATTATAATAATTACCAAAATAATCCAAAAATTCTCGAAAATAGACATGACACAATATCAAGAGGTCATTTGCATATAGAAAAAGTTTAAATAGCCAAACCACAACTTGACCGCCACATCCACATGAAATGACACTAGATCATTCTCAACAAACATGAAACTTCTACGTAGATGTTGGAGCTTGTGAACATCGTGCGTGCCAACTTGTCTTGAAACGTTCCCAATTTTTTTATCATAGCCTCGGCATAAGATATCATGACATATTATCAAATTTCATGATTTTTTGCACATCGGTTTATTTTCTGGAATTTTTAAACCACTTTCGAGCGGGGATTAGAGTTGATGATTTCGTATTAAGATGTTCCGATTTCATTATTTTTTTTAAATGCAAGGCCTTACATTGTGTTGAGTATGAGGAATATAAATTTTCTACTAATTTTTTTTTTCAAAAATTTGAAGCACTTGTAGTTCAAATTTGGCCTCATTTCATAAATTCCCATAAAAGAGAATAATTACCTAAATATATCAAATAAAGTCAATAATTCACCAAACTTTAATATTGAGTGCCATATGATGTGCAACAAGTGTAGAAAAAGTTTGGAGATGAAAATCCAAAAAAAAAAAAAAAAAAAATTCCCGTGAGCGCCTTTCCCGTGAGCGGGATCCCCGGCTCACGGGAAACGGGCCCCTTTCATGGAGGCCCACTGTTTAGCTCACGGAAACAAGACTCACGGGAACGCTTTCCCCGTCAGCTAGACGGAGGCCTCACGGAAAGGGTGGACCGGAGGGGACGGAGCGGGTTGGGCCGACGGGCGTTCCCTTTCCCGTGAGCCCCCATCTCACGGGAAAGGGGTGGGAGATTTCCCGTGAGCTGTCCATCACGGGAAATTTGATATCCCGTGGGTATTTTCTTCCCGTGATGCGTTACGGCTGCTCACGGGAAAGAGGCCACTTTCCCCGTGAACTGGCCGACGGAAAATGTTTACCCACCTGAAATCGGCGAATCCGGTAGTGGTCGGGAGGAGCGGACCAAGAAACGGGAGAGCCGCCCTCGTCTGCCCAGCAAGGCACACCTCCACTGCGCCCGCTCCCGCTCACCGCACCACCGGCATGCCGTCGCCCAAGCCATCACCACCGCATCGGGCGGAGACCCGCCTCGTCGAGCCCCACGCCCGTGAGGGACGCCCACCGGAGGCCGCCGGGACCGGACGCCCCGCCAGGACCAGGGAGGAACAAAACGAGGGCGCCGTGCCGGCAGCGCCCATGCCTGTAGCGGCCTGCGCTCCCTCCCCTCGCGGGTTGCTGCCGCTTCCTCTCTTCCTCCCGCCGCCCGCTGCTTCCTCCGCTACGGCGGCGATGAGATAGCGAGCGGCGGTGGGCGGCAAAGGGCGCGGCGGCGCACAGGGAGGCGATGGAGGCGGGCGAGACGCGCCGGCGATATAACGGCGGCGGCGCACCGGGGAGGTCGGGGGCTGGGGAGGAGGGGAAAAAGTGCTGGGACCCATGGATAGGGCCCTTCCGGATCCGGGGGCTTGGAACTATTATTTGAGGGCATGGAAAATAAGGGCTCAAATTAGGGGTTCCATTGGAGTTAATTTTTTTCCTCGGGCCCCAAGAATTTAGAGTAGGGGTTTTAAATAGGGGCTCCATTGGAGTTGCTCTTAGCCTGCTAGGTGATGTAGAGGAACCACTACTTGCACAGTGTCTGAGGCTGGGGTCACACACGGATGAACACATGCACGAGGAGTCAACTTAGTTTTCTTCTAAGGGGAAGCCGTTTGCCTTTCACCATGTGTTTTCCAAATGGTACCCACCTCTGACGCTTAGTAGCCAGCTGATATTGACACCAAGGGCATCCATATGTCGATTAACTTGCTGATTCCTCTCACACTCCTAGCTCTATGACACAGTAGGAGATAGTAACATAGAGAGTCGATTGAACTCATGACAAACGACCGGGCTTTTTTATGACTCTTTCAAATGACTGAGGATTGTGGGTAGTGGTGGATGAAGGTTGGAGTTGTTTTATAAGGTGCCTGGAGATGATGTATAATAGATAATTAGACAGATGGTCGGGCTGGATTGTAGTGCAGCAAGAGAAATAAATGGAAAGTTGATAATTAAAGTTGGTGGTTAGGAGATATGATTGATCTGATCCGTTTCTTAAAAGACACAAAGCGATGAAGTACTCCTCTGTCCCATGGAGTTCGTCGTTTTTGACTTTTAAACTTCATGTTTGACCATCGGTCTTATTCAAAATATTTATGCAAATCATAAAATAAATTAATCAATATTCAAGTATCTTCATTGATAAAATAAGTCATAACAAAATCAATTATATTTGTGCAAAAATTTGAATAAGACGAAGAATCGAATAAGATGGCACGGAATCCAGGGTGACAAACTCAGTGGGACGGAGGGAGTAGATGGCATAGCCATGTACTATAGAATGTCCTTTGTTAATCAAAACACAGTACATGTTTTCCTTATAAAATCATAACCGTAGAGAGTCCGGCATATATACCAAGGTAAGAAAAAAACTGAGATGCGGTGATTTAAATAGTTGGTTTCAAGACAAGTGTTATCAAAGACTCTCACATGATAGGGTGTTCTAGACAAGGAGGGTCTCCTCCCTCTATCCCTTAGTAATCACAGACAAAAACTCCCACACTACTTCAGGCAGAGTTATCAAAGAACCAAGAAGTAATCGCGAGTAGCAGACAAAAACTCTCAAATGATTACAACATGAACCAACAAGGGAATCAACAATGGTAACCACGGGCCACCCGTGCACCACATCGTGGATCGGGATGCTCCGCCCAAGTTCATGCCACGGCTTGGCTCAGCGGTAGCAGCACACCCGCGTTTACCATTCATTTAGCCTCTCTCAACTTCTCAGTAGCATCACAAATAGTTCAGCTATTTACATTGAGTCAATCTATAGTCACAATATGCATGGGCCTTAAGATTTTTTTAATTTAACTGAACTACTAAAAATGGGCCTAAGATCATAGTATTACACATTAAAAGATCTCAAATTAAATCTAACACATAGGTAATGCAACATTTGTGCTAACATTTTTTTATATCTACTAGACACTACTACAGATTCTACTATCACTACAGCCCGGTTTGAGCCAACCGCTAGTGAAGACTCTTTTTGTGGCTTCAAAACCAGAAAATGATTGGAGATGGCCATGAACCGACAGCAAAAGTCTACATCACTGTTGGTGGGTCTAAGAAACTGGCGGTCGTCTCTATCATTGTCGGTTATAATAGCACGCCCGACAGTGATGTATGGACCCAAACCAGAAATTTTCATTCACCTTGATTAACTCCTCGTACTCATGTCCGGACTTCTCTCCACCCTCTGAGATTCCTCTACGATTCCTCATCTAAGCATCCCATGCCCTTCTCTCTTCCCCAACCGCAGCTCCACCCCCATGCCCTTCTCTCTTCCCCAACCGTAGCAACAGTTCCCCACCGTGGGGATCCATGGTGGAGCATCCGCACCGCTCCGGCGGGGCGGGGACGGCGTGGTGGCACACTTTTGCATTGGCGTCACGCGGGGGCACTTCACCGTCGTGGGGATCCACGGCGAGTGGCCCACAGCCCGCTCGGCGGGACGGCGTGGTGGCGCACCTGCGTTGGTGTCGCGCGGGGGGCGTGGACGAGGGCGGGCGGCCCCATCCACGACATGGCTTGCGGACTAGGGCATGGCGGCGCTGCGTCGATCCGGTGCTCCTTCTCCCTAGTTTTTTACATGAGCGCGATCATTCGGGACCCATGCGCGCGGCGTCTTTTCCTCCTTTGCATGTAAGTAGAGGAGCTCCTTCTCCCTAGTTCTGCATGGGCGTGGTGGTTTGGGACCCCCCGCTCGCAGAGTCTTCCTCCTCTGCATGTAAGTGTTGCCGTGAATCTTGCAAAGTTGCTATTATTAGTCTTTCCTCCACTGTTTTCTTGCAAAGTTGCTATTATTAGTCTTTCCTCCGCTGTTTGAATCTTCTCCATTTATTTTTACAGCAGATGCAACGCCTCGTTGCTGGATCTCCTCATTCTCACATCGAAACACATGTAAGTATTGCCTTGAATCTTGCAAATTTTGCTATTATTAATCTTTCCTCCGCTATTGAATCTTATAATTTTTCTATTACTCGTCTTTCCTCCGTTGTTGAATCTTCTCCGTTTATTTTCTATGGCAGATCCAGAGGGAAAAAGGTGCGCCTGGCCAACATCTACTGAATATGAGACGTACAGACCAAGGCCTTCCGAATCCCATGAACATCTGCATCGTTCTTCATATGGATCTTTCTTGTGGTCTACTAAATCTGTAATTTACTGAATTTGTGTTATACGAATGTATGAATCAATTTGTAGTTGAGCTAATTTGTGATCTGTTGAATCCTCCTTTTATCTTGTGATGTATGACTTTTAATGGATGAACTTGATGGAGCTGTCATGTATGATTTCTAATGAATGAACTTGATGGAGCTGCGGTGGTAGCCAGCGAGCACCGTAGGTGGTGGCGCGCCTGTGGCTGCAGCTTCGTTCTTTTTTTCAAAATTCAATCACTGCTGGGTGAAATTCTGGCACTGAAACACAAGGGCCATCACTGCCGGTTCATTTTCCGCCAGTGAAAGGGGTTTTGGACCCGGCAGTGGTGTCTTGTTCTAGGGTAGTGAGAACTAACATTCACAATATCTGTAGCCCACCCCTCCCGCCGCGCCCCCCCCAAAATATGTCAACGTAGCCTAGGTTGTTGCCACGAAGTTACAGTGCAATCTTCACAATCGGTTTATAGTTATATTATACATAATTGGCACCCAAAGCCCCTCTTACTTGTACGCATTGCATTGTTTTCTAGAACAAACGAGTTACTATTTAAAAAACCATGAGGCTGGGATATTTATATATTTCCTTTTTCTAAAAAATCTATTTCAATAACCATGCAATTCGATGAGTTACTGATGACATGTGAAGAGCTTCTGTGGGTACTGTCTTAATTAACGAGAGCAGTAATTAATCACCAGCACTAATCAAGGCTCCTCAAGCTATATGTCCTTGACAAGTGATGTAGCCCGTCCAGGTGCATTTATTTGTGTTTCTTCTCTTATTGTTACAACATTTTGAAAGGCTCTAGAAGTCCATTTGCTAATGTGAACAGTCCGTTTATAGAGGAAATAAAAACCTAAGGCCTGCTAATGTGAACAGTCCGTTTATAGAGGAAATAAAACCTAAGGCCTAGGTACAGTCATACAGAAGCAGGGGTGGGTGCGGCCGCACCCACAAAATTTTGAAAAACAGCGATATCACTCAAATTTTCACTATATGTACACATATTGCAAACCCTTGCACCACAGAGGCAAATGCACCTCTCGCAATGTTGCTCTAGCTCCACCACTGTAGTTGTTGTCTTGGAAGCAATGGTATGGTCGCGTAGAGAAGATTAGGTAGGGACCACTCCAAGAGACCAGGTGGGACCTGGCTTGGGAGGACTTAGTGGAGTAGCACATGAATGGGAGCACTCCGAGGGATATATATGTGCATTATCCTGAACGCCTAAATACTTGTTGTGCAGCCCTAGCTTGCGCTTCATCATGAGACAGCTTGTTGTGAAATGTGGAGAAGCATTCCTTTGTGGTGTCATTTGCCTTTCACCATGTGTTTCCCAAACACTATCCACCCATCATGTGAAGTAGCTAGGTGACGTAGCCTCCGTGTGTCGTGTCGAACCCGGCTAGATTGGGCCGGAACTGACACGAGATCGCCGTCGTAGGGGCGGGAGAGGCGGCGGCGATGGAGGTGGTGGAGGCAGCGGCGGCGCTGCCGTGCCGGTGGCCGGGGCATGGCGGCTCGGGCGGGGGCGGCGTGCGGTGGTGTGGCGCGCGGGCGTGAGGTGGGGGAGAGGGATTGAGAGCTGGAGAGACGGGGAGCTGTTTGGGGAGCTACCCCTTTTAATTTTTCCGCTTAAGATCCAAATGATTACATGCCCCTTATATTTATAGTCCGAGGGAGACTTGCATGCTAAGAAAGATCTAGAGGTTTCCTTATAGATTGGAATTCCTCTTTTACAAGCAATCTATTTATTCCTATTTTATTTCTATCTTTATTCCTTAGATATTCCTTACTTAATTGCGAAGTAATTGATGTGGCGTGCTCACGGCGGACGGCGCGGCGCCGGCCGAGGCGCGCGCGCCGCCCCATGCCACAGCCATGCACGAGGTGCCCTGTTGGGCCTCCGCCGTGGGCCACTTTTTGGGTCCCGACATCTCTCCCCCTTTTCGAACAGCGGCGTCCTCGCTGTGGGTTCGCACGGTTGCGTTGTGGATGGGGTGATCAGTAGCATGGTCCAAAGATTGTTGCATCCACGTGTAGAGGGAAATGAGCTGGACGAAGATGAGGTTGGTAACCTTTAATCCGATGGGTGGAAGTCCGTAGCTCTCCATGAAGCTTGGCACAAATGGCGAAGTCGGCGGACGTGGGCGCCAATCACTACAAGTGTCGCCTAAATTGGTGCTCCTGCCTGGAGCTTGTTGGTTCCCGCTATGTAGGGCAGCCCCGTGATCCGTTGATGTAGCAAGTTGAGGTGGAATGAGAGCCTCGGGAATTGTGTCCGGGTCAACAAGGTAGGGGTTTGATGTTGGTGTCATGTACCACTTGTCGCCGTCGGTGAAGTTCACAAGTCGAGGCTTGCTGAAGATGGAAGCGTCGAACTCTTGGGCAAGGTGGATCGTCGTGCTCCCGTGTAGAGCATCGTCTGGTGCATTGTAGTCCACGGCTTGTTGGCGGCGTAGTCGTCTTTGGGGCGTGGATGTCGTTGAGGAACAAGGGAGCCAACTGGTTTGGCTCTGGAGTCGTCCCGGCTGTAGAAGCCGAGTTGTCGATGGCGCGATGGTTGTGGACTGGTGCCGTGGCTTGTAGGCCCATGTTCCTGACGTAGGTGTCAGGGCCATAGGTGTAGTCGATCAAGGCGTCATTTCATCGAGGTAGCCTTAGTAGTTGTTGGTGTCACCATAGATGGGCAGCTTGAAGCCGCGAGGGAGACACCGTTTGGAAGTGTCCCAGCCCTCCCGTGTTGCCGTGCTTGGTATGGAGATGGACCAAAGTAGTACTGCTTGGATCAGCTGGATAGCGGCATACCTCATGTATTTATTCGGGTTGATGATCCGTCAACGTGGTCTCAGGTGCCTTTCTTTGGATCTGCAGCTTGCTTGATGGTGTTCACCACCGCTGTTGATGGGAGGATGTCGGTAGGTGTAGCGGATTGTTGTCGCCGTGATATGTCGGCGATTGAGCGATCGCCGCGCGGGGTGACGCCTGGGAAGCGTCGATGTTCTCATCTATAGTAGCGCCCATGGGGAAACGTCCTGGTTGCCAGTGTTGACGTTGGCAGCTGCAGGTGAGGTCGGTGATGCAGGAACTTGTGTCGTGGCTCACGTTAGAGACGGCGGTGGCGCCCATGGAGGGGCATCATCACCGCTTGGCGGCACCCTTTGGGGGCTTTGTAGCGTTTCTCGGCGTTGGCATAGGTGTCTGGGCTGTCGTTCTTGATGTTCGGGTGCTGGTGTTGAAGTCGATGTTGCTCGGTGGTCAGCATGGTGATGACGACGGACGCCGGGGAGACGCGTCGTTGGCACCAATGGGAGGGTCATCATCGGCGCCGGCGTTCTTGAGGACATCGTTGACAATCATGGCGCCCATGGTAGCGTCGTCTTTGTCTATGTTGTTGGTGCTCGGGAGGTGTCATTGTACCCTCCTTTGGCGGCGCCCGTGTGGGCGGCGTCATTGTCGTTGATGGTAGGCATGGCGATGTCGAGGGCGTTGTGGTCGATGGTGGCGCCCTTGGGAGGGGCGTCGTTCCGTTGGTGTCCTTGGTGCCGGTGTCGTCCCAGGATGTCGATGCCAGGCGACGTCGATGTTGACGCTTAGCAGCGTCGATGTCGACGTCCGTGACGCCGTCTTGTCGCCCATAGTGACGTTGATGTTCCCAATGCTCGATGTCGAGATGACATTGTTGGTGTTGTAGCAACTTATCCGGACCGTTGCTGGAGTTTCATGACGTTGGCCCTGTTGGGTAGGCTTTCCGTCGGCGAGTTGGTGGACGTCGGTGGTGGCCTCCTATTCGATCTGATCTGGACCACCATAGTAGGGGCATCCTAGGGGTAGACGTGCTCGTTGATTGTAGCATCATCGATCTTGGAGGGGGTGGCGTGGCGGTGCCGTAGGAGCGTCGTCACCGTCGTCGGCGCCCATGGCGGGGACGTCGTTGGTGGTGGCTGAGGTGACGTCGTGAGGCGCGTCGTCCCGGACGACAAGGCCGCGTGCTGCGGTGTTCTTGCTGTCGCCGTTGGCCACCCGTGTCGTCGTGGATGTCGATGGGAGCGTTGTTGATGTCGGGAGCGGCCATGGCAGCGGCGGCGTTGTTGGCGGCGCCGTGGCCATCTCGTCGTTATGCGTCGTTGGGGCAGGCTGTTCATGGAACTTCTCCAGGGAGAGCGGTGAAGTTGGCCTGGATTTCCTTCGGAAATCAGCAAACTCGCAAATTCCCATCCGGAGCTCGGCGATCTTGTGGTACGTCCATCGGATCTTGGCGTTGGTGGTGATCGGAAGCCGTCGGTGGTGGGAATCGTCCTGGTCTCCGGATACCAGCTGTCGAGAACCCGGCTAGATTGGGCCGGAACCGACACGAGATCGTCGTTCGTCGGGGTGGGAGAGGCGGCGATGGAGGTGGCGGAGGCAGCGGCGGGCCGCCGCCGCGGTGGTGGGCGTGGCGGCTCGGGCGGGGGCGTGCGGTCGTGGCGGCGTGCGGGGCGTGAGGTGGGGAGGAGAGATTGAGAGCCGGAGAGACCGGAGCTGTTTGGGGAGCTACCCCTTTTAATTTTTCTGCTTTAAGATCCAAACGATTACATGCCCCTTGTATTTATAGTCCGAGGGAGACTTGCATGCTAAGAAAGATCTAGAGGTTTCCTTATAGATTGGAATTCCTCTTCTACAAGCAATCTATTTATTTCCTATTTTATTCCTATCTTTATTCCTTAAATATTCCTTACTTAATTGCGAAGTAATTGACGTGGCGTGCTCACGGCGGACGGCGGCGGCGCCCGGCCAGGGCGCGCGCCCGCCTATGCCCCTCGGCCGTGCGCGTGCCACCCTGTTGGGCCTCCGCCGTGGCCACTTTTTGGGTCATGACATGTCGACTAAATTGTTGATTCCTCTCACTCCTAGCTTGATGCATGGTTCTGCGATACGATTGGAGATAGTAACCTATTGAATGGATTAAGCTAATTGTTGGGTGAATGCTCAACACAACATGTTATTGATGATGATATGGTTTTCAAAGTGGCCATTCAACATGGCGATTACAGAGGAGATGTCGGGGGGTATTTATAGTCCGCCTGGCTTCATAGTTGTACAAAAACACTAAGAATCTTGAAATGATTTTCTACAAAATACTTTCTTGTGAAGACGCATTTTCTTCCTTCGCGATTCTTCCGGGACAAGCTCTTATCTTCGCAATGCTTCTTGTTCCATTGAGCTGTTTTTAGTGTCTTCAAATAAGCCTCCTCGTGGCCATCTTCGCTTGGATTCTTGACTTTAGTCTTTCTTATTTTGCACTTGTCCTTCTTCCGTGAAGCCAAAGCTTCGCGAAGTTACCTTCGATGCAAAACTTTGTCCTTGTTCTGCAAGTATCCTGAAATCTTCAAAGTTTGGGACGAAAGTTAAAATAGAAACCAAAGTTAGATCCCAACAGCCAACCTCGTGGGGCGAAGGCCGACTTCAAAGGCATGAATCCCACGAATCATAAGTTTTTCAAAACTCTGTTTCGATCAAAAACGCCGTCCCCGGACTTTGAAGTTGGACTTTGATTCGATTGCGACTTCGTGAATATCTTCGTTGGTTTTTTTTTATTTTATTTTATTTTTTTTTTTTAACGGCTAGTTTGACCGTTTGACCAGAAGGGGGTCTATAAATAGCGAAGGACCCCCCGTTTTCTTCATCTTTTTTGAAGAGGGGCCACCATTTTGAAATTTTTCTTTGCAACGCGAAGCCAAAGTTTCTTTTTTGGGAGTTGGAGTATCTTTGCGAGTTTCTGGTTTTTACTGGAGCCAAAATTTCTGCGAAGCCTTTCAGTTCTTTGCTTTTTCTAGGTATGTCTTGTCTTGAAGTCTATTTCATTCCTAATTCTTATGATTATAAGTGTTAATTTTTCCTCTGTCTTTAGAATGGCACTTGTTGAGGATGTTCCGCCCTAGTTCCCAAAAATGGGCGTCGATGAGGAAGTTAATTCGCGGCAAGAAAATTCGGAAGATGGATTGTCGGACGTTTACGCTTCTGAGTCTGAGTTGCTCCCGGATGATAGGATTTCTCCTCAATTTTGGTCGTAGTAAGATGACCGAGGAAGACTATAAAAAGATGGTGAAAGATGGCGTGCTCGAGAGCGGGTCGAGTATAGGCCGAGCCTGATGAAAAGGTTCCGAAGCCTAAGCCTGATGAATGCGTTGTTTTCAAAGATTTGTTCACCGTGGGTCTTCGTATGCCTCCCCAAGACTTTCTTGAGGAAGTTTTTCAAAGATATAATATCGAAATGCACCATCTAACTCCAAATGCCATAGTCAAACTGTCGATTTTCATTTGGGGTGCGGAGTCAAGAAGTGAGGCCGGATATTGATGCATTTTGTGCTTTGCATGAATTACATACCCAATTTCGGTCTCGAAAGATTGAGGAACGTCTGAGTGAAACTGTATTTTTGGATGTTGTAGTTTCAAGACGGCTCGGGGTCGAAAACAAATTTCTCCCGCATCAAACAATAAATGGGCTGATGGTCGGTACAATTATTGGTTCTATCACAAGGTTCCCATGGTTGAAGAAAATCTTGGAAGAAAAGGTGTGAAGAAAAGCTATCCTTTAGCTTCGCGGATGCATAGGGATAAGTTTGAGTGCAAGCCCGGCTACACTAAGTCAAAAAATTGCTCTGAGTGTTTGAAGGCTTTTGGAAGAGTTGTTTCTCAACAATCTACGCGGGATTTAGTCGAAGAGTATGTGGTTGCTGGTATTTGGCCACTTCGCTACTGGATGGGATTTTCTTCGCTATCATCAGAAGGTGGTTAGAGAGATGAATTATATTTTTCCAGATAGAGACACTGTGATGCCTTCGAAGTTTAAAACTGAGGAAGATTTTGTTTTTCTTTGTTGAGAAGAAAGGCTGTTGAATTGCTTGGGAAGTACTTACATACTTTGAAGAAAAACTTATGGATGAAATTATTGGCGAGGATTATGTTAGGTTGAATCGGATCTTTGATTTGGCCAAGATAACTTATAAAACTCGCCCGCCCCCCTATGCTCGCAAGAGGGACAAAAAAGGATAAGAATGATTCTCGGCAAGGATTTGAAGAGGAAGAGGGGTGATACGGCGAAAGCCGTCTTCTTCGGCGAAGACACCCTCAAAGGCAGCTGTTCCAAAGCCTGAAAAAGAAAAAGTGAAGAAAAATAGTTGCGGTTTGCTTGATCTTTGTTGATCTTACTCGATAGTGAGATTGATGCCCCAATTCTTGAGGGCTCGGAGTTTGGCACTTCTCTTCGAGATTTAGAGGTGAGGGAAATTCGCAAAGCTTTCACTCCCACGGATCCCGACTCGGTTTGCTTACTCAGCGAGAATACTTACAAAATTTTGGGTCTTAAATTGGGTTCTTCGGGCACGGTGGCGAAGGTGTTGATGCTTGATGTCGTCGTAGACTTCTTCTCTGGCTGATGCTTGCATCTCCCTCTTCGCCTAGACTTAGGCTCTCAACTCCCGAATTTCAAATGAGGTTATGCATTACAACTACGCTTCTGTGATGATCTTAATTCTGTAGACTTGGCTAAGTTAGCTAGAAACATTTATATGAATCACTTATTAGTGAATCCAGAAAAATCCTTCCATGGCACCTGAGACGGAAGTTCTTTGAGAAGAGTGGAGATGCTGCTGCTGCTGCGAAGCTGACTATGATTCAGCCTCGAGAACCTTCTAAGGTTCACGAGGGTATTCTTGAGAAAACAAATGGTATGCTAAAAAATTGCTTCCGATGTGTGTTGTATTATTACTCCTTTTCGAACTTTGTCTTAGTTTATGATGAATTTTCTTCTTTCTCCCTTTTGTAGATCAATCTTTGAAAGAAAGGGCTCATGAGGTTTGTAGAAGTTGTGAAGAAAAAAACTTCAAAAAGAGCGACCCGGGACTGCCAACTTTTCACTTGATGATTTTTGACGATATTGAGGTGGACCAGGGCCGCTTATCGGAGTCGCCGGTTAATGTTGAAGCTCAACGAGAAGATCCCATGTCCTCTAAGAGGGTGAAAAAATTTGTAAGTGTTTTTTTTGGCTTCGTTGTCCTTGTAGATTTCCTTAGATAAGATATGATTGAGTTTTTCTTTGTTTGTTTGTTTTTTTATTGGTTTTTTTTTTCGATGCTTCAACCTCGTCTAAAAAAAAAAGTTGTTGATGTTGGATCGATGAAGGATGTCATAGAAGATCAACCGACTCCGCAAATAGCTTCGAGACTCAAGAGATTTCTTCTGCGGATATCCAAAAATCTTTGGAAAATACTTTGAAGTTTTGCTTTGATAAGCGGAGTCAATCTTGATTCTTATAAGTTTGTTGGAGTCGGGATAGACAAACTTCGTGTCCTCCCAAAAGAAACCGCAAAGCGATTGACTAAGTGCATAGATGATGCATTTTCTGTTCCTGACGCCGAAGCTGAGTTGGCAAAGATGAATCCTCTAGAGTTGGCTGATCTTTGGAATTAATTTGATGTATAAAGTGAGTTTTTTTGTGAGAGAGTCTTTTGTCATGCCTTGAAGTTAATATTTTTCGCGAACTTTTTATGATTGATTTATTTTGCATGTGTAGGGTGCTCTTGTTAATGTCGTGGACTTCGAAGTCTCTTGAGGATAGCGCCTGCCTTATTTTGTTCGCGAGAAGTCCTTGTTAAAAGAGATTGAGACTTTAAAGTCTCGACTTGCTTCAAGGAAGTAGAAAGAGGACAAGCCGTGGATGAATGGCACAAAATTGACCGGTTGTATCACAAGGCTTCGGGATACGATAAAGGAGAAAGATGATCAAACTTGAAACTGAAAAAGAAACTATTGCCAATCTTACAAGGGAGAAGGAATATCTGGAAAAGAAAAGGGCCGTAAATGGATGAATTTTTTCTTAGGAAATTCAACGAATGTGGGATCTTTGCAAAGTTGCATATGAAAAGTAGGGTCTTTGTTCCCGAAGATCCCTGAGCTTGGGGAGTATGATCCTTTCTTCAGGTGGCTTTGCGGGCAATATGAAGATCTTAGTGTTGTTGTTCAAGCGTGCGACATACAAGTGTCATGTATTCCACTAGGGCACCTTTGCATCTTATGAAGGAAGCCAAGGATCCCTGTATGACGTTTTCGCTGATCCTACATTCAAATTTCCTGGCGATGCTATCAACTAGATTTCTCCTCGTACTCATCTCCTTTGCAAGAAATTCTTCAATGAATATTGGTGCCAATGCGGTCGTGAGCATTGTCTTGAGAAGGTTAAAGAAAAAGCAAGAAGGTACTTTTGCTAATTTTTATTATGTTTTTAGCACTGGTTATTAGTTGACTTTTGTTTTGTATGTTGACCTATGTTTTTAACAGCTTGAATTCGATATCTTACAGGAAGAGGAGGCTCTTAGGAAACAACAAATGGAAGAAGAGAGGAGGATTCATGAGGAGGAAGAAAAGAATCATCATGATGTTAGTGAGCGGAGGGCTTGAGTACATGGATTGGTTTTTTATTTTGTGCATTTTTGTAAGGAAGGAGAGGAAAAAACATGGTGGCTAGAATTGTTGTAAAACTTGTTTAAGTTGCCGGTTTATGTGTTATGTGTTTTAATTATTTCGCTAAGTTGTTATTGTTGTGTTTGCGATGGTTGTGCCATATTTTGACTTTGGAATATCTCCGAGGTTTCTCAAAAACTTTGCGCATGATATCACCCCATTTTACCTCTTATGATCGCGAAGGGTAACTTTGTTTTTTGAGGCTTCGGATTTTTGGCGTCTTTTGCGAAGCTAGCGGTAGTGCCGATGTTGATGTTTTTGTGGATAAGTGACTTGGAAAATCCAAAACGAGGGATACTTATAGGATGCCTAGGGTCCAAAATGGCAACAGGGACCCGATCCCCCCGATTCCCGAGGGAATTCACCCATTAGGGGACGGGGATGGGGAGAATTTGCCCCCACGGGGAAGAAAACGGGGAGAAACCGATCCCCGTCGGGTTTGGCGGGGACGGGGATGGTTGTGTGTTCCCCCGTCCCCGATCCCAACGTCCCCGCTCTTTTTTGCTTATGTAAGTTTGTTGGCAGCCCACGAAGGCCCATCGGCAAACAAATATATATACGGCTTGAGTAACCCTACCTCGATCATTTCCACCTCCTCACACTCTCCCGGAGCCGCACAGCGCCGCCCAAGACACCCGCTTGTGCGGAAACTCGTGAGCTCCTCCCCCCCAGATCTCCTTCATCCTTCCTCCTGAACCTCTTCTAGCGGAGCAATAATGCAAGGCCAAAGCGAGTTCCTTCATCTCCAACTATGCGTCTCTTCTAGCGAGCAAAAAGCCGACGGAAGCTAGATGGACGGAAGCTAGGATTACCGTGGATCTCTTGCTCCCTCTTTGCTGGATCTGCAAGACTTTCGCTCTCTCTGTAGCATGCAACATATAGGTTCTTGTCCCCATTATTGATCCATGAGATCCATTTTGTTCTTTTGGTGGCATAGGGAGTTGTGTAAACTGTAAAATCAAATCAGTTGGTTATCTCGTAATTTGAAGGCAATACCCGATGGGGAATTCCCGTTGCCATTTTGGCCTAGGGTTGTTGATTTTAGCAATGTTGGACAGGTAAAGTTCTTGTTGCTTGGGTTCTTTCTTTTTGTTCTATCCTTGCCCTTTCTTGATGCATTTAAGGTTTTTGTTTTCATCTTCTTGCTCAAGTGCATCCCCAAGTTTTATCTTTTGGGATAGTATCCAAGATACGGCGGACAAAATAATCAACGAAGTTGTCGAAGATATTTTGAGCGAAGCAGCAACTAGTGTTGCTTCTGAAGAATTTTGAGTGTTTAAACTTTGTATGTGTTGTATGTAAACTTGAATAAGTGCCTTGCACGATGTTGTAACTTCAGATAAATGTTTTGTACAATGAGTTATCATCTTTTGTGAATTTTGAGGATGTTGTTCCTTTCTTTCTTGCGAAATAAAGGCGAAGACTTCGATTTAAAGTCAAAATTATTTTTAGAGAAATTTTGAAAAACGTCGTCCCCTTTTTTTTGCGAAGTGAGAGTGAGGACTTCGTGTTGAAATCAAAGTTTTCCTTAGAGATATTTTGAAAACGTCGTCCCTTCTTTTTTTTGAAGTGGGAGCGAAGACTTCGCTTTTGAAGTCAAAATTCTCCTTAGAGATATTTTTGAAAACGCCGCCCCTTCTTTTTTTTGAAGTGGGGCGAAGACTTCGTTTTGAAGTCAAAATTCTCCTTAGAGATATTTTGAAAACGTCGTCCCCTTCTTTTTGTGAAGTGGGAGCCGGACTTCGTTTTTGAAGTCAAAATTCTCCTTAGAGATATTTTTGAAAACGCGTCGTCCCTTCTTTTTTTTGCGAAGTGGGAGCGAAGACTTCGCTTTGAAGTCAAAATTCTCCTTAGAGATATCTGTAGGTAATAATTTTAGTTTTGTACTTAAATTATACCTACTTGTAAAAATTTCTTGTGAAAACTTTTAGCCGATGTTAAAGCGTTTTTTGCTTTTCGGCTTCGTATTAAAAAAAGTAAAGAATGCACAAGTTTGGGGAAACTACTTTCTCATTTATATTTGACATGAGAATTTACAATAGAGTCCGCCTCGTTAAAAACCACTCACCCTGCGAAGGGCTTCCCCGAGTGGAAAAAGAGTGCAGCTCTTGATTGAAATGATAAAATGCTTCTAAGAAATTGAATCTAACTTGCTTATTTACAAAAACTTCAATGAAGTAAAAATCTAGGGATAGTACTTGCGAAGGTCCTTAATGTTCCAAGTATGACTTAACTCTTCTCCTTGAGATTCTCCAAGTGATAAGATCCTTGTCTATTTGATTTTGTTATGACGAAAGGTTCTTCCCACTTTTGTTGGAATTTTTCCACAGTGTCTTCGTTCCTTTTTTTTTTTGAGCACGAAGTCTCCCCCGGTTGAAGTTCTCTTTTCACCACTTTCTTGTTGTACCATTTGCTTGTTTCTTTAGCCGGTACTTTTCGAGATTCATCACAGCTTGGTTTCTTTCTTCTTCAAGCAAATCTTTGCTTGTCTTTTTGATCTTCTTCGCTTGTAATTTCAATATTTGTTCTTGGGCCTTCAAATTGTATTTCTTACGAGTCATTGCTTCATCTCCATATAATAGCTTCAAGGGTGTAAACTTGGTTGATCTTGAAGTAGTTGTGTTGTGACTCCAATCAATTCTTGGTAATTCTTCAACCCATTTTCCTTTTGGAAGTCCCACTAGATTTTTGAAATTCCCACACATATTATGCCATTTGCCCTTTCGACGGCACCATTTGATTGAGGATGTTTGACCGATGCGAGAAGCAAAGTTGAATTCCCATACTTTCACAATAGCTTCAAAGTCTTCACTATCGAATTGAGTTTTAGTTATCTGTTGGTATTTGTTAGCTTACGAGAGAGATAGATCCGCAAGCGCACGGATGTCCAAAGAGCATTTCACCGGGAAGGGTTTTAAATATCGAATCCACGAGGAAGATATGATAAGCAATTCATTTGATTAAGGACGGTGATAGAAGACTAATGAGATTCGGTGGTTTAGCATTTACTTAAACGAGGGTGAGCCAATAAAAGATAATAATGATAAGGTATATAAGACAGGTAGAGGTGCACGTGGTGAACAATAGGATAAGATTAATTCCTAGTTAGATTAGGATTGGATTTAGGACAAATGGGACAGTTCTTATGTAGTATACAAAGAATTTACGAAGTGGAAATAAACAGGCATAGCATAAGATCATATATAAATCAAAACCATAAATAAAAATGTGTGTACCCCGAAGATTACTTAAGAAAATCAAGAACGAAACAAGATAATCCCAAGAACCATTATCGACTAGTCTTATACACGGGGAGGATTGCAAAGGACTCAATAGTCTTTGTCACCACTACGATCTACCACACGACCCGGCATATAAGGTGAATCCATAAGTAAATTATATCTAAGCACCATGCTTACATACTCTCTACTACCTAGCATATGCGCATAATATACTAGGAGCTCTACGAATAAGTACTTCGAATTACCATGAATAATGACTATATCAAATATGCTATGACTAGAATAAAGTGTAAGTAAATTAATTGCATACATAATAATGAAATAGCACGAAGGTGTATGAGAACAATAATTATATTGAACCATAGTGTAACTACTTGATCGATCCAACCGGAGCATACACTCTCTCTTCTTTAAACCTGACTTTCTATCTAAACTAGGCTCTAGATTAGAGCTATGAATTAGCTATCCTATCTCGTGGTGTCTCCTCTTCTTCTCTGTCTTGGCTCTTCCTTGATCTACTTCTTATTGAGCGTGAAGCTTTAGATCAACTTGGATTTTTTGACTTGAGGGTCTTGGGCTGTTTATATATATCGGTCTTCCTCTGTCTCTTCAACTTCAACAGCGATGTATTAATCCTTGAATCATCCCGCACTTCTATCGTCGCCCTCGGATCAAACCGACTTCGAATCAACCGGTTTAGATCGGCGTCTTGGAGGCGGTGGAGGAACGTTCGAGCGGTGGCCGGTGGTGACGAGGCAGGCCCGATCGGCCTAATAGTTGGGCCGATCGGCCCGGAAAAGTGGGGCCCACTTCACGGGTCCCGCGATCGCGTCGTGTCTTACGGAGTCTTCTAGATGATGTATTTTTAGGGTTTTGGGACTCTTTGACGTCGGGTGTATTCTGTAGCCTTTCGGACTTGTCTCCGGAGTTGGATTGCTTTTCGTTACGTCGGGCGTATGCCACGTCATTTACTGTTATTTTTACGTTAAGTCCTCGCAAATCACAACTTTACCAAAACTCATGGAAATCATTAGTAGAAACCCCTAATAAGGTTATCTAATTATATTTTAATTCTTTTCCATGAAGTGTTGATGCATAAAAATATGAGTTAGTGAGCATCAACAAACTCCCCAAGCTTACCCTTTGCTAGTCCCTAGCAAAGCTATATGCTATAGTAGGATCGAGGAGTTGCTACTACGCTTTCATACCTCAAAAATACTGTGTGTTTATCGGAAATAAATTCTCCTCTTAACAAGATTGCTCTCTCATACACATTTTACCATGGGGGGCGTAGCCTTTTCACGAATCATAAGCAAGATAAAGCAATCAAGTTAAGTACCATGTCTCAAATTCTTTGATCAACTATCATCCTGGGGTTTTGCATTATTTTTAAAAAGAAAAAATCGAGAGATCCTATGTATGACCCTCTTAAGTAGATAGTACGTAGTGAAGTGACACACATATAATAGGACATACATAGTGGGATGATAGTGGTGAATGAATGAGGATGAAAGGTAGTAATTAGCCTTCACCTTTTCTAGTATATTTATTTTTTTTTTCTTTTCAAACATCTTGGACTATATCTCTCTTTCTAAAAAATTGCTAAGACCTGGGGCTGTCCATTCTTGGAGAGGTGGGCTTTTCCCCGAACTTGTGTCCATTTTTCTCTCTCCTTAGAGATGTGGGCCCTACTCACCCTGGACACGTGTCCATTATTCATCTCTAAATATATTTTTTATTATTTAGGGAGGTAGGCCCTTCTTGCCTAGTATGACTTTTTTGTCCGTTACTCTCCCTCTCTTGTCTCACTTTTCTCTCTGAATATTTTTTCTTTTCTTTCCCTTTTTTTTTTTTTTTTTTATGAATGTAGCCCAGATCTAATTGGTATAAAAACATTGAGAGAGACATATCCAAAATTGCTAGAATTTATTATTATTATTTTTTATAATTATGGCTAGCGGCTTGATGGAATATGGAGAGGCATTTACGGATTAGAAGCGGCGTATTTGGTGGAGTGGGATGTTTTGATGCGAGTGACAAACTCTCAAGGGTCATATCTAAGGAACTCATCATGTAATATTTTATAATTTTTAAAGATAAAAAACCAGGGATCAAGTATCTCTAAGAATATGATAAACAGTAGCTCAACTTTTCATGCACTATTATCTTTCAATGCTAAGACTTAGATTAAGCATGTGCTTCCCACAGTGTTGGGTTTAGAGCAAATTAAGCATTTAAAGCTTTGGGAGAATCTAAGTCTAAAGTGTAAGTACTTTTAAGAGGAATTAAAAGGAGCAACTATTCATCATTTCCAAGCATATGTCATCAAGGTCATAATTAAAGAAAAGAGAGCTAACTTCATGAACTTCTAATATTTATTGGACTCTTAAAACTAATATTTTTTTATTTAGGACTCATTAACTCTAAGCAAAATATACTAACTAGCTAATATTTAAAATAGATAGGATAATAATACTTATATCGTAATAACGAGGGTGCTCTCCCCAAGCTGAATCTTGAAGTAGTCTTTTTTATTCGTCCTTGGAACTTGTTCATCTCCGGTTTTCCTTAAATGTTCTCCCTGCAAATATTAATTTCGCACATACCGAAGGAACAAATTCTAGGATTATGTTGTGAGCCTTCATGTGCTCACTTCTTTTTGGATTTTTAGAAAAACGTGTGGACCTTCATGTGCCCACATTTTTTTTTTTTTTGAATTTTTCTATGCAATAGAGATGCTAATGTGAAAACATATGAGTGCAATATTTTTGTATTTTTATTTTTATGCCACCACGGCAAGGGGTGCTTGCATGGGGCTTTTAAGGAAATGATGCAAATGCAAAGCAAAACATAATTTTATGATTTTCTAATGCAGGTTTTTAGAAAAGTAAATATGCTTAAAAGGAAATATGCTAATTAAAATATGTTATGCGAAAAATTAAATATGCGTAGATAAATACCGAGTTACCTCTCGGGCAGAGTTTCGAGTACTTACTCGGTGGCGTCTTTGTCATCTATGGAATCTCGTCGGGATGTCGTGGTCCGTGTGGTGCCTTCAATGATCTCGATGAGTAGCGTAGATGAGGTAGCCGACGGTGTTTGATCGATCGTGACGCTGGTGGTGGTAGGTCTTCCGAAGGTGTACTCTTGTTGTCTCCCCTTGGTAGGCGTGTTCTTCTTTCTTCCTCCAAGCTTGTTTCTTCGGTGGAGACCTTTTTGGAGTGGCCGGTTCGGCGCACTTGGTTGGTGGGAGCTGGGTGGACTTTTCTTGAATCTTCTTTATGTCTCCTTTGTCCATCGACTCCGTATCCCACTTGTGTAATTTCTCCGCGTCTTGTTCTTTTTAGGCTTGCTTGTCTCGATCTTGAAGTTGCATCTCTTGGGATAGTGATCCTGAGGATGGCATCACCCATGTTCCTTGCTTATTGTGCATGTTGTAGACAGGGACATTAATCGGGCGCAAAGTGTGTCCTGAAGATGTTACCTTTATTGCGGCGAAAGCATCGTAACACCTCATGGTGGTTCTTCTTGTATGGTAGTTGAGTGTCTTGTCCTCTCTTCATTTTTTTTCGTGGTCGGAACGGGGAGTCCGAGAGGAGGGAGAGCCTTGTCGGATCATCTTTTAGTGGAATTGGTCTTCCTCCCCAAGCTCAAACTCTGTGTCACTCGGCGCTTAAAGTCGGGGGTTGACTGTTCATCATCTCCTTGAGTGTGTTGTGACCGCCGGTCTTTGATGGAATCTTGTTGTGTTCGTCCTCTCCCTTGTACCAATCCATTTTCTTTTTCTTCTTTTAATCGGCCGAGGGATGAGGATGCCGGCGACCAATTGATCTTACTTTGTCAATTCTTCTTCATCTTCCTTTTACTTACGGTTGACAAAAGGATGCTCATTTGAGATGTAAACTTGGAGTCCCTCCTTGATTGCTTTGTCCTCTAACGACGTGGTGTGGAGTGTTCTTCTTGATGATGTGTAGCAATAATCGTCGCCTTGATGATCGAGGGAGAAACCTCATTGGTGACATCCTTGTCCTCCATGGTCTGAAGGCATTATTGTGACTTCTCTTTGTGCTTGCCCGTCATTGATTGGAGTGCGTTCCTACCGGTGTATTTCTTGTTGTAGGTGATGAGAGCAAGCAAGTCTTTGATAAGATGATGTAGGTTGACGTTGATCCTCGCTTCTCATCGACCTCCTGGCTTGGTACTCCTCTGTTTTGTAGTGGAAGTGGTAGTGAGGTAGGTTCATGAACGTGGCCACCACAGATTCTTTTCCTGCAAATGATTAGTGGACATATACCCGAAGGATAGCAATGATATTGAAAATAGGGTTATTGTCCATATAATTTATTTGTGCTAACATAATGATGGTTCTTTTTTTAAAAAAACTTAGCACGATTATATAAATTTGTTTTTGTTTTTATTATTTATTATGAAGCGGTTGCACTTAAAAGCGTGGCTAAGGCAAAGGTAACTTGCGACAAAAAGACAAATTGAGTATTTAGGCACTTACAAATTCGTCCTTTTCGTAAGGAGTGAGTTGAGTCTTCTTTTGTGCAGAGTTGTTGGAGTTCATTACATATCTTGCGTAAGCTAATCTCTTTTCCCAAATTGGATTTGACAATTTTTTTCTGCAGGGGGTTAGTCTCACAAAGATAACCCGAGAATCTACTAAAGTATACTATCACAAAAATCAACCTAGACATAATGTCCAACTCAATTTAAGAAGGCAATTTAATCTAAACACCATGTTTAATTTAAAAGCCTTTAGAAATAAAAAATCGACACACCTTGCGGTTTCAGGAATCAAACTAAACACCATGTTTAACTTGAGCCATGAAAATAAATTAAGCATCATGTCTAAGGTGTATGAAGATATTTCAAAACTTAAGCATACTATAGTAAACAAAGGCAAAGATAAAGGTTTTATAGAGATGAAGGGCTATGATCATGATGAGACTAATATGATTTTAAAAGTTTAAAAACCTTCTCACATTCGATCATACTTACCTTTACTCACAAAATAGAATCTGTGAGTTGTGCAACTTCTTTATTCGTCACTTGAATTCTTGTGACGCGACGACACGGGCAGAGTCCCAATGTTAATGGTTTATGAAGTTCGGTACATTTGGATTCTCCTACCGTCGGTCGCTTCGAAAATATTAATCAATTACCCCGCATAAGATAGACTAATAGACAATACACGGGTAATTACTTTTAAGCGAGAGGTGCTAAGTAGCAAATCCACACTTAGTATTCATCTATCAATAATCAAAAGAAAAGCTATCAAAATCTTCCCGACAACGGCGGCGAGAAATGCTTGTTGGTATTTGTTAGCTTACAGAGAGATAGATCCGCAAGCGCACGGATGTCCAAAGTGAGCATTTCACCCGAAGGGTTTTAAATATCGAATCCACGAGGAAGATATGATAAGCAATTCATTTGATTAAGGACGGTGATAGAAGACTAATGAGATTCGGTGGTTTAGCATTTACTTAAAA
Organism: Hyparrhenia diplandra; assembly: GCA_015847255.1. Taxonomy (NCBI): domain Eukaryota; kingdom Viridiplantae; phylum Streptophyta; class Magnoliopsida; order Poales; family Poaceae; genus Hyparrhenia; species Hyparrhenia diplandra. The sequence goes on along the minus strand of JADLZK010004962.1, from coordinate 244,170 downwards.
CAGGGGTGAGCCAATAAAAGATAATAATGATAAGGTATATAAGACGGTAGAGGTGCACGTGGTGAACAATAGGATAAGATTAATTCCTAGTTAGATTAGGATTGGATTTAGGACAAATGGGACAGTTCTTATGTAGTATACAAAGAATTTACGAAGTGGAAATAAAACAGGCATAGCATAAGATCATATATAAATCAAAACCATAAATAAAAATGTGTACCCAAGATTACTTAAGAAAATCAAGAACGAAACAAGATAATCCCAAGAACCATTATCGACTAGTCTTATACACGGGGAGGATTGCAAAGGACTCAATAGTGTTGTCACCACTACGATCTACCACACGACCCGGCATATAAGGTGAATCCGCAAAGTAAATTATATCTAAGCACCATGCTTACATACTCTCTACTACCTAGCATATGCGCATAATATACTAGGAGCTCTACGAATAAGTACTTGAATTACCATGAATAATGACTATATCAAATATGCTATGACTAGAATAAAGTGTAAGTAAATTAATTGCATACATAATAATGAAATAGCACGAAGGTGTATGAGAACAATAATTATATTGAACCATAGTGTAACTTATCGATCCGAACCGAGCATACACTCTCTCTTCTTTAAACCCGACTTTCTATCTAAACTAGGCTCTAGATTAGAGCTATGAATTAGCTATCCTATCTCGTGGTGTCTCCTCTTCTTCTCTGTCTTGGCTCTTCCTTGATCTACTTCTTATTGAACGTGAAGCTTTAGATCAACTTGGATTTTTTTGACTTGAGGGGTCTTGGGCTGTTTATATATCGGTCTTCCTCTGCCTCTCTTCAACTTCAACAGCGATGTGGTATTAATCCTTGAATCATCCCGCACTTCTATCGTCGCCCTCGGATCAAACCGACTCGAATCAACCGGTTTAGATCGCGTCTTGGAGGCGGTGGAGGAACGCGTTCGAGCGTGGCGGAAGTGGTGACCGGGGCAGCCGATCGGGCCTAATAGTTGGGCGATCGCCCGCAGTGGGGCCCACTGGGGTCCGCGATGCGTCGTGTCTTCCGGAGTCTTCTAGATGATGTATTTTCGGGTTTTGGGACTCTTTGACGTCGGGTGTATTCTCGTAGCCTTTCGGACTTGTCTCGGGTTGGATTGCTTTTGCGTTACGTCGGGCGTATGCCACGTCATTTCTGTTATTTTTCCGTTAAGTCCCCGCAAATCACAACTTTACCAAAACTCATGGAAATCATTAGTAGAAACCCCTAATAAGGTTATCTAATTATATTTTAATTCTTTTCCATGAAGTGTTGATGCATAAAAATATGAGTTAGTGAGCATCAACATTATCCGGGGGTTATCGTCTTGGGACTCCGAATCTGCAGATTATATTTTGCCAAAGGAACTTCTTCATTGTTGTGGATGACATATTTGTGATTGGCTTCGCTTCTATCCATTTTGTGAAATATTCAACTGCAACAACTGATATGATATTGATGGTTGCCTTGAGCTGGTGGAAGTTTCCCAATTATGTCTATTCCCATCTTGCAAGTGGCCAAGTCGGTTCAATGTGTTGAATTGGATTAGCTGGGGCATTTGACTTGTTTGCTGAAATTTGGCAATTGTGACAAGTTTTCACTATTTCCTTGCTATCTTTTTGAGCTGTTGGCCAATAGAATTCTTGTCTAAATGCCTTTCCCGCTATGGCTCTTGGGCTGCATGATTTCCACATGTTCCACTATGTATTTCTTGTAGTAATTCTTTGCCTTCTTTTTTGCTTGAAATGCATTTGAGTAATGGTTCACAAATGCCATGCTTGAAAAGTTGATTATTGATGAGCTTGTAATTTCTTGTTTTGTGCTTCATTCTTGTTTCTTCAAATTTCGCTTTCGGTTCATAAAACCCTCTTAGGAATGCTATTATTTCTGACTCCAATGTTCACTCTCAATGATATGGATGTACTTTGGTTCTTCAATCTTTGCTTTTATCGAAGACTCTCGATAGTATTTGATAAAATACGTCCCGTGGTAGTTTCACTTTTTGGGCTGCTTTGCTTTTGCAATTTCATCGGCTTCTTCATTGTTTGTTCTTGAAATGCTTCGCACTGTGAACCCTTCAAAGTGTTTTTCTTGATCCCCGACACTTTGTAAATACTTTGCTAGCTCGGGATCTTTTGCCTTGTAATTTTTCTCAACATGGCTGCTACAACTTGAGAATCTATTTTTTTATTAGGATCTTTTGAACTCCCATTGCTCTTGCTTTATGAAGCCCCAAAGAATATTGCTTCATATTCACGATGTTGTTTGTACACCGAAATTCTAGTCTTGCTGCATATTTCATTTTGATGCCCGGCGGCGGTTATTATTGCTTTTTCTACGCCCCTGCGCGAGCCCCATGCTCCATCACAATTCATTATCCATTCTTGACAGGACAAAGTCCATTCTTGATGATCTTTTTTCTTCTTCGTAATTTGTTGCCGGAGTCCAATCTGAGATGAAATCTACCAATACTTGTGACTTTATTGCTGTTCTCTTCTCAAATTCGATGAAATATTGTGAGATTTCACGCCCATTTTCCAAGCCTTCCGTAAGATTTACAACTTTGGAGTACATCTTTGAGTGGTTGATTTGTTGGGATTCTCACTTTGTGTGCTAAGAAGTAATGCTTCAACTTTCTTGTTGCCATAAGTACTGCATATGCTATCTTCTCGATCTCTCGAGTAAAACATTTTTGAGCCGAGAGAGGCTTCGGAGACAAAGTATATTGGTTCTTGTTTCTTTTGCATGGTCTTTTTCTCTTTCTTGTATCAAGACCGCACTTACAAACTTTTCTTGGATGCTTGAGATGTACAAGAGTAACTCTTGATCAACATTTGGTGTTGTTAATGTTGAAGGATTTGAAAGATACTTCTTTATTTCCTCAAAGGCTTTTTGTTGCTCTTCTCCCCATGTGAAGTTTGTCTTCGCTCCTTTGAGTGCTTGGAAAATTGGGAAGCTTTTTTTTGGCGATTTTGATATGAATCGTTTAGCTAAGCCAATCTTCCCGTTAGTTTTTGGATGTCTTTGATGTTCTTTGGAACTTCTGTTTGCATGATTGCTTTTATTTTTTCGGATTTGGGTCAATGCCTTTTGCTGAAACTATACATCCGAGGATCTTGCCTTTTTGCACACCGAAGGTACATTTCTCAGGATTGAGTTTGAGATTTGTTTTTCTCAAATTTTCAAATGTCTGCTTCAAATATTTTATGTGGTCTTCGCGTTTCTTGCTTTTTACTATTATGTCGTCAACATATGCTAGCGGTTGTCTCCAATTTGATCTTTGAGTGCTACCGAAGTCATTCGATGAAGCTTGACCCGGCGTTCTTGAAGCCCCTCTCGCCATTCTTTGGAAACAAGATATGCTCCAAATGGTGTGATGAAACTTGTCTTTTCTTCATCTTCTTTTTCATGTAGATTTGATGATATCCTCGAGAAGCAATCCAGAAGCTTAGCATTTCACTTCCTGCAGCTTGATCGACCAATGTGTCGATTCTTGGTAGAGGAAAGTTGTCTTTAGGGCAAGCTTTATTCAGATCTGTGAAGTCTATGCACATTCTCCATTTTCCATTGCTTTTCTTCACCATTACAATATTTGCCAACCATGTTGTGAATTGGACTTCTCTTGTGACCTTCGGCGTCAAGCAATCTTTTGTACTTCAGACCTTCGCAGCCTATTGTTACGTCTTCGGAGATCTTTCTTAGTTTTTGCTTCTTTGGTTTGTAACTTGGATCAATGTTCTAGCGATGTTCAATAATATCCCCGCTAACTCCTTCTAGATCTTTTGTCGACCAGCGCCAAGACGTCTTGATTGCTTCTTAAAAAACTTATCACTTGTTCTTCTTCATTGTTTGCTAGATTAGCGCCTATGATGACTTTCTTGTTTGTTACCATGGGATCTAGCAAAACTTCTTTGGTTTCTGCCATGGAACATGCCTTCGCTTTCTTTTGTGACTTCGCATTTTACTGCTTTCACTTTAGGTCTTCGATTTCTTTCGATGGCCAAAACATTTCTTTGGGCCGGAGTTGAGTCTTTCTCAATATTTCTTGCTTTTGTTTGATTTCCATGGATAGATATTGGTCCGTTGATTGCTGGAACTTTCATGCATAAGTAAGAGTAGTTGATGACAACCGAAGATATTCAGGCTTCCTCTTCCAAATATTGCGTTATGCTTGACTATGCATTTCGACAACATCAAATGCTACTTGTTCTATTCTTGCGTTGTTTTGTGTCTTGAAGGATACTGGCAATACAATTCTTCCAATTGAATTTATCCTTTTGCCACCGAAGCCAACTAGTGGATATTCTGCTCTTCCCAAATTTTGTCTTTTGATTTCCATTGCATCTAGTGTTGATGCGAAGAGTATGTCAGCGGAGCTTCCTCCATCTACTAGGATTTTAAAGTGACATCCCATCCATCAATATTTGCTTCTATGACCATGGCATCCATGTGTGGATAGTCTTTGAGTTTCATGTCTTGTTACGTGAAGATGATTGGTTGGTGTGACCATCTTGTCTTTTGTAAGGACCTTCCATTGTTATTGCGTTTACTCTCCGAAAATAATTTCTTCTCTCATTGTTGGTTGCGTGCTCTATCTTTGTTTCCTCCACAAATTGTCATTATTCTCGCCTCGCTTGCTTGCTGACACTCTTGGTGAACCATTATTCTGAATGTTCGAGTTGTTTGCCACCGAAGCTTCAGGTTGTAAGTTTTGTGCTTGTCCCCATTGTGGTGGAGCTATTGCTAGTGGTTGGCAATTGTATATCGGAGGTGGTCCCGGTAACACTTGCCGATTGTAACTTGGATCAAAGTAAGCCTGATTATGTGAAGTGCTTGCTTGAGACAAGAAGTTTATTGATCTTTGATTTTCCAGTTGATTTGCCCTCTTGTTGTAATTGCTCTATGCTTTTTACCATTGGGCACATCTTTGATGTGTGGCCAGCCCCTTTTGCGTGGATGATGCAATACATTTCTTCGTGTTTTAAAATTCTTCTTTCCCAAATCTTTGATTGTAACCTCCTCTTTTGGCTGTTATTGAAGTTTCGTTGTTGTATTGGGGCTTCATTTGGTTATTTTGTGCCTGAATGTTGTCTTCAGCCAGGCTCATTGTTGATTTGGTTTACGCGGGTGGTGGTTGATACTTGATGGTAGTATGGTCTTCGCTCAAAATTTTTGTGGCTTGAATTGATTGTTTGTCTTAAACTTGGTTTCTTTGTGCATTCTCTTCTTCGCCTTTTTCCAAATCATCGCCTCGATCTTGCATATTTTTGGATTTATTCATATAGTTGAGCAAATGGTTGTTGGTCTTTCCCTCTTTAGATGCGAAGACAATTGTCCAAATCGAGGCCCCCGATTCCAGCAATGATTACGACTTACCCCCGATACTTCGGAATTTGGGTCTTCATTTGGATGAATCTTTTGTAGTATTGGATTATTGGCTCCTTTGGGTATTGCTTGATATCAAAATGATCATCACTTGTTAAGCCTTGTGTGTTGGAATCCTTGGAAATCAACTAGCGAGTTGTTCCCAACTTTTGAGGGCTCTTGGCTTGAGCTGAAGCGTACCATTTTTTGAGCTGGTCCTTTCATTGCCATGATAAGTGCCTTCGCTAGTGTTTTATTATCTCCTCCTCCCGATTCAACGGCTGCTTCAAAGCTCATCAAGAATTGTCTTGGATCCGTCAAACCTTCATAAGTTGGTATGACGTTGAATTTGAAGCCTTTTGGCCACTTTGCCATTTGTAAGTCCACCGATAATGGAGATTCCGGGTCAATTGTGACTATTGCCTTGCCGCTTTTTGATTTGTTTTGACTTCGTTTGTTATGATGACTTCGTGATCTTGATCATTGAGTTCTTCATTCAATCTTTTTAGCTCGCTTCAGCTTCCTCTATTCTTTGCTTCAAAGTCTTTTTCTCTTGTTCTAGCTTTGCAAGCCTCAAGTTCTTTCTGTTTTTGATCAACTCTTCTTCTAGTTCTTGCAACTTTCTTGCCTCTTCGCTTTGATCTTCATGGGGAATGACTTCTTTGGAGATGTTGTCTCCGCTTGTTCTTGGTACTTCGTTTTCTGTTGTTGTTGTGTCCTCGGCAATGCTTGCTGACTTGTTCTTGGGAGGTCTCCCCTTCTTGATGGCCGTGGATAGATCGTTGCTCACACAAACGGTGGGCGTCAAGATGTTGGGTGAATGCTCAACACAACATGTTATTGATGATGATATGGTTTACAAAGTGGCCATTCAACATGGCGATTATAGAGAGATGTCGGGGGGTATTTATAGTCCCCCCGGCCGTAGTTGTACAAAAACACTAAGAATCTTGAAATGATTCTCTACAAAATACTTTCTTCAGCGAAGACGCATTTTCTTCCTTCCGCGATTCTTACGGGACAAGCTCTTATCTTCGCAATGCTTCTTGTTCCATTGGGCTGTTTTAGTGTCTTCGCAGCGAAGCCTCCGTGGCCATCTTCGCTTGGATTCTTGACTTTAGTCTTTCTTATTTTGCACTTGTCCTTCTTCCGTGAAGCCAAATTTTCTCGGTTACCTTCGATGCAAAACTTTGTCTTTGTTCTGCAAGTATCCTAAAATCTTCAAAGTTTGGGACGAAAGTTAAAATAGAAACCAAAGTTAGATCCCAACACTAACTCAGGCTTGCCAAATGACTAACGATTGTGGCTGGCAGTGTGGATGAAGGTTGGTCTTGTTTTATAAGGGCACGAGACCTGAGAAGGCTGATGTTGCCCGGAGATGATATCATAAATAATGACTGAGGGGTTCTAGTGTAGTATGGGAAATCAATGAATGTTTGACAATTAAAGTTGGTGGGTCGGAGATGATTCTGATGAATATATTGAAGATACAATGCGACAAACTAGCATGGCAGTATATGTTATCCATATAGCATCCTGACCGTGAGTAGGAGTGACCGTTTCAATACTTTTGTTGCATCTTTCCAACATTTTAAAGTTACTATTTCAACATAAGATGGTTGTATCAGTTGTTTTAAAAATGTTGAAGCTACATATCCATATTTTTAAACCGGTTTGAATAATCTTTGAATCAAATTTGTTAAGTATATTAAATTGTGAACTACAATGAGGCAGTGCATTTAATAACGTAATGAGTAGGAAAAAGAAATTAAAATCCATCTACATAAAAAAAAAGGGAAAAGGAATAACCAAGCATGAACATTTGTACAGGTGCTTGGCTGTTCAAATGCGTTACTGATAAGGATGATAGATGAAAGTAACTCTCCTTCTTCCCCTCCCCACCCTGTTTCCACTGTCCTACTTTTGCCCGCTTCTTATTTTTCACGATCAGGCCTTCACTCGTTTCTCCTTTGTCTTCTTCTCGATCCTAACACAGAAATCTCTAAATTTTTAGCAGCCTTCTCGTAATCACCCCTTCCCGGTCTCTTTTCGCAGATGAGAATAAGTTTAGTTAGCCTGAACCCTGGTCATCTAGTAATTTTGGAAGTACCTTAGTAAACCCTTTTCTTCCTACCAAAGACATTTTCTCTACCTTTTTTTTCCTTGGATGATCTTGGCCTTTTCTAATGCACTTCTCGTTCCTGCCGTCATGATAACATATCAGCACCCACGGTCCATGGAAGCCTCAACATCTTCATCAAGGTGTTCTCTATGGCATGATGACTACTTCCTCCAGATGGCATCAACATTTGGGCTATGATTCAGCATGAGGACGCTTTGAGTCGATAAGGGGGAGATGTCACACGTCCAATTTGGAAACCACATGTAGGCCTAAGCAAGGCCCAATACAGGGCCAGAGCCGGGCTTTGACTACCTCCTGCATGGATCGTTGTCCCCCCTTGATCTCCTTCCCCTGGGGAAATATGGAGTAGAGATGAAGTTAGAGAGAAATTAGGAAAATACATTAGAGTTTTGTTGTTTAGAATGAGATTTAGAAGTTTGTTTAGGAAATAAAGCCAATTTGCTGGGGAAGGAGAACACCAAATTCATACCGACACCCCTTAAGTTTTGCTAGGAATACGGGTTCAATAGGTGTTGGAGATATGAAAACCAGGGTACCATGAGCACGCACGTGGTGGAGGTCGATAGTCCAATAAACCATTTGTTATTTACACTGGGAACAATACATTCTTAGAATTTTTATTAGCTACGGAATATTTCCAAATGCTCAATTATGTAACAGCTAGCAAAGCGATGCACAACTAATTTTACTACTTTTCCCTTTGGTTTCATGTATTATGTTCTTATGATGTGCTATCTTGAATCTCTTTCACGCTCATGTCACGTCGAGGTACTGCAAAAAAAGAACCGCAAAATCCGATCCAATTTTTCGTAGTCGATTACTTAACATGGTGATTAATTGTATTAGATATGTAAGACGAAAAACAATCATTGACTTATCAAATTCTCTATCGTGTCATGGAAAAAAATTCAACAAAAAAGACAAACAAACCCACTATTAGTTTTACCTCAAGCAATACTTGAATAACTCTTAATATAGGAGTAAAATCAAACGTAATAAAAAAAGGATCAATGCCGAAAGTTCTGATTAATTAAAATAGGATCTTAACAAGGAAGAGCACTTGTGTCATAGTACGCAGATCGCCCAGCCCGGAGGGGGTCGGTAGGGCGACCCAATTTGACGAGCCGGTCCATGAGAGGGGCGGGCGCACCAGCTAGGGTGGCCGCCGCCGCCCCCCCTCTCACACATCATCTTTGATTCGAATAGGATTAGGGCTTTTTTGTGTGCGGGAGATATTCCAATCTATAAGAAAATCTCCTATTAGGAAAGGAATAAGAGTTTGCTTGTAAAAGGTATTCCGTAAATATAAGAAAAACTTTAGAGATTGCTTGAGATACAAGTCCCATAGGAGGGCTATATAAACAAGGAGGATGTAATCTTTTAGAGGCAAGCAAATAAAGAAAATATTCCCCGCTCTTGCCTCGACACCTACACCGCTGCCCCCCTCCTCTCCTGCGCGCCACCACCCCCCACCCAAACCCTAAGCGCCGCCACCGCGGTGTCGCCGCCCCCCCTCGCGGCGGCCGATGGCCTGGTGGTATCCGAAGACCAGTCCGATTCCCACCACCGATGGCTTCGAGAACATGAGCTTCTCTATGGCTCTTAAGCAACTACTCGACGCGACAACTCCAACAAGATCAACGGCCGCTTCGACGAGATTGAAGCCCGCCTTCGCCGCGTGGAGCACGCCTCACGCCAACCAAATGATCCGTCTCCTCCAATACGCTCCACGTTGACAACCGAGGACAGCCAAGCCATGGCCGCCGCCGCTTGTCACGCCCCACTTTTAATGGGTCAAAGATTACACACACGTGTTTGCGCGCCGAGGATCACGCCACAAACACGCCTATTAGTAAATGTATAATGGTAAACAGAATTAATAGTAAACCGAGCTATAGAAATATAGGATGGAAAGGGGCTTACAAATGGCGATGAAGGGTCACCGAGCCGGGTTACAATATCGTGAGTTGGCCAACCCGAAGCGGTGGATTAACTATGACACGCCCGCACTCCACAGGCCGACTTGTGCATGGATGATCCGGGCTTCAACGCCCTTCTCCTAAGCAACACCTTACGAACTCCTACGATACGCTATTCTCTACCTTGTCGTCGATCTTACCTTAACATGTGCCGATATCTGTAAAAAAAGAGGGGTGAGTACAAACGTACTCAGCAAGTCCCAACCAGGGGGGTTGTAATTATTAAGGGTTTGGGCCCTAGCAGAGTCTCTAAAACTGCTCTCGCTAGTTCTCGGGTTATCTCATGTCATCACTGCTGTCATGACACCACCGGTTAGTCAGCATAAGTATATATCTAATCATAGATGTTCACGCCTAGCACTTGCCCATTCCAAGGACGTGGCTATTCGAATAGAATTAAATAGCTCTACAGAGGTGTACAAATTTCCCCACACGATAGGCATTGTCTACACCATGGCCCATGGTTCGACAGGCCTAACGAGATCCCGTACCCGCTTGGATGCCTCCTAGGTATATTGGTATAATCATCACCACGACTTCTCAGGGGTTGGAAGGATGACACATCATCCTAGACAATACGGTGATACCAAATCACCCACGGCTTTACAGGTAATACCTTATTACCCAACCTATACTGTCGACACAAAACTCGATCATTAATGATCAATATGTGCACCTAGCACTGCGCCACTGCGCCCAAACACTTACGTGGAAGATCACACAGCATCCACGCCAACCGGACCATGGGGCCACTCTCCCCATGTCTGCTCCCAATAGATCGCTTCGCCTACTCCGCCACCTTGGCTCCAATTATACCTCAACCCAACGGGTGTGGAATCAAGCCGCCCCATATCGGCAAGTGGGTCAGTATGTAATATTACACTAGGTAGAAGGTCTATGAACCGGTCCTTAGGGGGCGAGTATCTCTCCGCGCAGAAACCCTCGCTGGGCGATTCCCGACGCGTGGTATTTAGGCTCTACCAAACTACCACTACTCACCTCTTTTGTTGGTTAGGGTTCATTAGGCATTCTCATGTTTCTCTTGATTACAACGTATGAGCGTAGATAACGTGGATGATTACGTCATCCGGCTTAGCTCCCCTAGCTACGTCATCGGGCTCATACCACTATTTACTAATCCAATTATCATCATCATCATCATTATTAAGGTCATGATTAGGGGGTAAGGACTTGCACGGGAGGTTCTTACAAATCGGCACGGCGTCGAACATCTCTAGCTTTCCTCGAACGGAAACTCCTAATCGGCCGGTGTAGAACTACGGCGCGTCGTCGATAACCTAGCTTGAACTATAGCAAAACAAAACAAGCATAGAACATTATAGTGGCAATGGGTTAGATGCATAGAGCTAGATTTTGGATGAATTATGGAAGTCGTTTCACGCGAAACGGAGTTCGGATGCATGAGATACGGATTTTATAATATTAATCCCTAATTAAATCATTAGGGTAATATTATATTATAATTTTATCATGTAATAAAATTGAACTAATTACATCATAAAATTCTATAAATCAAATAATGAATTTATAAATTTTCTGGGAATTTTTCGACACGAGGAAGGTCCACTTATAGCATTACATGTACAAACACGGTGTATTTAGCAATTACGGTTGTGTACACAGAAAAGTCCTCATACGCGTGGGCGCCACGGGGTCCATGTGGACGCCCGCGGTGGCCGCCACGTGGGGTGCCACGTGCATTACGGGGCCTCCCGTTGGGCGGTGACGGAGGGGACGGCAAAGGCGGCGTGGCATCTCCCAATTGGCTCTCGCCGACGTCGAGGTAACGGGCGACGCCGGCGTCTCCGTCCGTCGTACCGTCGGCGGGCGGGTCGCCGGAGTTTCGCGCCGAATCGGCCATCCCTTGACCGGAGCTCGCCCGAGGCGTTGTGGGGATCACCTCGTCATCCTCGTCGCGTTGCACGGCATCCACTGTAGCCTCGAGGGGCCTCTCCGCCTGAGCAGTGGCGGCCAACGCGGGCGGAGTTGGGGCGGCGGCGCCCGTAGCCGGGCAGTCCCATGCGAATGCCGCCGTGAAAAGTTATGGGGAAAAGAAAAGAGGAGTAGGGGAAGGCGTACCACACGCCTAATCGAGCGGCGACGACATCCCGGGGCGACAGTGGCGCTCCGACCTAGCTTACGACGGCCGACCTGCCCGATTGGGGAAAATTTGGATTTCGGGCAAAGGGGTGGGGAGGGGGGAGAGCGCGAGCATCGTAAGGCCCCCGCTCACCGCGGAGCTCTCTCAACTGAGGCGAGGTCGATTGGTGCCCCGGGACATGGCTATTTATGTTCGCTGCCGCGGCTCCCCCGCCGCCGAGATATTTCTCGCTTCCCCGATCTTTTCCTGGCAAGCGGGCTGTGGCTCGGACTCCCGAGCAGTTCCTCGCCCGGCCTCATTGTCGCTAGGCCGGGCGGCTAGCTGTCCTTGCGCTTATGGCTTTCGTGTCGTGAGCTCATCGCCGGGCCAGCGATCCCGGGCAGCCGGTCGTCGCCCCGTAATGCGTTAAAAGCCGACGCTGGCCGGGCCGAGGCGTATCGAACACGGACCGGGCCGAGGGGATCGGAGCCGCCCTTAGCGTTGTCCTCGCCATCCGTCCGCCCTTTGCGCTGGCCTTCTCATCCCGGCTTGCCGCTAAGTCAGAGATTCCCGCCATCGTGGTGGCGCTGTGCACTGGCCGCCTCCTTTGGCCATGCGGGGAGTACGGCGATAACAACTCGATGACGGCTCAAGGCGCCGCCGTGTTCTTCGCTGTCCCGCTTTCCTCGACACGGGTGAGGCTTGATAGCAGGCGGGCGCCAGAGCGCGCCACCGTCTCGAGGAGGGAGGCGGACGCCCCCGGGCCCCCACTTTGTAGAGTGTGAGGAGGAGGCGGCCACCGTCTTTGGGCCTTGGGCCAGTTTTTTACCGTGTGAGGAGGAGAAAGGCGTGGCTGCCTTGGGCCAAAGGAAAGGAGAGGGAGAGGATGGAGTGCTTCTTTGGGCCGAGAGAGAAATAAGCCCACGAGCTCTTCTCATTTTATTTCTCTTTTCCTTTTCCTTTCTCTATTCCTTCTCCTTTTTTTCTTATTTTCCTTTCCCATTTCTTTTTATGTGTGTCACATATACATATATTATATACAAGCACATGTTTATCCTCCCCCTACTTTCATTCTCGAGAACATTTATTAATTGTGCTCATATAATTATGTATTTATACATGTGCACACACTTTGTCCTCCAATTTTATCACTTACTTGTGTGATATATTTTATAAATATTTATACAAGCACAATTCATATTCCCATGACTTTTATTTGTCGAGAATAATTATTTATTGTGCTCATAAAAATATTCATATATATATTTTAGTACACACGTGGTTCGGTACTTATTATTCCCGGGAGGAAATTTGTAAATCACTCATGCAATATCTTCCATAATTAAAATCTAGAACTTACCTTGCATCCTTGGTCACCATAAGGTTCAACACAACAAACAAGGTTTCCTATTTCTAGATGGTGAGAGTTCGAATCACGTGGTTTTCAAAATAGGGTTTCGGTTTTGGCGGAAAATAAATCAAGTTTTAGTTGCAATTATAAAAAGTTCAAATTTTTTAGTGAATTTTAAAATGATGCAAAAACACGGGTGTTACAAATCTACCCCACTTAGATGAATCTCGTCCCGAGATTCCTAGTCTACTGAGTGAAGGTCCTAATTTAAGGCTTAAAGGGATAGAGATAGAGTGAGAGAGGGGAAACTTTCCATTGCTTACAGTGTGGTCTTACAGGGCCTCTAGCGTTATCGCGCTACTCTATTCCTAGGGCGGCACGATAGCGTGGAGGGTGTGCCTTTAGCCGATGATTACTGCTGCTGTTACCCCATTTTTCCTTGGTCTTGCGTCTTCGTCTTTGTGGTCTTCGAATCTTCAAATCTTCTTTCTCGACTACCCCACTTAGAGAATTCATCCCTCTAAGGTTAGGGAAAAAACTTGTGTCTTCTCGCGGTCTTCGGGTTGTCTTCTGCTGTTTGTGGCCCTCGTGGTTGGGATTGTTGCCCCGATTCTTCCGGGCAACAATCAACTTAAACTTGGGTGACCACTTCCTGTCGGGTAACCCTAAGTTTTCCCGTTGCGTCTTTATCCGCTTGTATTAGCCCGTTTTTATGTTTCTCTTCTTCCTCTGGATCTGGATCTACCCCACTTAGAAGAGTTTTACTTCTATCTGCTTGCTCTGCGGCTTCTCCTTTTAGATGCTCGTGAATTTCTCTCGTTGTTTCCTTTCCTCCGAGCAATCTTTTTTTTTTAATCTTTTCTTTTCATTTTTTTTTTTTTTTCATTTTTTTTCATTTTTTTTTTGCATTTTTTTTCAATGGGGAAAGGGTACAGGTACATCTCCTTGGGGAGCAGCTAGTCGACTTCGCCGAGGTTGATGACTGGGGCGCGCTACGCCGTAGGTCCGTCGGCGTCACTGCCGCTGGAGGTCGTCGGCTCTACGGCCGGGTCTGAGCGAGCGAGAGGAAGATCCGTCGAGGCCGAGGGTAGTTGGGGTTACCGGCGGGCGCACGGCCCGGCGCATCCGTCCTTTGCCTCTCGGGAGGGTAGTGGGGATCCCTTCTGGATGGTGGGCCCGCCCCCATCATGGCGAATGCCTCGCCTCCCGCCCCCGTGACGCGGGTAGGCTGCCGCCGCCACTGGCGTGGCGCTCCCGAGTGGCCTTCATCGTCTCGGCGAGCGCGGTTTCCCGACGCGCAGCCATGGCGACTTGCTCCCGGGCGTGGGCGAGTCCCGTCAGAGAGATCGGATGAGAGTCTCGCTTGCTCGGCGCATGATCCGGCCCAAGAACACGCCTCGCTTGTCGAGTGCTCGCCGAGGAGGAGCAGTAGGCCGCCCGGTTTCGATGACGGGGCCAACCTCTGACCTTCCATGGCCCTCATGCGAAGTGATCCAGCGGGGTCGTTTCTTCTTCTCGGGTGGGAAGTACTTCATGGGGTGCGGATGATGGCCTCTCTCTCAGGTGTGGCGCAGGCGTCGAGGGGCTTGGCGGCGCGTTGGCGGTCATTATCGGTATATTATACCACCAACTTATATCCAATTCATGAGAAAGGGGCAAACTTATGATACATATACCTTTACTTCTAACCTAGTTCCACTTGTATTCAGTAGAAATTATGTTTTGCGTGTATAAAAGTGGAAATGTGTACAAAGTCGCCAAATAAATTAGAAGGCGCATTGAATAAAAGACGCCAAAGGAGTGGATTGAGCAAGAGAACCAAACCCCACGCACATTTTGGCCCATGCACCACCATAGGCCCAACATATGAGTGACAAAACGCGCGACAGAGAAGGCCGGGCCGGAGGCCCAGCCGAGGGGCGGCCGCCCACCGCGGCGGCCGGCGCAAAATTTTGGCCAAAGTTCCCGCCCTTTCTCTGGCGGTTTGGAGCGATCTTCAAGCAGCGGTTGCATGTAGTGCAAGGTTTCGTTCCCGCCAAGAAGACCTCAAGCAAGGAGAGCCCTCCATTCCCTCCTCCTCTCCACTATATAAAGAGAGGCACTCCTCACTTGTATACACACAACACACTACACACATTAGCACTTCACTTACACACATTCTACACTTGAGCTTCAATTCCACATTCTTCACCATGTAGTGGTGTCCCTCCAGGTGTTCTTCACCTAGTTGTATAGATTAGAAAAGAGGAAGAGAGGAGAGGGAAGAGAGAAGAGAAGGAGCCGGGTTTGTCGGATCTTTCTCGACTTTGTACCTCCTACGGAGTCGACTTCTTTGTGAGTAATATCCGTGTTATCTTATGGTAATTTCTTGATTATTATTTGTCTAAATTCAGTCCTTACTTTATTTTACTTATTTGGATCTCCGCTCGACCGAAGGCTCTAGTTTTCACGTGAAACTAGTTTAGTTGCTTCGCTAAGCGTAGACATGGTGTCCAGGCTAGAGTTTACCCGAGATTGCGCCCAATGCTACGGAATAGTTGTGGTAGCCCCGGGGTGACAGCTCCACCGTGCCTTTGTAGTCCACCACGCACGTATTGGTGCTTTCAGAGAGCTTTTGGCGGCCCCGACCCGATTACCGTTTCCCCGCTTTTTCGAGAATCGGAAAGGTTCCGCTGTCTCAAGTAAGTAGGGTTTAGTAAGCCCGAACCTTGGTATTTAGTAATCTTGAGAAAACCTTAGAGAACCCCTCTCGCCTACAAAAATATTCATCTATCTTATCTCTTGGGCGTATTTGATCCCTTCTAGTTCACTTCGTTCCCCGTGGAAATCGATACCACGAATACTCCGGTGAAAGCTACAACGGTACTTTCCGTATGCTTGCGGATTTATCCGTGTGCGTAAAAAAATACCAACAAGCTTTTCTGCGCCGCTGCCGGGAACGAAGAGTAGCTCTAGAATCGAACCCAAGTCGTCCGTGTATCCTTTTTTTTTTTATTTAAGAAAAACACCTCATCACCATTACCATCCCTACCACATGAATTCCACTCCATTTTTTTTAAATCTTCGGCTCCAAAGGGCTTAATAGTTGAGCCTCCACCATTCTCACACCCCATCTATATAAATGGCTATGAGCTTCGCTCCGCTTTCATAGCCATGGTTCGGGAGCAACCCTTCTCTAGGCTTAGAAGACGAAAAATCCTCACAGAAAATGGGATGAACTTCGAGACAAACTTTGTCTCGCTTTCTTCCCTATTTCCCGAGTCACGCCCATTGGATAAAAAACTCTAAAAAAAAAAAAACTAGCAAATAGAGAAGGAGACTCTAGGTGCAGGTTTGGGCCAGATTCACAAACCTCATAAATATAGGCCTGACCTTTCTTTTGCCGGACCAAGTCATTCTTTGCCACTTCTATCTTGGTCTTAGCAAGGAGGATGCTTCTTTAGACCTTTGCTATCATCAAAACTTATGAACTATACACACCATACATGTGTGTGGCTCAAAGCATTGATGGTTGCCTGAGTTGGATCATGTGCGACAAAACCAACCGTGCAAAGAAATTCGAAACTCCTCCACATATGCTTTGTCGGTAAAAGTACTCAGGTAATGCAAAGGTAATAAATGGTCACCAACACCTTTACTCATATTTATCTCCATGAAAAAAAAATATATTTTTTTTTTTTTTGTTTATGACATATGCTTTGAATTTGGTTGCATCTATATGTGCACATGTAATGCATCCATGGTTTTTTTTAAATTAAGCATGGTGCTTAGGTTAAAAATCACCCTCTTTGATCAAAATTCAACATGGTGTTGAATCTTTGGTTAATGAACTTAGAGTAATTTTTCATAAACAACGAGAAGTAATCAGTGTTGGAGGTAAATCAAGACTATGTTTATGTTGCAAACTTAACCTTGGTCTTGCTTGAGCTTGAAGGAAAGTTGGATGAACGTGTTTGATAATAATAAAATCAATAAATAATTTTTTGCATAATAAACTTGTTCTATCTTATTCTTGTTTTGAAATAAAGATTTGGCCTCTCTCCTAAAAAAAACTTATAAATACAAATGTTATTAAAAAATGGTGCAACCCTTTCGGGGTATTCCATGTCACTAACATTTGTAGGAACGAAAAGGGTGAAACGATATCTAAGAACAATTGCACCAAATCACATCATGAAACCCATAGGCCATCAGCTAGCTTGGGAGGGACCCCCACGGGAGGTAAGTACCTACCTCCCCTATCATTTTATTTTATCTCTTAGTTTTTCATTTTCATTTCCTTTAAAAAAAAAAAATGAAAAAGAACAAAAATATGATTCCACTCCAATATGTAGTATAAGGATGCTTAATTTCTCTCGAAGTTGAAATGATGAATAGTTGCTCTGTCTATAGTTCAATTTGCACCTAGTTCATAACATTATATTCCCCAATGTTTAAGTTTATTGGCTTAACTTGTCTTGTCCTAAAACTTAATGATTTGTGGGTATGCAAACACATGATTCTTCTCTAAGCTATTGCCGATATGATATGGTAAAAATAGAATCTACTATGATTTTGTTCTAAGAGAGATTCATCATTCGGAGAATAATTTTCAAAATTCCTTAATGATCAAAATTCTCATGATAGCCTATGTGAGACACCTGTCATACGCTTTTGATCAAGATTCACATTCACATTGCCAAAAATAGGTTATGGGCTAAGCTAGAAAAAATGGACGTGTGTCCGAAAAAATAAAACAATGGGTACTTCGATACCCGCCTCTAAAAAAAAAAAAAAAAAAAGAAGAGAGAGAAGAATAATGGACAAGTGTCCGAGGGCGAGTAGAGCCCACTTCTCTAAAAAGAAATAAGAGCTAGCCCATACCTTATCAAAAAGAAATAAAATTTTCACTTGCACATCTTGATCAAGGCTTATGACTTGTTTCTCCTTATGGTTTGCACACACGAGATGATTTAAGGAATCATTACGAAAAATCTCCGCATGAATGATCAATCAAAGAATGAATGACTAGTGTTTCTATGAAAACCGTTCTATCTTGCAATAACCCAAGAGTTTGGAGAATGTTATAAGCCCCATATGATTTAAGTAAACAAGGATAGAAAAAAAAGCCAATTTATTTAAACAACAGAAGAATACTTTATTATGAGCATGGTACATTTAGACATATATCGGCATTGTAGCAACTCTGATCAACAACCAAACACTTAGCTATTTGCTCCGGACGAGCAAAGGTTAAAACAGAGGGGAACTTGTTGGCGGTCATTATCGAGTATATTATACCGCCAACTTATATCCAATTCATGAGAAAGGGCAAACTTATGATACATATACCTTTACTTCTAACCTAGTTCCACTTGTATTCGTAGAAATTATGTTTTGCAGGTATAAAAGTGGAAACAGGTACAAAGTCGCCAAAATAAATTAGAAGGCGCATTGAATAAAAAGACGCCAAGGAGTGGATTGAGCAAGAGAACCAAACCCCACGCATTTTTTGGCCCATGCACCACCATAGGCCCAACATATGAGTGACAAAACGCGCGGACAGGGGAAGGCCGGGGCGGGAGGCCCAGCCGAGGCCGGCCCATTGCTAGGCGGCCGGCGCAAAATTTCGGCCAAAGTTCCCGCCCTTTCTCTGGCGGTCTGAGGCGATCTTCAAGCAGCGGTTGCATGTAGTGCAAGGTTTCGTTCCCGCCAAGAAGACCTCGAAGCAAGGAGAGCCCTCCATTCCCTCCTCCTCTCCACTATATAAAGAGAGGCACTCCTCACTTGTATACACACAAACACACTACACACATTAGCACTTCACTTACACACATTCTACACTTGAGCTTCAATTCCACATTCTTCACCATGTAGTGGTGTCCCTCCAGTGTTCTTCACCTAGTTGTATAGATTAGAAAAAGAGGAAGAGAGGAGAGGGAAGAGAGAAGAGAAGGAGGGTTTTGTTTGATCTTTCTCGACTTTGTACCTCTACGGAGTCGACTTCTTTGTGAGTAATATCCAGGTTATCTTATGGTAATTTCTTGATTATTATTTGTCTAAATTCAGTCCTTACTTTATTTTACTTACTGGATCTCCGTTCGACCGAAGGCTCTAGTTTTCACGTGAAACTAGTTTCGTACTCGCTAGCGTAGACATGGTGTCTGGGCTAGAGTTTACCTGAGATTGCGCCCAATGCTACGGAATAGTTGTGGTAGCCCCGGGGGTGACAGCTCCGACCAGGCCTTTGTAGTCCACCACGTACGTATTGGTGTTTTCGTAGAGCTTTTGGCGGCCTGACCCCGATTACCGTTTCCCAGTCTTTTCGAGAATCGGAAAGGTTCCGCTGCTCCGAAGTAAGTAGGGTTTAGTAAGCCTGAACCTTGGTATTTAGTAATCTTGAGAAAACCTTAGAGAACCCCTCTCTGCCTACAAAAATATTCATCTATCTTATCTCTTGGACGTACTTGATCCCTTCTAGTTCACTTCTCGCTCCCCGTGGAAATCGATACCCGAATACTCCGGGTGAAAGCTACAACGGTACTTTCCGTGGCGCTTGCGGATTTATCCGTGTGCGTTAAAAAAATACCAACAAATACGGCTTGGTAGGTGTCGGGGAAATGGAAACTGATCTCGGTCACGTCCCATGCGTCGGCGATGTCGGGGTAGTTCCGGCTTTTGGCGATATAGACGGTGACCTCGCAAATAAGCAGGTGCCGTACTCCGTGTACTCGTAGCCTTCATACTCGGGGCGCCAGAGATGCCAAGGTGTTGCATGGTGGTGTAGAGGAGTTGGGGAAATCCGGGGTGTTAATGCACCGGGTTGTGAACCCGGTTGCCGCCATCTCGGTGGGTTTTGGGGAAAAAGGTCTCGTGAGTGGAGGATAAGGGTTTTGGTGGCGAGGGGAGTTTCCGGGGATAGCAATTGAATGGTTGGAGGGGTTGAGGGTAACGGTGATGGAGGTGTCCGTTTTATAGTGGTTGGAGGAGGTGTAAGCTTAACGGCTAAGCTTGGATGGCGGGTGCGGTGGCTCAGGTGTGTGGTAGAAGGAACGGGAGTGGGTCTCCTGTTCGCATTGACCTCTCGACAGTGGTCTGGCATTGGAGAGTGTGTGGTCGGTGGCCTTGACTGGTGGGATTTCCCATGATGTGGGGCCTATGGCATTGTTGTTGTCCCGCAGTGTCACATGCTAACCTTTAGCATCGCTTTGCGCGTCCGAGGTAATTACGCCCTTATTCGGCTCAACTGATGTTCATGGGCCTGTAATCTCCGTGTCTTCAGCTTCGTCTTGTACGTAATGGCACTGGTTGCCTCCTGAGTAGTGTCTTGTGCAGCTCCTCGGGTCTTGGTTCGGGGTCAATGGTACAAAGAGAAGACGGTAATTTTTGGCGTGAGGCGACAAAGATGTCGGCAATGTTGCATGGTCGTCGGCATAGTAAAACTGATGCGACGGCATGTGATCTTCTTGTAGGGAAGAACACCGGTGTGGTTCAACGGCTACAGTCGTGGAGTCCATGTGTTGTCATCGTATTCCTCCAGGTTAGTTCCTATTCTATTTGGACTAGAAAGGGAGTGGGAGGGAAAAGCACAAGGAACGATAGGGTTCTACCTAACTAAGGATTATAGGAAAGCAAGCATTTTGGGTGGGATAGACTTCGGGGTATCCTAGTAACACTAGTGTCGGGGTACAATACAAACTTACCTGGTGTGAAACGTATGAAAAGATTAGTCACGGTGAACTAAGTTTGTAGGGAAACTTATCTTATTACTCGTGACTTGAGGAAATTTTCAGTACATTCCACAGATCCTTTTGGAATTTTCTTCCATTCATTACCGTAAAGTAGTAATAAACGAGAAGTTTTCCGTAGGATTGAAAAAGAAACAATACATTATACTAAACAATCAAGCGCATCAATAGTTCTCATCACAGGTCAGTTACATAGATGATACAAGGTCGCATCACACATAATGATTTGCCATGATGGTTATTGCGCGACTTTACACCTACTAAAGGCCTTGAAGCCTAGGCATCTATGATCGCGAACGAATGCTTAGCAACTAATGCTAAGACATTGCTTGCTCAACAAGCTTGCAAAAGGATTTTGCTACTCCTTGCGCTTGGAATGTATGCCTTATGGAGATTTTTAAGGCTAGACTTGCATACCGTAATAGCACCCATTTAGGTACTCGGATGTTCGATGCATTTCCAGGTTGCATCTTGGTTAGCATTCGACATTCCCTGCCTGTTGGGGCTCTAGAATTACGCAAGTTTGTTACGTACTTTTAGTACTTGGTCTCCATGATAACTTTTGATTTTAATATCGAGGGAGGCCAAGGTACCTTAAGTACTTAGCATCTCCAAGGGGAGTTGTATAAACTCTCCTTTGTTCAGGCAGTCCGGTTGAGATCACCTTACTAGTCCATTGCTACAAGAGTTTCGATTTTGACATCGATTCCGCAACATACGGACCATAGTGGTAAGGTGTACCCATTCCAACAAGTTTAAAAGTAGTTAACCTTATGTGGAGTTAAAATTCTGTTAACCCAAATTTCATCCTATGGACAAGCTCGGCTCTCTATCACGCCCCACTTTTAATGGGTCGTTAATCACACGTGTTTGCGCCAGGATCACGCCACAAACACGTCTATTAGTAACAGATAATGGTAAACAGAATTAATAGTAAACCGAGCTATAGAAATATAGGATGGAAAGGGGCTTACAGTGGCGATGAAGGGTCACCGAGCTGGGTTACAATATCAGAGTTGGCCAACCGAGAAGCGGTGGATTAACTATGACACTGCCCCGTACTCCACAGGCAGACTTGTGCGTGGATGAAATCTGGGCTTCAACGTCCTTCTCCTAAGCAGCACCTTACGAACTCCTACGATACGCTATTCTCTACCTTGTCGTCGATCTTACCATCACATGTGCCGATATCTGTAAAAAAAAGTGGGGTGAGTACAAACGTACTCAGCAAGTCCCAACCAGGGGGGTTGTAATTATTAAGGGTTTGGGCCCTAGCAGAGTCTCTAAAACTGCTCTCGCTAGTTCCCGGGTTATCTCATGTCATCACTGCTGTCATGACACCACCGGTTAGTCAGCATAAGTATATATCTAATCATAGATATTCACGCCTAGCACTTGCCCATTCCAAGGACGTGGCTATTCGAATAGATTTAAATAACTCTGCAGAGGTGTATAAATTTCCCCACACGATAGGCATTGTCTACACCATGGCCCATGGTTCGACAGGCCTAACGAGATCCCGTACCCGCTTGGATGCCTCCTAGGTATATTGGTATAATCATCACCATGACTTCTCAGGGGTTGGAAGGATGACGCATCATCCTAGACAATACGGTGATACCAAATCACCCACGGCTTTACAGGTAATACCTTATTACCCAACCTATACTGTCGACACAAAACTCGATCATTAATGATCAATATGTGCACCTAGCACTGCGCCACTGCGCCCAAACACTTACGTGGAAGATCACTCAGCATCCACGCCAACCGGACCATGGGGCCACTCTCCCCATGTCTACTCCCAATAGATCGTTCGCCTACTCTGGCCACCTTGGCTCCAATTATACCTCAACCCAACGGGGTGTGTATTCAAGCCGTCCCATATTGGCGTGTGGCTGTACGTAATATTACACTAGGTAGAAGGTCTATGAACCGGTCCTTAGGGGAGGCGAGTATCTCTCCGCAAGAACCCCTCGCGGCGATTCCCGACGTGGTATTTAGGCTCTAC
This sequence comes from Hyparrhenia diplandra, assembly GCA_015847255.1. Classification (NCBI taxonomy): domain Eukaryota; kingdom Viridiplantae; phylum Streptophyta; class Magnoliopsida; order Poales; family Poaceae; genus Hyparrhenia; species Hyparrhenia diplandra. Next base: position 221,465 of record JADLZK010004962.1, on the reverse strand, counting down.
CAAACTACCACTACTCACCTCTTTTGTTGGTTAGGGTTCATTAGGCATTCTCATGTTTCTCTTGATTACAACGTATGAGCGTAGATAACGTGGATGATTACGTCATCCGGCTTAGCTCCCCTAGCTACGTCATCAGGCTCATACCACTATTTACTAATCCAATTATCATCATCATCATCATTATTTAAGGTCATGATTAGGGGGTAAGGACTTGCACAGGAGGTTCTTACGAATCGGCACGGCGTCGAACGTCTCTAGATTTCCTCGAACGGAAACTCCTAATCGGGTCGGTGTAGAACTACGGCGCGTACGTCGATAACCTAGCTTGAACTATAGCAACCAAAACAAGCATAGAACATTATAGTGGCAATGGGTTAGATGCATAGAGCTAGATTTTGGATGAATTATGGAAGTCGTTTCACGCGAAACGGAGTTCGGATGCATGAGATACGGATTTTATAATATTAATCCCTAATTAAATCATTAGGGTAATACTATATTATAATTTTATCATGTAATAAAATTGGAACTAATTACATCATAAAATTCTATAAATCAAATAATGAATTTACAAATTTTTTGGGAATTTTTTACGACACGGAAGGTCCACTTATAGCATTACGTGTACAAACACCGGGTGTATTTAGCAATTACGATTGTGTACCGCGAAAAAGTCCTCATACGTGTGGGCGCCACGTGGGTCCATGTGGGCGCCACGGTGGCGCCACGTGGGTGCCACGTGCATTACGGGGCCTCCCGTTGGACAGGGGCGGAGGAGAACGGCGGGCGGCGTGGCATCTCCCGACATTCTCGCTTCGACGGCGTCAAGGTAACGGGCGGCGCGGGCGTCTCCGTCCGTCGTACCCGCAGCGGCGGTGGGTCGCCGGAGTTTCGCCGAATCGGCCATCCGTTGACCGAGCTCGCCGCGAGGGCGTTGTGGGGATCACCTCGTCATCCTGGGTCGCGTTGCATGGTACCGCGTGGCCACTTAGGGCCTCCCGCCTCGTGGCGGCGAGCACGGCGGAGTAGGGCGGCTGGGTAGTCAAGGCGCCCCCATGCGAATGCCGGCCAGAAGTTATGGGAAACGAAAGAGGAGGAGAGGGGAAGCGTACCACACGCCTAATCGAGCGGCGACGACCTCGGGCGGCGGTGGCGCTCCGACCTAGCTTATGACGGCGGACCTCCCGATTTGGGGAAAAATTTGGATTTGGGCAAAGGGGTGGGAGAGAGGGGGAGAGAGCGCGAGCATCGCGCGTCTGGCTCACCGAGCTCCCAGCTGCGGAGGCGAGGCCGATTGGTGCCCCTGACATGGCTATTTATAGTCGCGCCGCGGCGGCTCCAGCCGGCGAGATATTTCTCGCTTTCCCGATCTTTTTCCGGCAGCGGGCCGTGCCCCTCGGACTCCCGAGCAGTTCCTCGTCCAGTCCTCGTCGTCGTTGCGTCGGGTGGCTAGCTGGCCTTGCGCTATGGCTTCGTGTCTCGCAGCTCGTCGTCGCCGGCGATCCTCGCTGCGCGGTCGTCCCAGCCCGCTGTGTGCGCGTTGACGCTGGCCAGCTGTGCGGGGTGGTCGCATCCGACAACGGCCGAGGGGATCGCTGAGTCGCTGAAGCGTCGTTCTCGGCATCCGTCCCCGGCAGTTGGCCTTCGTCCCGAGCTTGCCGCGGGGCGCCAAGATTCCCGCCATCGTGGTGGCGCTGCACTTTGACCGCCCTTTGTGCATGCGGGTACGGCGATAACTCGATGTGACGGCTCAAGGCGCCCGCTGTGTTCTCGTCGTCCGTTTCCTCGACACGGTGAGGCGGATAGCAATCTTGCAGCTGGCGGCGCGGCCACCGTCTCCGGGGAGGGAGACGGGCCACGCCCGGGGCCCCACGTCTTTGTAGAGTGTGAGGAGGAGGCGGCCCGCTCGTCTTTGGGCCTTGGGCCGTCTTTGCCCGTGAGGAGGAGAAAGGCGTGGGCTTCCTTGGGCCAAGGAAAGGAGAGGGAGAGGATGGAGTGCTCTTTGGGCGAAAGAGAAATAAGCCGACGAGCTCTTCTCATTTTATTTCTCTTTTTTCCTTTTCCTTTCTCTATTCCTTCTCCTTCTTTCTTATTTTCCTTTCCCATTTCTTTATGTGTGTCACATATACATATATTATATACAAGCACATGTTTATCCTCCCGACTTTCATTCTCGAGAACATTTATTAATTGTGCTCATATAATTATGTATTTATACATGTGCACACACTTTGTCCTCCAATTTTATCACTTCGTGTGTGATATATTTTATAAATACTTATACAAGCAAAATTCATATTCCCATGACTTTTATTTGTCGAGAATAATTATTTATTGTGCTCATAAAAATATTCATATATATATATTAGTACACACGTGGTTCGGTACTTATTATTCCCAGAGGAAATTTGTAAATCACTCTCATGCAATATCTTCCATAATTAAAATCTAGAACTTACCGTGCATCCTTGGTCACCATAAGGTTCAACACAACAAACAAGGTTTCCTATTTCTAGATGGTGAGAGTTCGAATGCGGGGTTTTCAAAACAGGGGTTTCGGTTTGGCGGAAAATAAATCAAGTTTTAGTTGCAATTATAAAAGTTCAAATTTTTAGTGAATTTTAAAATGATGCAAAAAACACGGGTGTTACATTTGCTGGCCACGGGGTGCCCCCAAGCGCCACCCCCATCGATGACGATGCCATCGACGACGACATCGACCTCGCCATCCTCCTACCGAATGCGACCGGGGACGCCGATCGGGTCAACACTCCTACCATCATCGACATCACCATGGATGACATCTCGACGTCATCGCTTGCAGCTACGACCGCGGCGGAGGCGGCGACGTGGCGCCACTAGCAGCGCCCCTCCTGCCGGACACCCTCATGCCCCTTAGATCGCAGTTCGCCTGGAGGCCCCGACGTATGACGACAATGATGAGCCTGACCTCTAGATCAGCAAGATGGAGATGTTCTTCCAGCTTCAGCTAGAGATCGACCCAAAGTTCCATGCACGGTACGCTTTTCCATCTAACAAAGGCGTTGCGAGCTCGTTCAACCGCTTGTCCAGAGGAGACCGTTGGTTGTGTGGGACATCTTCACGCGCTATCTAAGGCGTGATTTCGGTCCACCCATCAACAACACCAATGGTGACTGTAACACCCTAGGTGTTCAGCATCTTGAAAGCATGATCATTTGCATAGCATCATCATCATTTCATGTATAATCATGTGTTAGTAGAATTCACTTTGAATTGCTCTCATTTCATACTTGTTTGATCTAGCTACTAGAAGATCTTAGCTATAATGATGTTTTGGACCTAGATTATGCCTAGATATATTTTTGACATAATTTAGGGCCATGTTTGAGCTTGTGTTTCAATTTAGAAATTTTATTTTAAATCTGCCCTAGAGGTCAAACCTCTTTGACCCATTTTGAAACTCCTTTCAAAAGTGCTTGATAGAAGTGTTTCTAGCAAAAAGTTTCTATAGATGAAATGTAGTACTTTTTATGTAGAGCAAATGATCTTTTATAAGTTTCTTGTGAAAAGGTTTGGAAATGGTTCAAATAGTGCCCAACAGTTTGGGTCAAATTTGAGTCAAATTCAAACTCTGTTTTGACTAGTTTGATTTGACCTTGCTGTTTTTAATTTTTAGTTTCAAATCTAGGCCGAATTAGAAAAAGTTCATATTGAGTGTTTTGTAGCTTATGAAATTCTCTACAAAGCTGATGTTTTGACTTTTTCCAAATTCTGCATGAATCTCGATGCACAGGCCAAAAACCAGGGCTGACTCAGAAAAAAATAGCTAAATCTATGACCCGATTGTTGCAGAAGGAAGAAAAATTTGTGTGGACACCGGAGTGCGAAGCAGCGTTTCACACCTTGCGAACGTTGTTGACTACGGCTCCCGTGCTCGCACAACCTGATATTCAGAAGCCCTTTGATGTGTATTGTGACACATGTGGTACCGGATTGGGATGCGTACTCATGCAGGAAGGTAGAGTTATTGCGTATGCATCGCGTCAGTTAAGGAAGCATGAGGTTAACTATCCAACCCATGACTTAGAACTTGCTGCCGTGGTACATGCATTGAAGATTTGGCGACATTACTTACTCGGTAATGTATGTCACATCTATACTGATCACAAGAGTTTGAAGTACATTTTCACTCAAGAGGAGTTGAACATGAGGAGAGAGAAGGTGGTTAGAGCGATAAAGGATTATAACATAGAGTTGCACTATCATCCGGGCAAAGCCGGTGTTGTTCTTGATGCTTTGAGCAGGAAATCACATTGTTTGCTGGGACAAGTCGAATCTACGGAGGTTTTCCTCCTATGCATCCGGCTATCCTATGCAATATTCAAGTACATAATGAGTGGAGAGCAAAATTGTTGAGGGCCGAAAGTGTGGATAAAGGGATTGCACATATCAAGAAGAAGATAGAAAAGAGTCTAGTGATCATTTTCGAGTTGATGAGAGTGGAATTCTTTGGTATGATGATCGCCTTGTTGTGCCAAAGGATCGAGAGTTGAGGGAAATGTGATTCTAACAGAGGCTCACTCGTCAAAGATAACAATTCACCCCGGTAGTAACAAGATGTATCGGGATTTGAGGACCAGATTTTGGTGGACAAAAATGAGGAAGGAGATTGCTGCACACGTGGCTCGATGTGACAATTGCTGCGGGGTTAAAGCCGTACATATGAAGATTGCGAGGATTGTTGCAACCATTGCCAATTCCTGATTGGAAATGGGATGAGATCACAATGGACTTAATTGTGGGATTGCCGCATACCCGGAGGGGGATTTGATTCCATTTGGGTGATTGTGGATCGTTTAACCAAGGTTGCCCATTTTATTCCGATTAATATAAGCTACGAGCCCCACCAATACGTAGAACTATACATTGCCCATGTACTTTCGTTTGCACGGGGTACCTAAGTCAATAGTGTCGATCGTGGATCGAGTTGGACCAATCGTTTACGGGAGAGCCTACAGAAGCCTTAGGAACCAAATTACTTCGTAGTTACGCTTATCACCCACAAACCACGTGCCAAAATGTAACGAGTAAACCAAATACTAGAAGATATGCTAAGGGCGTGTGTGTTATCGGCAAAAAAGGTTCTTGGGACAAATGGTTGCCTTATGCGAGTTCTCATACAATAACAAAGTTATCAAGCCGATTCAGTATGGCGCCTTTTGAAGCCTTGTATGGGAGGAAATGCGTAACACCCTTGAACTGGATAGAGACAGCGGAGAGCGACCCTATTATGGCATTGACCTGATAGATGAGGCTGAATGTAAGGTGAGAATTATAAAACAAAACATGAAAGCTGCCCAAGATCGCCAAAAGAGTTATGCCGACAAGCGTAGAAAGCCCATTAGGTTCGGTGTTGGTGACTATGTTTACTTAAAGGTGTCACCAATGAAGCGAAGTACAGCGTTTTGGAGTAAGGAGAAAGTTAGCGCCCTAGGTTCAGAGGGCCCCTATAAGATTTTAGCCACAAAGGGAGAGGTAGCGTGACGCTTGCGCTTACCACGGGAGATGGGAAGGATTTTCAATGTCTTTCATGTGTCACAACTGAAGAAATGTTTGAGAGTTCCCGAGGAACAAGTGCCAATTCGAAATGTTGAGATAAGTCAAGATCTAACCTATTACGAAGAACCATCAAAGGTACTAGACACCAAGGAGAGAGCTACTAGGGGCAAGGTAGTGAAGCAATATAAGATCCTTTGGGAAATCATGGAGAGAATGATGCAACATGGGAAACAGATGAATATCTTCGAGGAACTACCCACGCTTTTATCGCAAATGGTTGAGTTTAACGAATCTCGGGACGAGATTCTTTTTAGGGGGAAAGATTTGTAACACCCTAGGTGTTAAGCATCTTGAAAGCATGATCATTTGCATAGCATCATCATCATTTCATGTATAATCATGTGTTAGTAGAATTCACTTTGAATTGCTCTCATTTCATACTTGTTTGATCTAGCTACTAGAAGATCTTAGCTATAACGATGTTTTAGACCTAGATTATGCCTAGATATATTTTTTGACATAATTTAGGGCCATGTTTGAGCTTGTGTTTCAATTTAGAAATTTTATTTTAAATCTGCCCTAGAGGTCAAACCTCTTTGACCCATTTTGAAACTCCTTTCAAAAAAGTGCTTGATAGAAGTGTTTCTAGCAAAACGTTTCTATAGATGAAATGTAGTACTTTTTATGTAGAGCAAATGATCTTTTATAAGTTTCTTGTGAAAAGGTTTGGAAATGGTTCAAATAGTGCCCAACAGTTTGGGTCAAATTTGAGTCAAATTCAAACTCTGTTTTGACTAGTTTGATTTGACCTTGCTGTTTTTAATTTTTAGTTTCAAATCTAGGCCGAATTAGAAAAAAGTTCATATTGAGTGTTTTGTAGCTTATGAAATTCTCTACAAAGCTGATGTTTTGACTTTTTCCAAATTCTGCACGAATCTCGATGCACAGGCCAAAAAACCAGGGCTGACTCAGAAAAAACAGAGTAGGGGGTATCGGCCGGCCGGGCCGACAACCGCGGGCGACGTGGCCACCGCGCGCTGCTGATGTACGGCTCGTGAAGGAATATGGGATCGCTACGCTAGCCGACAAACGAAAATTTTCTACCCATAAACCAAGGATCTACCGCTAGTTATAGATCACGGGATTACCACTAGACGCCAAGTGCGGCGGAAGCGTCGACTCTCGGCGTAGATGTGCGCGTCGCAGCAAAGTGCCGTGCAGTTTGCGTGATCGTCCGTCACGTCCGTCCTCCTCGTGCGGTTCGTCCTTGTGCTCCGTGCAGCACCTCCGAGGTATCCCACACGTGCATGGGAGGAAGCGTGCGCCTCCCGACTGCTAGGTCCGGGCGAGATGCAAGAGGCGAGGGCGTGGTCGGCGGCGGCGCCGCCAAAGTGGCGTGGCTTAGATTAGGTCATAGCCCCGCGCCCACCTCTCATATATATATAGGCGTCACTAACGGACTCAGCCGGGAGGCCCATTAGTAACCCTAAGCCTCGCCTAATTGGATCAAATCCGAATTAGGCCTTCTTCCCCTTAAGCGTGCGACCCTATGGGCTCACGCACACATAGACATGGCCCCGAGTACACCTACTCGGCCAATAGTTGACCGGGGCCTCTAGCAAGACGTGCCAACTCCCATGTGTACGCAATGATCATATCGGGCGAACCATCACAAACCATATACTCGTCATTCCCTTGCCACACGATATTTGGTCCACCTCGTGGGTTAACACTTAACCCAAAACACGGCCATGCATTTCTTGATCCAATCAATCGAATGGTCCAGCTTATATCTCTCTCTCATGGAGAGGGGCAATTCCATCTTGATTGACTATGTCTCACAAAGATGTTTCTGACAAACCCGAAGACCACCTTTATAGCTACCCAATTACGGAGTAACGTTTGATAGTCCCTAAGTAGGTCGTTTCACATCTTGAATACATACGACAATCTCGTGTCTAAGGACATAACATACATGATGTATAAAGAGATAATAATAACATCTCATGTCGGGTCGATCCAAATTTCCCCATGTCATACATGTGCCCACACTATTAGTTTGACATCTCCGTGTCTATGACGTGTGAAACATAGTCATCAACTAATACGTGTGTTGATCTAATATTCATGTGTGTTCTCACATGAACTCCGATCGAGGACAATTATTGAATAACCAAACAAGTAAAAGAGTTTCACAAACAATTCACATAATTGCTGATCAATACAAGTTGTCTTTAATGGATATTCATGAACACATAATATATCATGGATACAATGAAGGAATACAAATCATCTCTATGATTAGCTCTAGGGCATATTCCCAACAATCTCCCACTTGCACTAGAGTTAATCTTTAAGATATCTAATACCCATATCTCTCATGTGCACCTCATGCTTAGGCTGTGGAAGAGCCTTCGTCAAAGGATCTGCTACATTCAAATCCGTATGTATCTTGCATATCTTGATTTCACCACGTTTGATGAACTCTCGAATGAGGTGAAATTTCCGCAAAGACGTGTTTGTTCTTATGGTGATCCCTCGGCTCCTTAGCCCGTGCAATCGCGCCACTATTGTCACAATGAAGGTTCAATGGGCCGCTTGCATTTGGAAACACACCAAGTTCAATGAGGAACTTCCGCATCCAAACACCTTCCTTTGCAGCTTCAGAAGCTGCAATGTACTCGGCTTCCGCTGTAGAATCGGTCACCGTCTCCTGCTTGGAACTTTTCCAACTAACAGCACCACCATTTATTGTGAACAAATATCCCGATTGAGATTGTGAATCATCTCAGGTTTGGAAGCTAGCATCGGTGTAACAATTTACAACGAGCTCCTCCTCACCTCCATAGATTAGGAACATATCTTTAGTCCTTCTTAAGTACTTAAGAATATTTTTAACAAGTGTCCAATGACTCTCACCCGGATCGGCTTTGGTACCGCCGCAACACTTAGAGCATATGAGACATCCGGGCGTGTACATATCATGGCATACATGATGGAACCAACCTTCCGAGGCGTATGGAACCTTACTCATGCGCTCTCGCTCATCGCCCCGAGGACGCCGCTTCTTGCTAAAAACGCATACCATGTGACATAGGCGGAACCCTTTCTTGGACTGTTCCATGTTGAACCGTTTTCAACACCTTATCAATGTACGTGTCTTGGCATAATCCTATTAGCCTCTTTGATCTATCTCTATAGATCTTTATGCCCAAAACATATGATGCTTCTCCCAAATCCTTCATAGAAAATATATTATTCGGTGAAGTCTTCACGGATTGCAACATTGGAATGTCATTCCCAATCAACGAGATGTCATCCACATACAAGATTAGAAACACAACAAATATTCCCACTTTCCTTCTTGTATACACAAGGTTCTTCTTCATTCGACGAAAGCCAAGAGCTTTGACCTCTTCATCAAAAACGAATGTTCCAACTCCGAGATGCTTGCTTTAACCCATAAATGGACTTCTTAAGCTTGCATATTTTTTCAGCATTCTTAGGATCAACAAAACCTTCGGGCTGTATCATATACACGTCCTCATCCAAATTTCCATTTAGAAAGGCTGTTTTAACATCCATCTGCCATATCTCATAATCAAAATGAGCAGCGATTGCTAGAATGATCCGGATAGATTTAAGCATCGCTATTGGCGAAAGGTCTCGTCGTAGTCAACTCCTTTGAACTTGCCAAAAACCCTTTGTGACAAGTCGTGGCTTTATAGACGTGAACATTTCCGTCCATATCTCTTTTTCTTTTATAGATCCATTTGCACTCAATGGGTCTAACCCCATCGGCGGGTCAACCAAGTTCCAAACTTGATTGGCTCCCATGGAATCTATCTCGGATCTCATGGCACTTTGCCATTTCTCGTAATCTGGGTCCATCATAGCTGCCGATATGTCATAGGTTCGTCATCGTCTAACAATAACACATCCCCATGCAACTCACGGAGTCTAGCCGATCTTCGTGGTAGTGGCGGTGTTACCTTTTGCCACAGGTAACTCAACTTGTTCTCGCTACATTAGCATCACTCGTAGAGTCTTGACCTAATGGCTCATCCTGAACTTCTTCAAGATACACCCTTTGTCCACTCTTGTCTCTTTTGAGAAACTCTTTCTCTAAGAAAACACCGTTCGAGCAACAAACACTTTGCCCTCTCGATCGGTTGTAAAGTAATACCCCAAAGTTTCCTTTGGGTATCCCACAAAAACACTTGTCCGACTTGGGTGTTAGTTTATCCGATTGAAGTCGTTTGACATAAACTTCACAACCCCAAATCTTTAGAAAAGACAAATCGGGACTCTTACCGGTCCACATCTCATATGGTGTCTTAACTACGGACTTAGATGGTACCCTATTTAATGTGAAAGCGGCAAGTTTCTAGAGCATATCCCCAAAACGATAAAGGTAGGTCCGGCCCGGCTCATCATAGACCGAACCATGTCCAACAAAGTCCGATTACGTCGCCGGACACACCGTTTCTCCGAGGTGTTCCAGCGGCGTAAGGCGTGGAACAATTCCGCAACTCTTTAGATGATTGCTAAATTCGTGACTCAAATATTCGCCTCCACGATCGGGATCGCAAGGCCTTGATTTTCTTGCCACGTTGATTCTCTACTTCATTCCGAAACTCTTTGAACTTTTCAAAAGTCTCGAGACTTATGCTTCATTAAGTAGACATAGCCATATCTACTAAAATCATCGAAAAAGTAATGAAGTATTGGAATCCGCCTCTAGTCATGCCGTACTCATTGGTCCGCATACATCAAGTATGTACAAGTTCCAACAAGTCTGCTGCCCTCTCGGGAAAACCGGTGAAAGGGACCTTGGTCATTTTGCCTAGAAGGCAAGCCTCACATGTCTCGTATGATTCAAAATCATACGGTTAGAAGCCCATCGAATGGAGCCTCTTCATGCGATTTTCACTTATATGACCCAAACGACAATGCCACATATAGGTAGGACTTAACTCATTAAGTCGAGGCCTTTTAGCAGTTATATTACAAACAGGTGCATCATCAAGATTTAAAATAAATAACCCATTCACAATGGATGCAGAAGCCACAAACATGCCATCTTTAGAGATTACACAACCATTGTTTTCACTCTTAAAAGAATAACCATCCTTCATCAAACATGAAGGTGACACAATGTTTCGACTTAAACTAGGAACAAAATAACAATTATTCAATTCCAAAATAAATCCTGACGGGAGGTGGAGTTGCATCGTCCCGACGCCGGGCAAAGAACTCTTGCATTATTGCCCACGCGGAAGTCAACTTCACCCTTTTCAACGCTTCTACTTCTTATCATTCCCTCGCATCGTATTGCAAATATGAGCAACCGATCCGTATCAAATACCCAAGAATTAATATAAGAATCAGCGAGGAATATGTCTCAGAACATAAACAACAAGTGTACAAGCAAATGGGAGTACCTTTACCACCGCTATCCTTCTTGGATGCTAAGTACTCCTTGCGCTTTCTTTTCCAAAGACCCTTTTTCTTACAATGAAAGCACTCAAGACGCAGTTGGTCCAAACTTTGGGCTCGGATGGATTTGGCTTAGAGGTCTCACCTTTAGCCTTTTCCTTCTTTTTCTTCCAATAAGGATTGCCCCTTTTCTTAAAATTAGGCTTGTTTTGGACCGCCATCACATGGCTACTGTTGATGCTCACTAACTCATATTTTTATGCATCAACCATTCATGGAAAAGAACTAAAATAAAATTAGATAACCTTATTAGGGTTTTCTACTAATGAGTTCCATGAGTTTTGGTAAAGTTGTGATTTGCGAGGACTTAACAGAAAATCAGCGAAATGACGTGGCATACGACCAACGTAACATAACGCAATCCAACTCCGAAACAAGTCCGAAAGGCTACGGATCTCTCCCCGACGTGAACTAACCGGAACCAAGAAATACATTATCTAGAAGACTCGAGAGGCAGGCACGACGATCGACGGGACCCGAGGGGAGACCCCCCTGGGCCGATCGGCCCAACTATTAGGCCGATCGGCCCCCGAACCGCCGTCTCGCCTCCGCTTCGAACGTTCCTCAACCGCCTCCAAGACTCGATCTAAACCGGTTGATTTGAGTCGGTTTGATCCGAGGGCGACGAAAGAAGTGCGGGATTGATTCAAGGTTAATACCACATCGCTGTTGAAGTAGAAGAGACAGAGGAAGACCGATATATAAACAGCCCAAGACCCCTCAAGCCAAAAACAAGTCCAAGTTTGATCTAAAGCTTCACGTTCAATAAGAAGTAGATCAAGGAAGAGCCAAGACAGAACAAGAAGAGGAGACACCACGAGATAGGATAGCTAATTCATAGCTCTTTGAGCCTAGATTAGATAGAAAGTCGGTTTAGAGAAGAGAGAGTGTATGCTCCGGTTACGATCGATAAGTTACACTATGGATCAATATAATTATTGTTTTCATACACCTTCGTGCTATTTAATTATTATGCATACAATTAGTTTACTTACACTTTATTCTAGTCATAGCATATTTGATATAGTCATTATTCATGGTAATTCAAGTACTTATTCGTAGAGCTCCTAGTATATTACAAATTTGTATGCTAGGTAATAGAGAGTATGTAAGCATGGTGCTTAGATATAATTTATTTGCGGATTCACCTTATATGCCGGGTCGTGTGGTAGATCGTAGTGGTGACAAAGACTATTGAGTCCTTTGCAATCCTCCCCGTGTATAAGACTAGTCGATAATGATTCTTGGGATGATCTTGTTTCGTTCTTGATTTTCTTAAGTAATCTTCGGGGTACACATTTTTATTTATGGTTTTGATTTATATATGATCTTATGCTATGCCTGTTTTATTTCCACTTCGTAAAATTCTTTGTATGCTACATAAGAACTGTCCCGTCATCATAAATCCAATCCTAATCTAACTAGGAATTAATCTTATCCTATTGTTCACCACGTGCACCTCACCTGTCTTATATACCTTATCATTATTATCTTTTATTGGCTCACCCTGTTTAAGTAAATGCTAAACCACCGAATCTCATTAGTCTTCTATCACCGCCCTTAATCAAATGAATTGTTAATCTTATCTTCCTCGTGGATTCGATATTTAAAACCCTCCCCGGGTGAAATGCTCACTTTGGATATCCGTGCGCTTGCGGATCTATTTCTCTCGTAAGTTAACAAATACCAACAAGCATTTTTTAGCGCCGTTCTTGGGAAGATTTAGATAACTTTTCTTTTTGATTATTGATAGATGAATTCTAAGTGTGGATTTGCTACTTAGCATCCCTCGCTAAAACAGATTTACCCGTTTATTGTCTTTTTCCATCTTACTTGCGGGGTATTAACAGGTTAGACTGTGATTCACTATACTTCATCATCCGAATCAAGTCAACCAAAGCAACACCAAGTTCCCGAAGCCATGCTCGAAAAGACGTTGCGAGAGTTCTCTGCTCCAAACATCGAGAACATTCGCCTGGACCTACACTTCAAATCAATCATGAGTTCGAGCTCAAGGCAAGCCTCATCAACATGGTGCAAGCTAACCCGTTTGAAGGAAAGACACATGAAGATGCAAGCACTCATCTCCGGACTTTCATGGAGATAGGCGCCACCATCAATATCAAGAACATTCCCAAGGACATGATCCTCGCTCCGTTTATTCCCTTTCTCACTATCGAAGAAGAGCGAGGCAATGGTTCTACTCCAAAGTGAACAAAAGATAGACACATGGGAGAAATGTTCAACCACATTCTTATCAAAATTTTTCCCCATAGGCAAAACCAATGCCTTACGTGGAAAAATTACCAACTTTCAGCGGCAAAAAGGGAGAATCTATTCCGAGGCATGGGAACGTTTTCAAGAATACATATCGATTGCCCTCACCATGGAATGGAAGAATGGATGCTCTTACAAGGATTCTACCATGGACTAATTCAAAACCAAGAGAGCATCTAGACGCCACCGCCTTTGGAGGATCATTCTTATCACTCACACCGGGGAAAGCCAACATACTTATGTGTAAGATATCGAAAAAATCAAGGCTGGACCACTCAAGAACACCCAATACTTGTCATCAAAGTGAAGAAATAGAAGAAGAACAAGAAGACTTGAAGGCAAGATCAACTGGGATGGACGTGCTACTAAATTGGCTTGAGGAGCGAGCCAACTACAAGAAGGATCGACAAGCTTTACAAGACTACATGAACGCTTCAAAAGTTCAAGCTTGGTGGTTCACGAATCAAAGACCAACCCAAAAAGAAGACCCGCAATCACGACCGACTTACGCGGGTAAGTATTCGGTAATAACTTTAATTGGGTAATAAATTCAAGCAACCTTCTTTACGAGAATTAATTGAAGAGCAAGTTAAAATTAATGATAATTTCTCTAAGAAGTTAGTTGCTAATGATAAAATTCTAGAAGATATAAATGCTAAAATGGATAACTTTTCTGCTATGATAAAAGAGCAAGTTGCTTTTAATATCAAACTAGAATCAAAATTATCAAAATTGTCTACTGCTATGCCTGTTGCCACTAATCATGAGCAGGTACATAACATCCGAACGAGAGGTGGTAAGCAAACTACCGATCCACCATACCCGACAGGAGCAGTAAGACCTTCGGCTAGGAAACCTACGGCACCTGCAGCCTCTGCACCACCCGTAGTACCGGCCAACATTCCCGAAGACAAGGATGATGACGTAGAAGAAGTTGTGCGCCAAGAACCCGTGGGACAAGACTTTCACGACACCAACTTCCTACCATATCCAAGAAGAATAAGAAGACCTCAAGTTGATGATCAATTCGGCAAATTCATAGAGGTAATCCAGAAACTTTATATTAATGTACCTCTTCTAGATGCCATGCAGGTCCCTACATACGCCAAGTACATTAGAGATATCTTAAACAAGAAGAGACCACTACCAACCACGGAGATCATCAAGCTAACAGAAGAGTGTAGTGCGGCAATCCTAAACACATTACTCATCAAGAAAAAGGATCCAGGATGCCCCACTATAGAGTGCTCAATCGGAGATCAATATTTCAACAACGCACTCTGTGATCTTGGAGCAAGTGTCAGTGTGATGCCCAAGGTTGTCTTCGACAAGCTCAAGCACCCTACCTTGGTTCCAACATCAATGTGTCTACAATTAGCGAGATCAATCGGTTAAGCTACCGTTAGGAATCGAATCTGAGAATGTTCAAAGAGGATCCGGGAGTTCTTTGTGCCGGTCGACTTCGTTGTGCTTGGACATGCACCTGAACTCGAGGGTCTCACTCATCCTCGAGACGACCATTCCTGAGCACCGCCAACGCTAACATCAACGTCGGCCTTTGGAGAGATCACCTTTGAGATCAATGGAAAGGAGGAGAAGTTCGCCTTCAAACCCGCACGACGAGAACTTCGCCACCAATGCGAACATGATCGATCAAGAGAAGACGATGCCCGGGCGAACCATCCTCTCTCCGATGGAGGATGCAACGGAGGACTAGAAGATTGGAAGGTCCCCGTTCGAGGACCTTAACTACGGACCCTCGCCGTCGGAGTAATTCGGTAAAAAAATTTAAAAATCCAAAAATATTTTATTCTTTGCATTTATCTTCTGCAATTTAAATTCTGCACTTTTACATTCACCATAAAAAAGAAAAATTACGCCCCATGATTAATAATTTATAATGAGTAAAGCCCGTTTAATTACTTTTACGTGGTGGCATAAAAATAATTTTACTTATTGCTACTTTACTTCTTTCATTTTTATTCAGAAAATACAAAAAAATATTACAACCTTACAAGTGGGACCCATATGTCATAGGGACAAAACATCAAATCATCACTTTCTTTATTCCTTTTCTCCTCCACCATCCAATTTCCACAAAGATATTTCCACTTGACCTAACATATACTATTCTAGCGTGGAATTTCAAAAGAATAATAGATGGTGGAGAGGGCACCGAAGGGGCCCACTTGTGGGGCCGACCGGCCCAATAATCAGGCCGATCGGCCCCCCCTTCCTGGCCTATAAATAGAGCCGCCAGCCTTCTTCTCTTCTCATCCCAAGCAACTAGAAATTCTGGTTTCCAAAGAGAGAAGAAGAACGCCTTTGAGCAGATTAGGAAAGAATTAGAGGAGAGAAAAACTTAGAAGAAAAAAAATCCTTTAGAAATCCTCTCGCCAAAATCCCAGAAAAATGTCGTCCTTGCTTGAAGGCTTCGCGGTCACGCTCAAACTCTCGGGCTGGTTCCGAGCAATCAATGAGCACCGACACAAGAGCAACGCCATCACCTCTAGCTTCTCCGTCTCCAATGCCTTCACCAAGCCAAGGTAAAACTCTGACCTTAGACGTACACCTTCATTTGCAAGCAGGAGAAGAAAGGAGTAGGTATAATAAACTTAAGAACAGAGATTTCTCACTTACTCCTATGCTAGATAATACATTCATGGACCGTATAGGAATTTTACCAGAATTCAATACTATTTTTCAAATTCTGGGATGGTCTTCTTTCTACGACACCTCTGAGAGGGGGTGCCGGCTTCTCACATTAGAATTTTTGTGCACACTAAATTACACTGAGGATGGTACCGGAGTGACCTTTCGGTTATTCTGGCAGACTTACACGATGACATGGAGACAACTCAGTGCTGCACTAGGTTTTGAGTCAAGCTGCCCCATAAATGTAACCTCCACCTTAAGCGACTTCAACAGGGAAGTATTCTGGAATGAAATCACTGGGAAGGGTATGTTCCACCGACCTCGCACAAATGACATCCACCTTCCAACACTAAGATTCTTACACAAATGGATGGCCCTTGTCCTTTTCCCACGAAAGGACAATATCACCGTACGAGCATCAGAGCTGGCATTCCTATATGCCGCTGTTAGAAGGACATCCGTTTCACCTGTTATGTCACTAGTAGACCATTGGCTATCACTCCCCAACTTAGTTGGAGAGATAAGCTGCACTTCATTAATCACTCGTATAGCCAATGATCTAGGCCTGCTGGGAGATGACACAACCATCACGTACATAACCACTCCACGAGACATCATAGGGTACGACTATTTCCGGCAGGGCCGTTGGGTAAGAAAAGACCGAGAACAGTATTACTACCTTCATAACAACAATGCAATCCCGTTACCTAACCCGGGATTAGGCATATACTCTGTGCAATCTTTCTTGATATATATATCAGTACTGGCGGGTCCAACGTCAGCCATCCACGTCAAGCAGAGCTTCAACATCCCAATACAGAGGAGCTGACCAAACTCCAGAGGGTGCAGCGTACCAAGCATACGAGGGCTTCGTGCCACCACATCCACGTCGCGCCTACCCAGGAGGATCGCTGCCCACACAGGAAATGCCAGAAGGTAGTCATGCTGCATTTATGCCGGCCCGTCATTCTTTTGCAGGTTACGAGTACCGCGATCCAGCAATATCCCGCCGGGGTATGCACGACAATATGCGCACCCTAATCAACACTCAGAACGCCCACTCCGACATCTTGTACAATCAGCAAGAGTGGATGCGCAAAAGGGGAGAGCAGCTGGACGACATCCAGGACGCGGTGGAGACCAACACTGAACAGCTGGAGAGACTTTTCGGCCGAATGAGACATAGGTAAGTGCATCAAGCAGCTTGGGGGAGTGGTCCCCGTTAAAAACCACAGCTGAGGGGAAACCCTGTCAAACCAACAAACCGTCAGACCCTTGGGGAAGGAGTGCCCCCAAGGTAAGTATCTATCTACCTATTTATCTATTTATCTATATTACTATGGTTTTTAATTATTTAGCTATATATTTATATTTGAGTCTGTCTATTTAGCTAGTATAAATAATATTTGGTTTTTAATATATATATAGGCGTGCTTAAAAAAAAAAATGAGAATAATAATTATATTGATCTGTGAATTATGCTATAAGAACATGATAGATGTTGTTCCTCTGTGATCAATGCCTAGTCTACCATATTTATTTCTCCCAACATGGATATAATTGTTAAGATTCTAAAACATGCTTTGAACTTGAGTTACGTGGGGAGTATGATCTTAAATTTCAAGTCTAGGCAATTGACTGATATGATATGATAAAAGTTGAGCTACCATCTATCTTGTTCATATGTGACACTTAAATTCTGGAGTATTAATCTTTGAATTTTTAAATGAGTTTCCTGTATGACATAAGCCTGATAAAATGAAATAAATGCCTTGTTGAAAATATGCTAAAATTGCTTCTGTTATATATCTCTCTATGCTTTCAAGAGACTTGGGCATGACAAGCAAAAATAAAATAAAAAGAAAAATATATATATGAGAGAAAAGTGAGATGAGAAAGAGGGAGAGAAATGAACAAGTGTTCTACTAGGCGAGAAGGGCCTACCTCCCTAATAAAAGAGATGAAAAATGAACAAATGTTCGGAGCGAGTAGAGCTCACATCTCGAAAAAGAAAAAAGAAAAGGAGAGAGAAGAATGTGACAAAAGTCAATACGAGTGAGAAGAGCTCACCTCTCCAATTAAGTTGTCATGTAACCCGAGGTTCTTTAAAATTCATTGCCATAAAGAGAGATATATTTTCAGAAACAAAAGAAGCAAAGAAAAGGGCTAAGAAATTAAATGTTCACTATTAATTGTTGTCATACAGGAATACTCTGTGCTTTCACTTTATAATCTTTTGTAAAACTCCAGGGTTATAGTGAAACCACGAACTTGAGACATGGTGTTTGACTTAATTGTTCTATCTTTCAATAGTCCAAGATTCATGATGATAAAACCCCATGCTCTCAAGTAAATATAAGCAAGTTTATGATTCTAAATTTTTCATCCTATCTTGGTCGAGATTTGATTTGGTAACACACACAGAGTCTTGCTAGGGACTAGCAAGAGGTAAGCTTGGGGGAGTTTGTTGATGCTCACTAACTCATATTTTTATGCATCAACCATTCATGGAAAAGAACTAAAATAAAATTAGATAACCTTATTAGGGTTTTCTATTAATGAGTTCCATGAGTTTTGGTAAAGTTGTGATTTGCGGGGACTTAACAAAAATCAGCGAAAATGACGTGGCATACGACCAACGTAACGCAACGCAATCCAACTCGAAACAAGTCCGAAAGGCTACGGATCTCTCCCGACGTGAACTAACCCGGAACCAAGAAATACATTATCTAGAAGACTCCGGAAGGCACGACGATCGACGGGACCCGGAGGGAGACCCCCGGGCCGATCGGCCCAACTATTAGGCCGATCGGCCCCCAGCCGCCGTCTCAGCTCCGCTTCGAACGTTCCTCAACCGCCTCCAAGACTCGATCTAAACCGGTTGATTTGAGTCGGTTTGATCCGAGGGCGACGAAAAGAAGTGCGGGATTGATTCAAGGTTAATACCACATCGCTTTGTTGAAGTAGAAGAGACAGAGGAAGACCGATATATAAACAGCCCAAGACCCCTCAAGCCAAAACAAGTCCAAGTTTGATCTAAAGCTTCACGTTCAATAAGAAGTAGATCAAGGAAGAGCCAAGACAGGAACAAGAAGAGGAGACACCACGAGATAGGATAGCTAATTCATAGCTCTTTGAGCCTAGATTAGATAGAAAGTCGAGTTTAGAGAAGAGAGAGTGTATGCTCCTGTTACGGATCGATAAGTTACACTATGGATCAATATAATTATTGTTTTCATACACCTTCGTGCTATTTAATTATTATGCATACAATTAGTTTACTTACACTTTATTCTAGTCATAGCATATTTGATATAGTCATTATTCATGGTAATTCGAAGTACTTATTCGTAGAGCTCCTAGTATATTACACCCGTATGCTAGGTAATAGAGAGTATGTAAGCATGGTGCTTAGATATAATTTATTTGCGGATTCACCTTATATGCCGGGTCGTGTGGTAGATCGTAGTGGTGACAAAGACTATTGAGTCCTTTGCAATCCTCCCCGTGTATAAGACTAGTCGATAATGATTCTTGGGATGATCTTGTTTCGTTCTTGATTTTCTTAAGTAATCTTCGGGTACACATTTTTATTTATGGTTTTGATTTATATATGATCTTATGCTATGCCTGTTTATTTCCACTTCGTAAATTCTTTGTATGCTACATAAGAACTGTCCCGTCTGTCATAAATCCAATCCTAATCTAACTAGGAATTAATCTTATCCTATTGTTCACCACGCACCTCACCTGCTTATATACCTTATCATTATTATCTTTTATTGGCTCACCCCCTGTTTAAGTAAATGCTAAACCACCGAATCTCATTAGTCTTCTATCACCGTCCTTAATCAAATGAATTGTTAATCTTATCTTCCTCGTGGATTCGATATTTAAAACCCCCGGGTGAAATGCTCACTTTGGATATCCGTGCACTTGCGGATCTATTTCTCTGTAAGTTAACAAATACCAACAACTCTTGCCGGCACCTTTCTTGATGTCGGCCTCTGTTTGTCTTAAGCATACCACACAACTTCGGTCAAGCCTTTCTCCGCCCCATGCATATGGTAGTTCGAGATGAAGTTCCCATAGCTAGGCGGCGAGAGATCCAAGAATGAAATCGGTAGCCAACTCTTGGCCTATTGGGAAGCCTAGCTTCTCCAATCTCTCGAGTGTAACCAACCATCTTGATTACGTGTGGTCCAAGCTAGCTGCGCCTTACGCTAGCTTGCTCTCAACAAGAGCCTTTGAGACATTGAACCTTTCGGTTCTAGCTTGAGTTTGGAACATATCTTCAAGCGCCACGATCATATCGTCTGCTGCATGATTGTTATCGAACCGCATCTGCGCAGATCGGGTTCCATACTAGCAAGCATAAGGCAACTCACTTCAAGATCAGCATCACATGCTTTCTTGTAAGCGTTTTTTCTTAGCGGCCAGGTGCATTATCAGCAGGCTCTTCTGGTAAGGGGTTGTCTAGAACATCTTCCTTTTTCTCAGCCCTGAGAACAATTCTCAGGTTGCGGATCCAATCCGCATAATTTGTTCCATTCAACTTATCTTTCTCAAGAACTGAACGCAAGTAAATGGTTGATTGCTAGGCGCCATTTATCTACAAATGAAAATAATGCAAAATACTATGACAATGTATCCAAGATAGAGTAAAACATATTAACATTTAATTGAATGTACTCCCACTAAAATCAATATCCCTCAATTGAAACTTAGTGATTCAAGACCCACAACTAACAAGTCAACTAGTGAGCTTTGGCATCACCGCTAGAAGACATGGTAGATCGGTAAGCAACTCTTTGCTAATCATATCATATATGACTCTTGTTGTTGGGCAGCATCTCTATGCTCATGCCAACCTGCCATACTCCAAGATCCCTAACCGTTAGGATGATCTTGTTCAAGTAACCAAACCTTCCGCAAAGAAGTATCCGATCTGAACCTCACTCTTGTCTAGTCAAGGAAAACCCGGTGTCACCCTAATTTCATAGACCCACCACCGATTGTACAAGACTTATGACAGTGCAAGGTTTGGGGGAGCATCAAAACTTAAACATTGCCGAGGGATCGTTCTACTTCACTATCGTATGTAGACAAAAAACATAGTCGCGCGTGAAAGTAGAACACGATAAGAATGACATTAAACGATTGTGACTTGGTATGGCCTTTTATCACTTTGGGGATCTCCATCTCCAATGAACTGTTCATCATGATGATCTCCATCTCCATGATCCATGTATGCCATCCTCCAGTGATGAATCTGCCAAGACTAGTCTATACTAGCGCAGAAATAAATAACAATTACATTTGCGCGATCATCACAATTTGGCACGCAGGCCATTACATTAAGTGGACAATATATCAGTGGCTCCAGCCATATTGTCATCCTCACGACATGCAAGTCATGAATTAATTACATACATGCATCTCATACACATAAAGGCCATACCGGTCACATAAATGCAAAAAACAAAGATTAACCGATTCCGACGTCTAAAATTTGACGGGCGAAAACATTATTTTGTAAGCTGATTTTCGCAATTCTAATTTCGTCGAAACAGACGAAGTGTGTGGCCATTGGATGTAACTTTTCGTTCTCAACGATTTTCGTTTAGAGTTCGTCTCAATCCGAGTTACGGATCAAAAGTTATGGCTGGTCAAACTCGGGCCGACGATCGGTGTTAGATCAAATCTACCACCACCGCAATTCGCATCACATGCGCCCGACCAGGCCATGACCTAGGTTCGATTCGATCAATCATATTGATCTCAAACTCGCCTTGACTGGGTTTACATGTATCACTTAACTCCGATGGCGGAATTCCGACCGGTAGGAGTAGATCGAACAAGACCAGTGCGGCAAGATCACGAACCGAGATCAGAGACTCATCTACAACCGCGCATATCACCATATGCACACATCCGAATCTATAACGACGCAGCTACGGCTCTAATACCACTGAAGGAATATGGGATCGCTACGCTAGCCGGACAACGAAAAATTTTCTACCCATAAACCAAGGATCTACCGCTAGTTATAGATCACGGATTACCACTAGACGCCAGCAGTGCGGCGAAGCGTCGACTCTCGACGTAGATGTGCGCGTCGCCGCAGTCTTGTCTGCAGTTGCGTGATCGTCCGTCACGTCCCGGTCCTCCTCATGCGGTTCGTCCTTGTGCTCCGGATGCAAAGCACCTCAGAGGTATCCCACACGCATGGGAGGAAGCGATGCGCCTCCCGACCTGCTAGGTCCGCGAGATGCAAGAGGCGAGGGCGTGGTCGGCGGCGGCCCAAAGTGGCGTGGCTTAGATTAGGTCACAGCCCGCCCCACCTCTCATATATATATATAGGCGTCTCTAACAGGCTCCCGAGCTGGAGGCCCATTAGTAACCCTAAGCCTCGCCTAATTGGATCAAATCCGAATTAGGCCTTCTTCCCCTTAAGCGTGCGACCCTATGGGCTCACGCACACATAGACATGGCCCGAGTACACCTACTCGGCCAATAGTTGACAAAGACCTCTAGCAAGACGTGCCAACTCCCATGTGTACGCAATGATCATATCAGACGAACCATCACAAACCATATACTCGTCATTCCCTTGCCACACGATATTTGGTCCACCTCGTGGGTTAACACTTAACCCAAGCACGGCCATGCATTTCTTGATCCAATCAATCGAGTGGTCTAGTTATATCTCTCTCTCATGGAGAGGGGCAATTCCATCTTGATTGACTATGTCTCACAGCATGTTTCCTGACAAACCCGAAGACCACCTTTATAGCTACCCAATTACGGAGTAACGTTTGATAGTCCCTAAGTAGGTCGTTTCACATCTTGAATACATACGACAATCTCAGGTCTAAGGACATAACGTACATGATGTATAAAGAGATAATAATAACATCTCATGTCGGGTCGATCCAGCCCCATGTCATACATGTGCCCACACTATTAGTTTGACATCTCCATGTCTATGACGTGTGAAACATAGTCATCAACTAATACGTGTGCTGATCTAATATTCATGTGTGTTCTCACATGAACTCCGATCAGGGACAATTATTGAATAACCAAACAAGTAAAAGAGTTTCACAAACAATTCACATAATTGCTGATCAATACAAGTTGTCTTTAATGGATATTCATGAACACATAATATATCATGGATACAATGAAGGAATACAAATCATCTCTATGATTAGCTCTAGGGCATATTCCCAACAAATGGACACGGCGTCCGCTCGCCCATGCGCCTTAAAAGCCGCGCCCCACACTCCACCTCCAAACGAATCCCTAGCGTCGCCATGAGCTGCTCTGCCTAAAGCTGTCGTTGAATCGAGGTAAAACCCGAGGTCTCGAACCCTAATCCGCTCGCCGCCGCCGCCGCCGGGCCCCGCCATGGCCGCCGATTGGGGCAAACGGTCGCTTGAGCTCATAGATCGAGTTTAGGCCGCGTTTCTTCGTGTTCTAGGATCGCCTAGATGTGCTTGAGCTTGTGAGCTAGGTGGTTGAGTAGATCCGCCGCCGTTTCACCGGTGCCGTCGCCGCCGACGCCGCCCGTGGCGTCGCCGTCTTGCGCCGCTTTTTTCTCGCCACCGCTGTTCCGTTGAGCTTGGAATGGCTTTGCATGTCTTAGTTAAGTCAAGAGGAGTTGAGAACGGGGCTTGGTTCATCCCGACGAGCACCGGAGCGCCGGGTCCACCGTCGTCCGCGCCGCCCAGCCGCCGCCGACTGACGCCGTCATCGCCGTTTTAGCCGGTTTCGTCATGAACCATGGGCACCTATGAGTCCGCCTCGCCGAGTAGAGTCGATTGGTATAGCCGGGTTGCGCGATTTGGTCATCGCCGGCGAAGATCCGCCGCACCCGCCGCCGTGCCCTGTTTCGTGTCGCTAACATGCGGGCCCCGCGTCCTTTTTCCTTTTCTTTTTTTTTTTGTTTTTCCGCATTTGAATGAAATGCTTAGAAAATTCATAACTTGGTCATTTTGAGTCCATTTTGGGTGAAACAAATTTTGGTGTGTTTGTTATAAGATAGGCTACAGTATAAAATTATGAAATCCTATTTTCTGAGAACTTTTATATAGAGTTTTATTTATGGCTAGAAATGCATGGAAATTGAAGAAAATCATATCTTTTAATTGGTACAAGATAAAAATATGCTTCCTGTACAAAAAGTGCTTGTTTTTGTGAATAGAATCCATGAAAAATATCATGCATGGTATGTTCTGTAGAAGAAATGTGATTTTCTATTTATGTGCTATTTACAATGTGATCTTTAGAAATTCATAGAAAAATAAATATTAGGGTTTTGGATGTGAAACTTGGTGTGTTTGTGTTTGATAGGTTTTAGAAGCTTATCATACTCAGAAATCTGTTGTCTGACACTTTTCATAGTACAAAGTATTTTCATGCATAGGTTTGGTGTCAACTTGTCATTTTTGTGTAGGGCTGTATATGCATGATCTTGCCATGAAATTTTTATGTTAGCCATTATATTCCAGTAAGATGCTCTGGTAATTTTGTAGAATTTTCTGAAGTAGTTATGTGTTTATCATAATTGTGGTGCATAGAAAATAGGCTAGAAATATGTGTTTATATAAAGATGGTGTGTATTAGTATTTTTATTATGTGTTCCTAGCATGAATAGGATCTGTTAGTAAGCTTGGTTTGGTCAGCTTAGTAGTTTTGACATTTTCTTGTTCCTAGCATTTATTTAATTATAGGGTGCAAGTGTAGTGTTTGCTAGGGCATGTTATTTTATGCACTTTAAATTATCTTTTGTCTTCTCCAGTAGATTTATTTGGTAGATAATTACTTGGTTTACTTGCTGGTTAAGTTTGAGATAAGTTATATGAGTAGTTTGTGAGTTATGGAGGTTGTATGTGATGTTTGAGTTAAAAACAGAGTCTCTGTTTTCCTTAATTTCGAGGCTGTTAAGTTCAGATTCAGTTCTGGGTGATGTGGAATGTTTTGTAGGAAATTTTGTTAGCTTTCCATAGAGTCCTAGTTCACTGAATTTGGAGTTGTAGAACTCCTTGTGTGACTGTTTTAGTGACAGCATGTCGGGCTGTCATTTCCTGTTGATTAGTATGATAGGGTGTTGATTGATGTAGGTTGTTAGGGTTTCTTGTGTAGAATTAATTATGTTTCTACGAAAGAGATATGCACTTATTAATAGCTTGCATCATGAAGCATCCATCCATCATACGCATATTACTTTATGTCAGTTGATATTTGTATAATCGTAATTATATCTTTTCTCCATCATATGCATCATCACAGGATCGGGGGAAGGGTTCGAGGAGCTGATCGAGGAGCAGACGGGAGAGCTTCACCATCGGGGAGTGCAGTCCGGAGGAGCCATCGGAGGAGAAGAGTCGACAGACGACCTGCCTGAGTGCCCAGAGCACGTTCCAGCGACGTTCCTACGAGGCAAGCCCCGGAGCATTCTGCCCTTTCCCAATTCTTCCAATTAACTTGACTTGAGTCTTTTATATGTTTTATGCATTAAGTTTAGGGAAATGGTTGAAACCGTTGATGCATTATGATCCTTGCTGAAAGTTGCCCTATCCTATATAGAGGTCTAGGTTAATGCTCGCATCATGATTGCAAAGAGAGCGGTGATTACGGTCACTTGAGGAAATGTCGTGCACAATCACATGGGTGATTGTCAAGTCTGGCCGTTGAGAACCCGATAAAGTAAAACATGTGAGATTGGGTGGATATTGTGGTCTTTCCACCTGATCAATTAAGGACTTACTCTTTGTCGGAAAGTGGTGGTCGGAAGTTGAACGTGCACTGGCATTTAGTAGGCTCCGCGGGGTCGTGAGCCACGGCTCGTGGGAATGTTAGGGGCCGGCCATGCTCGCTTTATCGCTCCTCCTTTGGTGATGGTTGGTGTGGTTAATCGGGCACAAGAAGATGCGCACGAGGGGTCGTGCTCGTTGCTTACGCCACTTGGGTGCTCGAGAAGGAGGGGGTAGCCGACAAGACCGAGACTTTGTGTCCCGTAACATCCCGGGAGTGATCGAGTCCGCCCTTGCAAACTAGACCTGGTTTGTGTCAGGGTATTCGCCAGCTGGTTTGCAAATCGATTCGAATCGCCATCTCTCCTGGTTAGTGAGAACCCGGGGTGCGTCCACGACAATGTAGTCTTAATTATTACAATATATGTTATTTATCATGTGCAGCTGATATAATTCTGATCAAGTTACTTATGCTGTTATTTATTCTACTGAGCAATGATTAATCTTGACTATACAGGACCTACGGTTATGTAAGTAAATAAATAACCCTTTTTACTTGGAAAAGTACAAGTAGTATGCATAGGCGCACTAAACAACTTTATTTGTGAAATTAATGTGAGTCAGCTAAACTCCGGATAAAGCCTAGCATGATCCTTGGAGTCTTTTATTTTATTTTTGGATCGGTAAGTCTAGCTGAGTATTTTTTGTACTCGGGGTTTTATTCCCGTTGTTGGGTGAGCATGTGTACCATGGTTACTTGTAAGACTTGTCTGCTTCCGTTGACGACGAGTAAGGCCGAGGGCAAGGCAAATCTATATCTACGTGTCATCTTTGCTACAGGGGATGACTATCTCGCCGGCACTATTTTATATTTATTTTTCGCTAAAAAGACTATTTGATTTTCGAAACTACTGCTTCCATACTTGAAACCTGAGTTTGTAATAAATTATACTTACTTTCGATGTTTAATATATCGAACTTGGTTTGAAATACCTAGCGGATTTTACTACCGAGCTCAAACGATCCCGTTGTGTTGTTGATGAGTTTGAAATCACTCACGAGATTTCCGGAATACCGGGTTTATATGGACTCAAGTGTAGACCGTGATCGCTTCGGTGATTACGAATTATACTTGATTTCTTATAAATTGGTCGGGCTCTATCACGGTGGCATCGAGCTTAGTGCGGTAATTGCAAGTCCGATCGGTATTTAAATTAAAATGAATCACTAATCTTTTTAGCGAAAAGTTTGCGAAACAAAATTCTTTAAATGGTGTGAGTAAAAGATTTGCAAAATTAGTAGTGCCTTGGTCATACCCTTTAAGCCCAATTAAGGGCATGTAGGTGGCTTGGCTAACGGGAATGGGTTCTTGCATCATATTTTGTTGTTTGTGATTGGTTGCCGTGCGGCCGTGAGTACGAGGCTACTCACTTGAGTGGTCATGAATGGATCGAAATACCTCTATGCCCCAGGTAATGGTTATTCAATGCCTCTACGCCCAAGGTAATGGTGTGAGCTGTGAGAGCATGATCGGATGAATGCCGGTCTAGGGGGAAATAAAATGATTTTTGAGAGCTCGTGGTCGGATAGTGCCCCGTAGACTTGTGTATGGGTACACAGGTGTCTTTGGGTGTAAAATGTGATTTTTCCGCATGGTATGCGATGCCGTTGGGTGGACCTGACGAAGCGGTATATGCAATTTAATTTCTTGCCTTTGCATGAATATATTGTGGGCTGAAATGAATTGCGGTACACTAACAAATAAAATGCGTTAGATCGTCTAGACACGTCTTATTTTCTTTTTTGAGAGATCGTAGGTTGCCACCATTAAAACGAATAGAGAAATCTCTTTCCTATTCCGTGAGATGCGTAGGAAACGTTCATGCATCATGTTTAAAATTCTACATCATGTCATTCATACATTTTTTCCATCTTTTCCCTAATTAGTACTTGCCCTAATTTGGTTAAAACTGACTATTGTTTCTCAATCTCACTTTATCTCCTAAATCTTGCTACAGATGGCCCATTACTTGAGCCCTACTCACCCCCGACGATGCGGGCGACACCACCTCTGCGTGGGAGACATTGCGCCCGGTTGGGTACAGCCGAGAGCCCATCTACGGATGGAGGCGCACCCATGGTAAAGGAGAGGTGCCGTGGATTTCGGTTGAGGTGACAATGCGCCACACCTGTGGACCCCTATTGGCCAGCCTGGCGGTGCATTGGGCAAGGCCCCGATGCATGGACAGCCGCCAGTGTTGCGCCATGGGAGTGTTGGACCGTATGACGCAGACCGTGGAGCTGCCCTTTGCCGGTGGCCCCGCCGCGTGCTTTCCCGAGACGTCTTGCCGAGGAGAACGAGCAGCTTGGAGTTGCCGGTATGGCAGCCATGAGGGCCATGTTTGCTGTTACTCAGGCTGAATGGAGAACTTATGACAGCCGCCCGCAGAGGCTACAAAGCAGAGGCCACACGTGCTAGAGAGGAGCTGCGTGAGGTTCAAAGCTAGTATGAAGAGGATGCGAAGCGTATGAACTACGGACGAGCGTCTCTCCATCACT
Source organism: Hyparrhenia diplandra (assembly GCA_015847255.1). Classification (NCBI taxonomy): domain Eukaryota; kingdom Viridiplantae; phylum Streptophyta; class Magnoliopsida; order Poales; family Poaceae; genus Hyparrhenia; species Hyparrhenia diplandra. The sequence continues at coordinate 193,173 of JADLZK010004962.1, read as the reverse complement.
ATTGGGGAGCGCAACAGAGTGGTAGATGACTTCACTAATGCGCGCCGTCGCATCAGAGAGCTTAGGGGTGATCACAAAGAAGGACTAGAGGGTGCAAAGGCGGCGCAGCCAGCACCGAGGATGACCGGGATGGAGACCCCACTTCTCGCGCACCACGGGAGTAGATGACCGTGATGCCACGTTTAGATTCCGATAGATGCTACCACGTAGACCTTGATCTAGTTGAGACACCCATGTAGCCGAGCGGTGTAGTGCCACTATTATCATGTAATTTCCTTTTAATTTCGTAAGACTATCAGCATGTAAGATTTGGATCCGTAATATTTCGAGACCTTATGATTATCAGTCGAGACCTTAATTTAGTTTGTGCCCTCTATTGTGATCGATTTTATGGTAATTGCGACCCTTTGTCAAATGCGAAATCATGCCGGTTGTGCAACATCTTGTTGCCATTGTTCGCGAATTCTTGGTACACATATTGCGTTGACATAACCGTGATGTTGATGAAAGACCGTATTGAGTTTATTGTTACCTGTTATTGTGGATGAATTTATTCTCTCAATAAATTCAGCGTAACTTAAAATTCAATATCGACACTTTGGACAACATCATCTGATGGTTATTGTTGATTCAATTGTGCAGATGCCGCAAACTCCATCAGGTGCTGGGGGAGATCGACAGCAACCACCTCCCCAGAACCCGGAGCAGTTCTTTGACCAGATCTTGGGAGAGTTGCGTAACATCACACGCAACACCGAAAGGAGGGAGGAGGTCGAGGTGGTGCCGATGGTGATGGATTCCAACCGTACAAGAACTTTAAGGCCACGGAACCACCAAAGTTCAATCGTGGCAAATGAACCCATGGAGGCTGAGGAATGGCTGAACTTAGTAGAGGAGAAGTTTCGTTTGGTGAATTTGTCCGAGACCCGTAAGGCGAATATGCGGCGCACTTGTTGGAGGGACCCGCAGGATATGGTGGAAGAATCACCGTGCTACTTTTCCCCGCCAATGTTCCTATCACTTGGTACCCGCCACACGCCAGCTTTTAAGTAATACCTACATACCGCCGGTGCTCGGCAAAGAAATTGGGGGAGTTCATTAAGCTCGGTCGGGACAACAAGACCATGAATGAGTACCTACAAAGCTTTTAACAGTTTGTCTAGGTATGCTCCCGACATGGTCGATTAATCGAGGAGAAGAAGTTGGCTAGCTTCAAGAGAGGGTTGAACCTCAAAATGCGAAGACCATGGGAAACTCCACCGGGGGATACTTTTCGGGCCTTTGTGACTGATTATCTTCATCGGGAGGAAAGTAATGCCTTGTATACTTGCATCCAAAGGCAAGAAGAGACCGTTTGAGGGAAACTCGGGAGACGAGGGCAATGGTTCCTTTGGACGTCGTCGAAACTACCGCCCACCTGCCACGCCTTCACGTTACGCCCCCACCCCGGAAGAAGAATCAAGGCGGGAACCAGGCGCTCAGAAGTTTGTTGCGCCTACTCGAGAAAGGAAAGCACGCACGAGGAGTGTTCCACGCCCGGTGCCCTTAAACCACAACAATTGCTTCAATTGTGGTAAGCCCGAGCATTACTCCAAGTCTTGCCCACAGCCCAGGAAGAACTACAAGCAAGATGTGGGACAAAAAACACACTTTGCCAATGTCGAGGAAGTTCCCGAAGGAGAGACCGTGACGGCCTGTGCGTGTTTAGTTAACAATCGTAGTCTTTGTTGTTTTATTTGATTACGGATCATCGCATTCATTCATGAGTCAAGAGTTTGCACGCGAAAGAATGGGGAACAAATCACCGACCTAGGGTTTGGCTACCGAATTAGTTCAGCAGGGGCTGACCGGTTGACTAGGCGAGAGGGTTAATGATGTGAAGATCATGTTGGGTGATTTAGAAATAATAACCTCGTTGATCGTTTTACCCTTGCCGTGTTTGGATGTCATCCCTCGGGATGAACTGGATGAAGAGTTGGGGTGTAATCATAGATACGGTGAATAGAGTAGTACACTTGAAGCATCCCCGTGATTTGACCGAACACCGGGTTTTGTTACCCAAGGCCATTGACCTTAGCCGTGTTTCAATTTGCGTTGCAAGTGACCAAATCTCGACATACCCGTAGTCCGTGAATTTCCGGACGTTTTTTAAAGACCTACCTGATTGCCACCGATAGGGATGTTGAGTTTGCAATAGAGTTGATTCCGGGATCTGCCTATATATTGAAGACCCTACCGAATGCCGCCCAATGAGTTAGCGAGAACTAAAAGTACAACTTCAGGAGTTGCTTGAGAAAGGTTTCATTAGACCTAGTTCGTCACCTTGGGGATGTCTAGCTTTGTTTGTGAAAAAGAAAGATCGGACACGAGGATGATGTGTGTGGATTATAGGCCACTCAATGCGGTAACGATGAAGAATAAATACCCGTTACCCGCATTGACATACTTTTTGATCGCTTGTCTCGAGCCAAAGTTTTCTCAAAGATAGACCTTCGATCCGGGTACCATCAGTTAAAATCGGACCCGGGATATACCCAAAACCGCATTTTCTACGTGGTATGGTTTGTATGCGAGTATCTCGTCATGTCCTTCGGCTTGACGAATGCTCCAAATAAGCATTTCATGTGTTTGATGAATTCGGTGTTTATGCCCGAACCGGATCGGTTCGTGGTTGTATTCATCGATGATATATTGGTGTATTCTAAAATGAGGAACAAAGATCTTGAGCATTTGAGGATAGTTTTGGAGAGACTCGAGAGAGCATAAGTTGTATGCTAAATTCGATAAGTGTGAGTTTTGGGTGAAGGAGGTGCATTTTTACGGGACATGTATTATCCGAGAATGGAATTTCAGTAGATCCTAGTAAGGTGCAAGAGGTCTTTGGATTGGAAAGCACCCGATGTCGATTTTAAAGGATCCGAAGTTTTCTAGGGTTAGCTGGATACTATCGTAGGTTTATACCTGATTTCTCCAAAATAGCTAAACCTATGACCCGATTGTTGCGAGAAGAAGAAAAATTTGAGTGGACACCGGAGTGCGAAGCGGCGTTTCACACCTTGCGAACGTTGTTGACAACGGCTCCCGTGCTCGCACAACCCGATATTCGAAGCCCTTTGATGTGTATTGTGACGCATGTGGTACCGGGATTGGGATGCGTACTCATGCAGAAGGTAGAGTTATTGCGTATGCATCGCGTCGCTTAAGGAAGCATGAGGTTAACTATCCAACCCATGACTTAGAACTTCTTTGCCGTGGTACATGCATTGAAGATTTGGCGACATTACTTACTCGGTAATGTATGTCACGCCTATACTGATCACAAGAGTTTGAAGTACATTTTCACTCAAGAGGAGTTGAACATGAGGCAGAGAAGGTGGTTAGAGCTGATAAAGGATTATAACATAGAGTTGCACTATCATCCGGGCAAAGCCAATGTTGTTGCGGATGCTTTGAGCAGGAAATCACATTGTTTGCTGGGACAAGTCGAATCTACGGACGTTTTCCCTCCTATGGATCTGGCTATCCTATGCAATATTCAAGTACAGAATGAGCTGGAGAGCAAAATTGTTGAGGGCCAGAAAGTGGATAAAGGGATTGCACATATCAAGAAGAAGATAGAAAAAGAGTCTAGTGATCATTTTCGAGTTGATGAGAGTGGAATTCTTTGGTATGATGATCGTCTTGTTGTGCCAAAGGATCGAGAGTTGAGGGAACAGATTCTAACAGAGGCTCACTCGTCAAAGATAACAATTCACCCCGGTAGTAACAAGATGTATCGGGATTTGAGGACCAGATTTTGGTGGACAAAAATGAGGAAGGAGATTGCTGCACACGTGGCTCGATGTGACAATTGCTGCAGGGTTAAAGCTATACATATGAAGATTGCAGGATTGTTGCAACCATTGCCAATTCCTGATTGGAAATGGGATGAGATCACAATGGACTTAATTGTGGGATTGCCGCATACCCAGAGGGGATTTGATTCCATTTGGGTGATTGTGGATCGTTTAACCAAGGTTGCCCATTTTATTCCGATTAATATAAGCTACGAGCCCCACCAATACGTAGAACTATACATTGCCCATGTACTTCGTTTGCACGGGGTACCTAAGTCAATAGTGTCAGATCGTGGATCGAGTTGGACCAATCGTTTTTGGGAGAGCCTACAGGAAGCCTTAGGAACCAAATTACTTCGTAGTTACGCTTATCACCCACAAACCACGGGCCAAAACGCGAGCGAGTAAACCAAATACTAGAAGATATGCTAAGGGCGTGTGTGTTATCAGCAAAAGGTTCTTGGGACAAATGGTTGCCTTATGCAGAGTTCTCATATAATAACAGTTATCAAGCCAGTATTCGTATGGCGCCTTTTGAAGCCTTGTATGGGAGGAAATGCAGAACACCCTTGAACTGGATAGAGACAGGAGAGCGACCCTATTATGGCATTGACCTGATAGATGAGGCTGAACAGAAGGTGAGAATTATAAAACAAAACATGAAAGCTGCCCAAGATCGCCAAAAGAGTTATGCCGACAAGCGTAGAAAGCCCATTAGGTTCAGTGTTGGTGACTATGTTTACTTAAAGGTGTCACCAATGAAGCGAGTACAAATTTTTTGGAGTAAGGAGAAAGTTAGCGCCTAGGTTCGTAGGCCCCTATAAGATTTTAGCCACTAAGGGAGAGGTAGCGTATCAGTTGCAGTTACCACAGGAGATGGGAAGGATTTTCAATGTCTTTCATGTGTCACAACTGAAGAAATGTTTGAGAGTTCCTGAGGAACAAGTGCCAATTCGAAATGTTGAGATAAGTCAAGATCTAACCTATTACGAAGAACCATCAAAGGTACTAGACACCAAGGAGAGAGCTACTACGGGCAAGGTAGTGAAGCAATATAAGATCCTTTGGGGAAATCATGGAGAGAATGATGCAACATGGGAAACAGATGAATATCTTCTGAGGAACTACCCACAGTTTTATCGCAAATGGTTAGTTTCGCCGAATCTCGGGACGAGATTCTTTTTAGGGGGAAAGATTTGTAACACCCTAGGTGTTAAGCATCTTGAAAGCATGATCATTTGCATAGCATCATCATCATTTCATGTATAATCATGTGTTAGTAGAATTCACTTTGAATTGCTCTCATTTCATACTTGTTTGATCTAGCTACTAGAAGATCTTAGCTATAATGATGTTTTAGACCTAGATTATGCCTAGATATATTTTTGACATAATTTAGGGCCATGTTTGAGCTTGTGTTTCAATTTAGAAATTTTATTTTAAATCTGCCCTAGAGGTCAAACCTCTTTGACCCATTTTGAAACTCCTTTCAAAAGTGCTTGATAGAAGTGTTTCTAGCAAAAAGTTTCTATAGATGAAATGTAGTACTTTTTATGTAGAGCAAATGATCTTTTATAAGTTTCTTGTGAAAAGGTTTGGAAATGGTTCAAATAGTGCCCAACAGTTTGGGTCAAATTTGAGTCAAATTCAAACTCTGTTTTGACTAGTTTGATTTGACCTTGCTGTTTTTAATTTTTAGTTTCAAATCTAGGCCGAATTAGAAAAGGTTCATATTGAGTGTTTTGTAGCTTATGAAATTCTCTACAAAGCTGATGTTTTGACTTTTTCCAAATTCTGCACGAATCTCGATGCACAGGCCAAAAACTAGGGCTGACTCGAGGAAAAAGCAGTAGGGGGGTATCGCCGGGTCAAGCCGGCGACAGCGCCGGGCGACGTGGCCACCGCTTGGGTGCCACCGATGTATGGCTTTCGGACACGCGTCCCGTCGCCCATGCGCCCAAAAAGCCGCGCCCACACTCCGCCCAAACCCTAGCCTCACTCCACCGCCGCCGCCACCCGCTTTCCTCGCTCGAGCGCCGCCCGCCCAACGCCGTCGCCGAATCCGGCGCCGCCGCCGCGTTCCGCCGTCACCACCGCACCAATCCACCTCCAAACGAATCCCTAGTGTCGCCATGAGCTGCTCAACCTAAAGCCGCCGTTGAATCGAGGTAAAACCCGAGGTCTCGAACCCTAATCCGCAGCCGCCGCCGCCGGCGCGAGCCCGCCATGGCCGCACCCGCCGCCGTGCCCTGTTTCGGTGTCGCTGACATGCGGGCCCCGCGTCCTTTTCCTTTTCTTTTTTTCTTTTTTGTTTTTCCGCATTTGAATGAAATGCTTAGAAAATTCATAACTTGGTCATTTTGAGTCCATTTTGGGTGAAACAAATTTTGGTGTGTTTGTCATAAGATAGGCTACAGTATAAAATTATGAAATCCTATTTTCTGAGAACTTTTATATAGAGTTTTTTTATGGCTAGAAATGCATGGAAATTGAGGAAAATCATATCTTTTAATTGGTACAAGATAAAAATATGCTTCCTGTACAAAAAAGTGCTTGTTTTTTGTGAATAGAATCCATGAAAAATATCATGCATGGTATGTTATGTAGAAGAAATGTGATTTTCTATTTATGTGCTATTTACCATGTGATCTTTAGAAATTCATAGAAAAATAAATATTAGGGTTTTGGATGTGAAACTTGGTGTGTTTGTGTTTGATAGGTTTTAGAAGCTTATCATACTCAGAAATCTGTTGTCTGACACTTTTCATAGTACAAAGTATTTTCATGCATAGGTTTGGTGTCAACTTGTCATTTTTGTGTAGGGCTGTATATGCATGATCTTGCCATGAAATTTTTATGTTAGCCATTATATTCCAGTAAGATGCTCTGGTAATTTTTGTAGAATTTTCTGAAGTAGTTATGTGTTTATCATAATTGTGGTGCATAGAAAATAGGCTAGAAATATGTGTTTATATAAAGATGGTGTGTATTAGTATTTTTATTATGTGTTCCTAGCATGAATAGGATCTGTTAGTAAGCTTGGTTTGGTCAGCTTAGTAGTTTTGACATTTTCTTGTTCCTAGCATTTATTTAATTATAGGGTGCAAGTGTAGTGTTTGCTAGGGCATGTTATTTTATGCACTTTAAATTATCTTTTTGTCTTCTCCAGTAGATTTATCTGGTAGATAATTACTTGGTTTACTTGCTGGTTAAGTTTGAGATAAGTTACATGAGTAGTTTGTGAGTTATGGAGGTTGTATGTGATGTTTGAGTTGAAAACAGAGTCTCTGTTTTCCTTAATTTCGAGGCTGTTAAGTTCAGATTCAGTTCTGGGTGATGTGGAATGTTTTGTAGGAAATTTTGTTAGCTTTCCATAGAGTCCTAGTTCACTGAATTTGGAGTTGTAGAACTCCTTGTGTGATTTTGTTTTTTAGTGACAGCATGTCGGGCTGTCATTTCTGTTGAGTAGTATGATAGGGTGTTGATTGATGTAGGTTGTTAGGGTTTCTTGTGTAGAATTAATTATGTTTCTACGGAAGAGATATGCACTTATTAATAGCTTGCATCATAAAGCATCCATCCATCATACGCATATTACTTTATGTCAGTTGATATTTGTATAATCGTAATTATATCTTTTCTCCATCATATGCATCATCACAGGGATCGGGGGAAGGGTTCGAGGAGCTGATCGAGGAGCAGACGGGGAGAGCTTCACCATCGGGGAGTGCAGTCCGAGGAGCCATCGGAGGAGAAGAGTCGACGGGCGACCCGCCCGAGTGCCCGAGCACGTTCCAGCGACGTTCTCGCGAGGCAAGCCCCCGGGCATTCTCGCCCTTCCCAATTCTTCCAATTAACTTGACTTGAGTCTTTTATATGTTTTATGCATTAAGTTTAGGGAAATGGTTGAAACCGTTGATGCATTATGATCCTTGCTGAAAGTTGCCCTATCCTATATAGAGGTCTAGGTTAATGCTCGCATCATGATTGCGATGAGAGACAAAGATTCCGGTCACTTGAGGAAATGTCGTGCACAATCACATGGGTGATTGTCAAGCTGCTGTTGAGAACCTGATAAAGTAAAACATGTGAGATTGGGTGGATATTGTGGTCTTTCCACCTGATCAATTAAGGACTTACTCTTTGTCGGAATGTGGTCGGAAGTTGAACGTACCTAGCATTTAGTAGGCTCCGCTGGGTCGTGAGCCACGGCTCGTGGGAATGTTAGGGGCCGGCCATGCTGCGCTTTATCGCTCCTCCTTTGGTGATGGTTGGTGTGGTTAATCGGGCACGGAAGATGCGCACGAGGGGTCGTACTCGTTGCTTACGCTCACCCGGGTGCTCGAGAAGGAGGGGGTAGCCGGCAAGACCGAGACTTTACGTCCCGTAACGTCCCGGGAGTGATCGGGTCCGCCCTTGCAAAGTAGACCTGGTTTGTGTCGGGGTATTCTCCAACTCGGTTTGCAAATCGATTCGAATCGCCATCTCTCCTAGTTAGTGAGAACCGAGGTGCGTCCACGACAATGTAGTCTTAATTATTACAATATATGTTATTTATCATGTGCAACTGATATAATTCGATCAAGTTACTTATCTTTGTTATTTATTCTACTTGAGGAATGATTAATCTTGACTATACAGGACCTACGGTTATGTAAGTAAATAAATAACCCTTTTTACTTGGAAAAGTACAAGTAGTATGCATAGGCGCACTATATAAACAACTTTATTTGTGAAATTAATGTGAGTCGGCTAAACTCCGGATAAAGCCTAGCATGATCCTTGGAGTCTTTTATTTTATTTTTGGACGGGTAATTCTAGTTGAGTATTTTGTACTCGAGGATTTTATTCCGTTGTTGCGGGTGAGCATGTGTACCATGGTTCTTGTAAGACTTGTCTGCGTTTCCTGTTGACGACGAGTAAGGCCGAGGGCAAGGCAAATCTATATCCCCCTCTCATCTTTGCTCTGAGGATGACTATCTCTTTGACACTATTTTATATTTGTTTTAAGCTAAAAAGACTATTTGGTTTTCGAAACTACTTTTGCTTCCGTCTTGAAACCTGAGTTTGTAATAAATTATACTTCGCACTCGATGTTTAATATATCGAACTTGGTTTGAAATACCCGCGGATTTTACTACCGAGCTCAACGATCCTGTTGTGTTGTTGATGAGTTTGAAATCACTCTGAGATTTCCGGAATACCTGGGTTTATATGGACTCAAGTGTAGACCGTGATCGCCCGGTGATTGCGAATTATACTTGATTTCTTATAAATTGGTCGGCTCACACCACAAATGACCTTGCACCACCCAAGCAAGAGTGTGACCTAGACGACTACACGCGTTCCGGCCTATGCCTCGTGCATGGACCTCCCGAGCCCACTACACCACGTCCACCTCTTCGTCGGCGGGCTCTACACTGCTGTTCGCGAGCTCTGACTTGGGAGGAGCCATGCATGATGCACGAGGCGATTGACCTCGCATGTTAGTACGACGCAAAGGCCCTAGAGGCGCCACCTGGAGAGGTGGCCGACTACCTCAACTTCGGCTACAACAACAGCAACGTCGTCAACATCAACACCGACATCGACAAGGCGCTGGAGGCCAGGGCGCCAGGGAAGCCACGCATGGCACCGGCCATGGAGGATATCGACGACTAGGCCGCATGGGAGGCCCTCACCGAGCTATGCCGGGGAGCCACAACGAACCAGGAGCTCGCAATCATAGCGGGCACCATCCAATTCCTGGCAACGACCCCTAGAGTGGACTCTCTACGGTGGCATCGTCACCGGTACTTCCACCGCTACTATGTTCCGGCAGCTTCCACCCTCCTTACGGACATCCTTCCGGAGCTTCAACGCAATGAAATCTTGGTGTGGGACTCGAAGGATAAACCACTTTCTCTTCCTCGAAACCACTAGTAAAGTTCTTGAACGGGTAAGTGACCCTAATAACAAATTAATTTTGACATCACGTGTGTGATGCAAGTTAGTTGCTCACTATTTTCTAACCCACAGTATATATTTGATGCTTGTGAGACTGGTAGAATTGTATTGTAGCTAGATTCTACTACTACTACTTTTCTAACCCACAGTAAACATTTGATGCTTGTGAGACTGGTACAATTGAATTCTAACCAGATTCTACTACTACTACTTTTCTAACCCACAGTATAAGCTCAACTCTCTCTATATAGACCCTTTTGTTAGGTCTTTAGACCACTAATCTGAACTTGATATCATCATAGTGCATTCTAATTTTTTTCCCTTTTCACTCTTTTTAATGTGGCTCAGTGTCCGTGAAGCAAGACTCGGGCCTTCATATGTCCCATTCAAGGTTGAAAAAATGGGGGAAAATATTGTGCCTCGGTTAGCTCAGCCACCGACGAACGATCAGTGCGGTTTCTATGCAATGTGGGCGATGTTTAAATTCCTCCGCGGGCAAACGAAACAACAAGACGAAACTGTGTATACTCCCCAATTCATTTGGTTTTTTTTCAATAACTCAATAAACTGATCTACTGATTCATATATATTTTTCGAATGACGATTGCAAGAAACTCAAGTCCAACAATATGCTACCGTCGGAGATTGCAAAGATTTGCAAGAGGAGCTGGCCAAATTCATCATAGATGAGGTATTGTCAAAATCGGGGCGATTTTCCATTGCAAAGGCTAGATTCTATAAGTCCCAAAATACACCACAACTTATCAAGAGACTACTGTAGTTTGTTGTTGATGTTGTGAGAGATCCGAACATGTGAGCTACTCGATGTCTTGGCTGGCTGACCAAGACCCTCTAAACTTGTGAGCTATTGTAGCGGTTAGACTACTTGGCTGCTGACCAAGACCCCGTGATGTGGACATGTGATTATGATAATGGTTTGTTGATAAACCCGACATTATACGTTGCTGTAATTACGGTCATTCTTATTTTCTAACGCTGCCGGCTATTATAAACCGCACTTTGTTGGCATAGCAATCAACTGCCGGACGTCCAAAAAAAACGGTAGTGCCACTGTCTACAACACTATAGGTTTGAAAACAATCCGGCGGTATTGGCATAACAAACACTTTCGGTTGAAATCTACAACCGGCGGTGTGATCGTAAACATCTCTGTCGGTTGACACGAGCCGACAATGTTCGTTACTATGGTACTGCCAGTTTCGATACACAACCGAAAGTGTTTTGTTCCTCAACACTACCGGCTCCGTTGCAAACCGGTAGTGTTATTTGAAGTAATTCTGTCGGGTCGTATTGACACCCGGCAGTGTTGTCTCAAATCACCGCCGGTGTTTTGACCCGGTAGTGTTTCGAACCCCACATCACTACCGCTATGGTTCTGCCGGTTCAGTTTTTCGGCGGTGAAGGGGGTTGGAACCCGGCGGTGATGGACAATTCTGTAGTAGTGCCTGTTCTCAAAAAAAAAAATGATTCATTATTTGCATTTTAGTCTTCTTACAAAACTGGCACTCCATTCTTTGTTTACTTTCTGGCGTTGTGTGTGCCATTGCGAAGAGATAGAGATGGATAGTTGTCCTTTCGCACCGTCCCTTATGGTCCAATTTTCCAACTAGTTACGCTTGTCTTTAATTTTACAGAGCTTGCAGTATTCAATTTAATTTGACGATAAAATGGTAATCTCTGTTTACAAGAAACTATTCACGACTCCAACCAAACACAATCGCATATTGCTAGGATACAGTCATTCCTATTCTGAGAACGCTTGGGTGGCGTTAACATTTCGAATTATCAATGGTGCGCAGTGTCAACCTAGCACATGAGCTCACATATTTTCATTTCAGCTCACCATCCAATTCCTAGCACTCTGTTGTATACTCATATTGTACTCGTTGCTTCGGAATCACTTGGCCTTTGTTTGGAGGCAGTCGCTTGTGAACTGGCAACTGTAAGTCGGGAAGCAAGTGTAACCCTGTTCTGAAGTCTCCCTGGCGCATGCCACTGACAAGGAGCTTGGCCACCCACACCGTCCACTCGCAATCACAACTTTGCTGATGCTTCCCATTCTTAGCAAGCACTATATGCTATTTGCTTAGCGTGCTTGTTTGTAGTATGCAGAGTTCCAACGCAATACCATAGATGAGAGATCAAGCTATATATCTTACTGTTGGTTAGGTTGGTGGTTCGAGAAGGCGTATATATGGTGGTGAAGTAGGAAAAAGGACTCAAGGTAGCTAGAAATATTGTGCCGGAGCTGGTAGTCATGTAGTGCTACAATATGGTTGTGAATGTGTGGGTGGTAACTAGTGGAGAAGATTGTTGGTTACTGGTAATGGAGCAGCAGTTATTGTCATCGTCATCACCTTGCAAATGTGACTTGTATTTATAGCTCCATGTGATTTGCTTTTGGACATCATCACTCGTCATTCATGTGTGCTGTGAACTTCGTGACATATTAAAGTATTGAATAAATAAGGGCTAGGTGTCTGGACGTCTGGTTCACTTCAATACATTCTCCAATATTCGTAGACTAAACCATTTGAGGGAATGTTGTGGATTTGGTCCATTCTGGATTAATGCCATAATTCTTTGGTAAAACCTCATCCTTTACAATGGTGATCTGTGGTCTTGGGTTTGTTGCAATGTTTACAGATTGGCCTGGGTTATGCTGCCATTTTGTTTTGCATGGGTTATTTGTGGTTACAATTTAGTGACGTATGTGCGTGGAAGCCAAAAATTTCATTTTCACTCTGCCTTAGCTTTCCAAATCAGCATAATATTGTCTCTCCAAAAGTGTCCTTTAAACTTTTTTTTTTTACATGTTTTGGGAGAGGGGGGGGAGCGTCCCCACCTTTTCATTTCATCAAAGGAGTAGACATGAGCAGTTCGTTACATGTCATTTATGGAAGACTAGTAGGGGGTGGGGAGGAGAACAACAAAGCCCAAGCATGGGCAACATGTCTATCTGATGGGGGCAATCTACATGCCCAAAGCTCGGCATCTTCACGACACCCCGCAAAATAGGCGGCGTAGCAAGGGAGGCAGGGAACACACCACATCATGTCGGTGCTTCCAGAGACGCCAACAACAAAGTAGAAGAAAGGCATTGGAATGAGTAGTAGGAATGGTGGATGGCGGTTGCACACACCAAAGAGCTGCAACATCTTCTTCTTCAATTTGCACACCGATCCAGTGCCAAAACCTGCCGCAAAGGCGCAACCAGCAATAAGGTGAGCTGTGCTTTCAACCTGAGCGCCGCATAGTTCACATAGGTCTGAGTCAATGCAGTGCTTCTTGAGTAAATTCTCCCGAGTTTGGATGCGGTCTTGGACGAGAAGCCAGCTAAAGAGCATAACTTTGGGAGGGGCACGGTTCTCCCAAATGAACTTATAATAGTCACAGCTGCCTCCTACTGCAATGATAGACTTGTATATCATGGACGAGTTGAGGCGATGAGCTTTGTCCTCCCATGGGCAGCGGCGAACATCCTAAGCACCGGTGAGATTAATTTCTTCAAGCACAACAAACAATTCTGTGAACTCCTCAGCGGCAACAGTAGAGAGTCGAGGCACAAAAAGCGATCTTAGATCAGAGGCAAGCACATGATGAACTGAGGCTTCTGGGCGGTGGGCGTGGGTGTAGAGGGCAGGCATGGCGTCCACAAGCGGTCCAAGTGACAGCCAACAATCATGCCAGAATGCTGTGGAGCGCCCATCACCCACCTCTACCGTGGTTAGCAGCCGATAGTCAGGTAGAAGCTGGCGTAGAAGCCCAATGTGTTCCAGCACTAGTGGACTCTGGCGCTTCGAGGGGACTGCCAAATTCAGTTTCAAGCCAACGAGACCATGCTGAATCAGTCGCAGTGTGCGCTCCGTGTAGCAGTTTCATGAGCAAGCAGGTGTCATTTAAACTGAATCGGGTACACAATGTTTGTGAGTTTGTGGTGTATTCTCCATCGCTGTCCATTTTGATTTTATAGTCCTCGTGCTCGTGCTCGTGCTCAACATTTCGTGCAAATATGTATATGGCTTCCCATTGCTCCACAAACTTATGAATCCCAACAAGAGAGTGGATTGATGTGCTGCGGTCCATCCATTTATTCTGCGATAACACCTTGCCAACTAAAATTTTCTTTCAGATAGCTTTAACACATAGAATGGGAGCTATGTTTTTGCTACGGCCTTCTTCTTGTTCAACAAGAAAAAAAATTTTTGACAGCAATGGTTGAGTATCAATGGTAGTTCATGACTTTAACCGGCAGTAATAGCATAAAAAAATTGAGTACTTTTCATAGCGAGGGTATCTATCGATCTGAAATCAATCAATCTACTTTTTTATGCATGTCAATCCCAAATCGATTCCAACCCCATTATCTTGCTGTCCAACAAGTTTCTCAACAAGATATGCAGACGTTTTATGGCCTTACTCATTTTAGAATTCATCTAGGTGAATATGCCACGACAGATCATTGAGGAGAGAATTGAAAAGAAACTAAGTGGATGGAAAGGAAAGTTGTTGTCAGTAGGAGGGCGACTGGTCCTCATAAATTCGGTATTGTCCAGTTTACGATTTTTATGATGTCTTTTTGAACTATTGAAAGGTGTTCTTGAAAAAATTGATTGCTTTAGATCGCGTTTCTACTTGGCAAAATGATGAGCATAAAAAGAAATATAGATTAGCAAAATGGAAAACTCTATGTCAACCCAAAGATCAAGGAGGTTTGGGCATTCAAAATCTGTGTATACAAAATAAATGCCTACTAAGTAAGTGGTTGTACAAATTACTAAATGAGGATGGCTTGTGGCAAGAATTAATCAGAAATAAATATATAAAAGATAAGACTTTGGGGAGCTGTTATAAAAAGCCAACAGATTCACATTTTTGGAAAAGCTTGATGAATATTAAAGATTGTTTTTTTAGATCTGGGCTCTTTCAAGGTAAAAGATGGGTCTCAAACCAGGTTTTGGTGCGATACTTGGTTGGGCAATAAGCCTCTAAAAGATAAATTCCCTTAAACTTTTTAACATTATTAGGAGAAAAAATGATTCTATTGCACAAGTACCTAGTTCAGTCCAGCTAAATATTTCTTTTAGACAGAATTTAGTGGGAGCAAATCTAAATGCTTGGTATAGTTGCATCCTTGCAAAATTTAAATTTAAGCGAGCAGAGGGATATTTTCTCTTGGAGTCTAAATGCATCGGAATCTTTACAGTCAAGTCTATGTATCTTTGCGTTAATTAACAATGGTGTTAGAGTGTCAAAAGATATTTGGCAAATTAAAGTTCCCATGAAAATTAAAATTTTTCTTTGGTATCTAAAAAAAGGTGTAATTCTAACTAAAGATAATTTAGCTAGACGTAATCGGAATGGTGACAAAAATTGTTCGGTTTGTTACTTTAGGAAACAATTCAGCACCTTTTTTTTTAGTGTTATTATGCCAAATTCTTATGGCGAGCTACACATATACTTTTTTTGGTTTAGCTCCTCCCACTAGTATGAATGACTTATTCATAAGGTGGTCAAAAATTGCAAATAAAAAGTATAATTCATTGTTATTAATTGCAGTACCGCACTTTGTTGGACAATTTGGTTGACAAGGAATGAAGTAGTTTTTGATAAATGTAGACCAAAATCTTTCTTGCGGTGTTTGTTCAGGGGAACGCGCGTTAGATGCGTCGGTGGGCAAGTCTGCGGCGGCATGAGGACCAGCGGGATCGGCTGATACATGCTTTGCACAACATCTTGAGTCATCGGCGTTACAATTTTTTGTTCTAGTGGATGGTCATCTGCCAAGACTTATTGGTCACGTTTGGTGAAAACTTTTTCTATTCTTGTCTGCAAACTTGTTGCAGCCGTCATTTTTAAATTACGATATACTTTGTAATAATTGGTCTGATTCTATCGGTTGATAGATGAAGCGGTTTATTAATCCATTATCTAAAAAAAGATCATGGCCAGATGCATTCGTATGTTTTTGGCCCTCTGTCCTAAACCGAGGTAGGATGGTTTTGCGAGTTTGCTGTGAGTTTTTTCGTTTTGCGATCCGAGTCTTTCCATTTGTGACCGTTGCTGCATCAACATATAAGTGTTTGCTACTCATATAAACTAGGTGGATTCCCCACGAGTTCTTTGCGGGTATGGAGAAGGAATATAATTTATGAGGAGAAAAAAACTATTAGGGTAAATAGGATGACATGGACTTCAGAAGAAAGAATGAAACAATGCAATAAAATAAAAAAGACTAACCGGGACAAATTGAACTATAATATATTTTCTTGTCTTTGAGCACGCAAATCATGTAAAGTTGACATTACAAATTTCTTATTTTGATCGGCAGTGTACACAGTTTTATGCATGAGATAGTCCATATGCCACCATATACATAATTACCTTTTATTACATTCATGAGTTGTCTACTTTTCAAAAATAAGGATAATCATATGATATTTATCAATTAATTATATGAGAATAAAGTAGTGCCTATCTTATCTTACTATGACTAATTGGAGGCTCCAACGAAGACTCCACGTTAATTCTCACCAAACGCTAGAAAAAAAGAAAATCTTACTATGACTAATTGGAGGCTCAATGAAGACTCCACGTTAATTCTCACCAAACGCTAGAAAAAAAGAAAAATTAAAGAAATTCTCACAATAATCAGAAAGATCTAGCCATCAATTGAAGTCGGCTGATTTTAATAGCCATCAGATCTATCCTATTTTCTAAAAAATTACCCACTTTTACCATTATGAAAATGCGTTAAAGTAACCCCTCAATTTATATCTTAATTACCCACCATTGCCATTAAAACACGCCTCTCACACATAATAACAAATCTTCTAATTGATAAACAACAATAGAATCTACATATGTCTTCCCATCCAGACTGTATTAACAAGCCCCGCCGCCGCCGGCCAAAGTCACGGAGTTCAATCTATCAACAGGGAAAGTAAATTGACTTTTCTCAATATTGCAACAGGTTACGTCAGGCTTCCCTCTTCTTGAATCCCGGTCACTTATTGCCCGGGCTTTCATCTCGGTCATGCCTTGCCAGTTCTTTGCAAGTTGCAGCCCTAGGTGATGAATAGGCTTGGCGAGCTTCTTTCAAGTATATTAGTTGTTCTTTCAATTGCTAAATCAATCTCCAATTTGACCTTGGGCATACTGCATACATGTTTCAAAAACCACAAGGGGACCAGCCGAGACCGAGAAAACATGGCATGCTGGGTTATCACGGTCTAGACAAGCTGGTGCTAAACATCCATAGCTGCAGCTAAACCCGGTGTCCTGCTACATGTACGCCGTTCTTGCTCGCTCATTCTCTACGGTTTACACTGCTCTTGCGACGGGCGCAAGGCTGCAAACTTTGGCCGACGGAGAGAAGCCTGACATTTCTATCTACATTAGTGGCATAGATGAGTGCTCTGTCACCAGTGAGCTACATGTATGTTAATCTTGCCCACTCATACTACTACACCCATGACAATATCAATGCAAATTAAAGTAAAGAACAAATATGTCACATGTATACACATAAATGAACCCCATTCTCTGCGGTTCTTGCTGCAGGTACACAGCTCTTGTGACAGGTACAAGGCCACAAACTTTGGCCGACATAGAGAAGCCCAACATCTCTGTCTACATTAGTGGCATAGATGAGTGCCCTGTCACCTCTGAGCTACAGGTATGCTAATCTTGCCCGCTCATACTATTACACCCGTGCCAATGCCTATGCAAATTAAAGTAAAGAACAAATATGTCACATGTATACACATAAATAAATGAACCTATGTTAATTAATATATTAATAGGATTGAAGATGGGAAATTGATGATAATGTAAGACAAGGTGTGACCTATCTCAAGAAGGTGCATAAGAAGGAAGAGCAAAGAATACTAATCTACACATCTATACTATACCCTTATTTTCATAGATCACTCGCCCTCCATCCCAAGACTCAGAACACTATTCTTGGATGGTAACTCTCCCCACCATCCGATCCAGTTTACTCGCCTCTACAACCGTCCATGCGTCTACCTTCCCAAAGCAACGAAATCACAGCCCATCCTCGACAGACCACGCGGCCCAAAAAATCCCCCTCTGCTTCCTTGCCAGCCTTGCATCGCCCTTGCTTTGCCACGCAGCGCCGGCCTTGACCTCCGCAGCCACAAGACCCACCACCACCCTCCACTAGCGCCGTGCCATGACCTCACAAAGCCTCCGCGCTTCACGCAGCCACCACTTCGCGCGTGCCCATGCTACATATTCCAATATTTTGTTAGCACGTAGATTTTATAAACACATTCTGTAATAATACTTTCAACCGATGATGAAATCACATTTAAACTATATGAAATATATTATTTAGTAATACATCTATTATGTAAGCATGTTTCTAAACTATTTAATTACTAGGGATTTGTAAAAATATAACATATAAAATAACATATCAAGTAAATCAACACTAAAATTGGCAAAACAAAAGTATAAGCCCATATAAAATATTTACATTTAGCAAAATGTAGTTGCTAGCCTTCACGTCAATTCTCATCGGTGCATTAGAAAAAAATAAATAAAAACTTTAGAAATTCTCATAAGTTTCAACAATCAGAAACATATGTTCTTTTTATTTAGTGTAGACTTCGGTCATCATCGTCATCATCAATAACAACCATTGAATCTATTTGTTAACAAATGAAATGAAATTACCCAATTATGCCACTACAAACAATGCATAAAAGTAACCTACTAATTTTGCATCTAAATTATCACCTCCACCACTATGAAAGATATTCAAAATAATCTACCAAATTGGCATCTAAATTACACTCCTTTTCCATTATAAAAAAACATCAAAATAATCCCTAATGTGGCATCAAAACTACACACCTATATGCCATTGCAATAAAAATTAAAATAACTACATGATACTATTTATAAAATACCAACGTCTAGCATTGGGAAAGATAATACAAAAAAGTAAGACATTGGCATTCAGATTACTGCATTATGTTGTAAAATATAAATTAACGTGCTAAATATGTATTTAAATTATCCACCTTACCCATCCTAAAAATAAACAAAAATGTAAACATATGTCTTAAATTTTCATGTAAATACTAAAACAAGCTGTCGGGGAAACATATGTATTAAATTTTACACATTATTAGAAGTGTAAGCATGTTCCCTTACCAAATCATATAGCAAAAACACTAATAATTAATATTAAGTTGTACTAATATTAATACTTAATGATATAACGAGTTTCAAAAGTTGTCCTAAATAAGTTTATTGGTAAGTAAATCTTAAGCACTCTATATTTTATAAAACAATGCTACTACAAAAAAATCATGTGATAGTGTAGTGGTGCTAGATGAAATGACTATTTATACTATTATAGGGAACCTGGGACCAATAATCTTTAAAATAAATGATGAAATTCAGAATAAAATATACAATAAGCATTGGAATTTCTAATTAATAAAGAGAATTTCAATATGTAGACAAATAGTGGCACACAATGGTGTGCAACAATCTAGATTTAAGCTAAATAAATATTGCACAAAGAAGAGATATAAACTCCATAAATTTTAAAGAATGGTCGTGAATGGAGCTGATGTCAATCCGAATGAACCCACTAGAAAATAAAAAGATAAATTCTCACAAAATTATATAGCATCCGACCTTCAGTTGGTAATAATAACTATAGGATCTATTCGATTTTATCAATACTACGTGAATGTGTCAATCACTCTATGTTAACATGTGAATTTTTATTTTAAGTTACTCATTTGTGCCATTAGGAAACATATTCTAAAGTAAATATAATTTTTTTCATCCAATTACCCTCCTGCTATTACACCCTCAAATATCTCCACCCTTAAATTTACATCTAACCACTTTATCAACATATATTTACAAAAAAAACGACCATAAAGCGTATATATGTTCCTATATTGTCCACTCCTTTTTAATAATAATATTAAATTTACTTAAAATGAAAACACATATCGTGACATCATACATATAAAATCCACATGCATGCATGAGAGTGAAATAAATACGTTATGTTTCAACAACTTTGAAAAATATTTTTGACATCAATAATACTAAAACAATATTAAAATTATTAATACTATATAAACGGTTCTTTGCCGAAATTTATACGCATTAACTAAAACATTTGGCACAATTTATTGATAGTATAACCATTACTACACAAATCAATCTTTCATAATAAAATTCAAACACTTTCAAGAAGTAGATAGTTAGAATGCAGACTACAAATGGCCATATCTTTGTGGCATTTGAGATTGCTTTTGGTGAAAATAGTAATTATAAGGCTTAAATATTAATATTCTCTTGAGGATAGTATTAATATCAATCCAGTATCTCCTATCAAGCTCTAAACTAATCTTATGCGACATAGTATAGGTTTAAATGACTATGACTATGCATCATTGTACCTAAGGGTGCAGTCTACAATCTAAAGTCTTTATTCTTGAAAGTAGCCAAGATGTCAATACAAGATATAATAAGAAATGAGGGTTTCTTCTTAATTTCAGGGCTAAAAAACTTTAGCAATCAATAAGGTAATGAATGAAATAAAAATTAAATTCATGACATCATAAATACTAATAGGTATGTTTATCACAAAGACTACATAATATCCATTGTGAAAATATTGTTACAAAATGAACAAAGAGAAAGCAACATAGTTTAATATGAATAATTTATTATTACAGAGACGTTAAACAGTAACTAATGTTGATCTCCTTATAAGATTCTAACCCGTGCGAGCACGGGTTGATGGAACTAGTGAATATGAATTAGCATAATGCAAAATCTAGGAGCTATGGGACCCACCGATCACAATCTCATGAATACAACACACTTTCATCTGGGCATTCTTATCCTCCCAATCTATAAAAAAATGGAAAAATAAAATCTTATTGTTCACACGGTCAAAGACACAGGGAGGCAGCGCGGGGATGCTGCAGGACAGGAGGGCATCGCGAACTACGAACGACACCAGGTAGAGACGCAATCATGTCTAAGTCTGTGCACCCTGCTGCGCCTCTGTTTTGTCCAATCCATGATGACTCTCTGAGAATAAAACAGGACGTCGCATGTGACCTGCCGGTGGGCTTGGCCGAGGCCGTGCAAGCGGCAACCTCCGCACTGGCAGCAGCACCAGTGGTGGCGTGTGCTGGTTGCGCGGAGCCGAGTGGAAGCGAGAAGCCAGCGAAGGTATAGTCGTGAGATGCCACGGGGAGGAGCTGGACGCTGGTGAGAACAATCCATTTTTATAGGCACGAATGCACTACGCTTCGATCCGCTTTGGCTGGGGGTGGAGGCGGGGGATTAGGGAGAACGACTCCAGCTTTGAAGGAACCGCAGCTGTCTGGGCCTTGTTTAGATTGCAAGTTTTTGCAATTTTGCGACTGTAGCAATTTCATTTGTATTTAATAAATATTGTCCAATCATGGGCTAACTAGGCTCAAACAATTCATCTCGTGATTTACAACTAATCTGTGCAATTAGTTATTTATTTTACCAACATTTAATGCTCCATGCATGCGTTCAAAAATTGTTGTGATGGAGAGAGAGTAAAAACTTGGAATTGGAATGTAACTAAACGAGACCCAATTCTAGTGGAGCACTCAGTATTTCTAGTGGAGCACTCAGCGGCGCGTCTGTTCGTTTGCACTGGACTAATGGGATTGAAAGGTCACAATCGAACCTAGTTGCATGTCAGCTTAGTGGAGTTTATTTATATAGTAGTATTAGATTAGATGTAGGATGGAAGCAAAGACGTATATCACTAACAAGCTGCAGAAATAATGGTGCATCATGTACAGAAGATATTTTTTAAGGGAAACAGGAGGAGCAAAGCGCTCCTACTGTGCTTTTATTACTTGAAAATAAAGGAATCCATACAAACTTCTCAAGACACAAAAAACGAAACGAAAAAAACTAAAAGAATTACACAAAGGCTTGGTTCCATTGTTGAATCCTTGGTTTGTAGGAAGCTTTTGCTCTTAGAATAACTAAGGCAAACTCAGACTTGAACAATTCTTTGCAACGACGAACGGAGGCAGGAATCCCTTTGAAGATCAGATCGTTACGAAGCATCCAGATGGACCAGCACATAGTTACAATTATTTCCATGAAGAAGGGCACTTGCAATTGTATTTTGAAAGCTTCAATTATTTCCTCTGTGATCAAGCTTGAAGGCACAAGAAGACCCAGGCAGTTCCAGCAGGCCAAAGCAAGGGGACAATCAAAGAATAGATGCCAGAGAGACTCTTGAAAGCTCAAACACAAGTGGGCACAAGTATAATCTGGCAACCACATATTTTTCCTTTGAAGTAGCTGGCGAGTGTTAAGTCTGTCTTTGAGTAGAAGCCGAAGAAAATTTTTCTCTTTTTTTGGCAGGAAGATTTCCAAAGCCACTTGTAACATATATGAACCTGGTGATTCCCAATGAAATGTTTGTAGGCTTTCTTTGAATGGAAAGAATTAGTACCCCAAATGTAACCCCATTGGTCTACATTATTCTCCAAGGTAGTGTTCTGAACCACTTCATTGAAAAGTTGAAAAGCTATTTGGAAGGCTTGTGCAGGCAGGGGAAAGTGAAAGAGAGAGGATGAGTCTGCTACATTTGCAATGACAAAGTGGCCATTTGAAGCATTTGGATCCTTCACAAAAGAGAATAAGTGTGGGTATTGATGACTAAAGGTTTGATTATGCCAATTATCAAACCAGAACAAGCAACTTTCCCCATCTTTAACAATCACCATACGATGATCCCGTACTTGAGCAAAAGCTTAAGAATATCACGCCGCCAAAAAGGAACCTCTGAAATTTGCAGAGAAGGAAGGTAACTTCCCATTACCATAGTACTTGTCCCAGACCATCTAAACCCAAGTCACATCCAATTTGTTAAAAAATTTATTTAAAAACTTCAGGAGAAGGCACTCATTTTGTGTCTGCAAGTCCAAAACACCTAAGCCACCTTGATCAATTGGAACACTTACCATTGGCCATGCTGCCTTTGAGGGCTTCTTACTGTTCAAGTCCGAACCTCTCCAAATGCAAAGGGCGTCGTATTTATCACCGACTTTTCATGGTTTTGGGTAGGTTGAAGGTACACATGGCAAACATTGGTAAGGAAGTAAACACTTTGCATTAGCAAGCTCCAACCTCCCTACCTCATTGAGAAAATTTGCAATGCTACCTAATCTCCTTTCACATTTAGAGACTAAAGGCCAAAAGTCAGCCACGAAGGCTTTGAATGCTCAAAGGAAGACCAAGATAGGTGATAGGTAAAGTCGCTTTCGACACCCAAAAATTTGGGATAAATCCTGAAGCTTACCTTCATCAATATTAATAGGGATCATGCTTGATTTATCGTAATTGACTCTAAGATCAGTGGATTCACCAAAGGAGGAGAGCAATTCTTTAAGAAAATGTACACGATCACCATCCGCTTGCATGAAGATTAAGGTCTCATCTCGCATATTGCGGCCACGGGGAAATCACCGTCATGAGGCAAAGGGATTGGCGGAGTGCGGGTCATTTGAGTTGCGAGCAAAGTTCAGAATGTCCGAAGAAAATCTGCGGCTAGTATAAATAGAAGTGGAGAAAGAGGATCTCCCCTGTCTCACTCCTCTCTTATAGTGAAAAACCTTCCCTGGCACCCCATTAAGAAGCACTGAAGATGTTCCTGAACTGAAGATCTGTTTCATCCAATTAATCCATTTGCCTGGGAAACCTTTTGCTTGCATAATCTAAATCATGAGGGGGTACTCCACTTTTATCAAAAGCTTTTTCAAAATCCAACTTCAGGATAATAATTTCTTTCTTGGACTGATGACAAGAATGAAGGTACTCCAAAGTCCAAGCTAGACAATCTTGGATGGTTCTATTTTTAATAAAACCATATTGATTCTTTTGGATCAAGGAGGGCAGGACTACTTGTAATCTGTTGGCTAGAACCTTTGTAATTACTTTGACTGAATTGTTCACCAAGGGGATTGGTCTGAAATCAGATACCTTTGTTGGATTGTCCTTTGGCACCGAGGTGATGTAAGACCCATTAATGCACTGCATATTAATCTGTCCTGAGTGAAACTCATTGAAAAGCCTGTAAAAATCATGACAGATGATTGGCCAACACTTTTTTTCATGAAATCGTATTGAAGCCATCGGGTCCCGGGGACTTCTAAGAAGGCATATTTTTCACCACTTGATCAATTTCCATAATGGAGAAAGGAGCCACCGGTTGAGTGAGATCTCTGTGAATTTCAAAAAAAATCACCCAAATTAAACTGGATATCAGAGAAGCTAGAGGATCCCAATCTATCTTTAAAAGAGTTCCAAATGAGATCAGCCTTTTGGTTATGATCAAAAACAAAAGAATTGTTGCCATCATCTAAACAAGTAATCAAATTCTTTACGTATTTGATGGTTGCATGAGCATGAAAAAGTGGGTGCACCGCATCATCCAAGGTAACCCATTTTATTTGACCACGCCGCTTCCAGAACTCTTACATTGTTTCAACGGATGAATCAATGATTTTCCAAAATTGCTCTAAAGTTCCATTCAACTAATGAAAGATCTTTGAACTCCTCTAGATGACCCAAAAACCAATATAACCAGCTTTACCCTTTCAATGGAAACTTTCGGGTTGGACAAGGTATGACTCCAATCCTTGAGAGCCTTCCCGAGATTCTTGAGTTTTGAGGAGATAACTCAAAGCGCATCTGAGGAAGATATGTTGGATGCCCAACCATTACGCACTACCACATCATGAAGTCATTATGTTGCATCCAAAAATTTTCAAAACGAAAAAGCTTGCAACGAGGATAGAAGTGCTTATGGAAACAAGGCGGGGCATATGATCGAGAGGTTTCTTTATTCAGCATGGTAACACTAGAGTTGGGATAAAAAGAGGGTCCAGCGGGGGAGGTAAAGAACCAATCAAGCCTTTCCAACGATGGGCTCTGGCTGTTTGTTACTTCAAGTGAAGTGATTACCATAGAGAGGCAGCTCCACTAACCCAAGTTTACTAATGGCATCATTGAACAAAAGCATCTCAAAGATAATCTGCTCCAGGCTTATTACGATTTGTAGGGTTCCTGTGCAGTTAAAATCACCAAGCACAAGCCAGTCAATATTGTCAGGCATTAAAATATTTTTGAACCAGGAAATAAAGTCTCTCTTGCCATTTGGGGTACATGGAGCATAAATATTAGTTAGAACCCAAGTTGAGGCATTGTGAATGGAAGTGAAATGGATACAAGTGGCAAAATGGTTCTGAAAAATTCTGTGCCCCTCAAAGAGAGAACCTTTCCAGATAACTAAAAAGCCTCCTGAACCCCCCACAGATGGACAGAAGAGCCTGATAAAAGCAAGATCAAAGTGCTCACGCTTAGTCTCCTGGGAACACACAATATCACAACCACTTTGTACAATACGATCTCTGATAGCATTCCACTTTTTATCAGAGTTTATACCACGAACATTCCAACAAAGTACTTTTCATATTCTAGAATCCATTAAAGGAAACTACAAAAGATCTTAACAAAAGCAACTTAGATAACTAAGCTACTAAAGAAAGAAAAGGCAAAGATCAAGCTTCATTGCCTGGGCCATTGGAGGGCCCCTCCTTGTCCTTAGAGCCTTTCTTACGCCCCTCTCCCTTGGGCGGCCCAACTTCATCGGGGCCCTTCCTCTTCTTCTTGGGCTTGCTCATTGGTCCCTTTGAAGGCTTGGAGAGGAGGTGTTCATCACTAAGATGAGCGGGATCCATGTTCTGAAAGGTAGTCCCGGCTCTCGAACTACGTAAGTAGAAATCGAGGTGGCTTAACATCACAACCTGGACATGATTTTTCTTTGCAAATACTTGGTTTAAAACCTTTATTATTTGCCTGAATTCTAGAGCTTCTTTGTAGATCTGAATCTGAGAGTATCTGCTTACCTCTTTTGTTGCCTTTTGTAATTCCCTGCTGAGAGTGGTATCTGCAGCAAAGATGACAGAAGTTCGTGTTCTGGCCCGGCTCGTCCTTTCCAATCCCAAGATCATTGCATGTGAAGAGCTCACCAGGCAGCTGAACTCCATTTGCTACACCAGGTTCTGAATGATCAGAGCAGCATAATTCAGATATAGAAACAGATGGAGCAGATTTAGGTAGAGAGAGGTGGAAAGGATTACCAGAATAAGAGGCATTAATGATTTGCCAAGCAGGAGACTTGAGGAAGCTTGATGCCCACTCATTGGAGGCAGATTTAACCAGCATCATAATAAAGAAATCCAGCCACTTTGGCCGGGATATTGACCGAGGGCAACCGGAATCCGTGACATGAAGAAGGAGGCAAGCTAAGCAAGTGAGAAGGTACTAGGTCCTATTTCTAAATAGCTAGGGACCTCCACATTTTTCCCTTTATGACTCCACTCAAAATTCTGAAAAGCAAAAGGGTCTTCTCGGCAGCCGCTAGACCCAAACCGATCAAAAATCGACATACCCAATGAGTTACCCAAAGAGCCCGAAGAAGAGCCAAGGAAAGAACTAAAAGCCAACTCGATCAACCCACTTTGGAGCTTGGAACTGTCAAGAAGAGTTGGATCAACTAGACTGAAAAAGGTCTGAGCCATTCCAACTTGAATATTCTGTCCCAGCAAATCCTCATACAAATCATCCTCAGGGATCACGGGCTGGAGGTTGGCCAAATTGGGAAATGGCACAATGTCCACTTGAGGTGCCTAAATCGAGGTCGGGGAGGTCAACCTGCATTGTGGGATTTGTAACAAAGAACAATTTGTAGTACGTATGGCTGTTGCGTCCACTTCATTGCTCTGTGTCTTTAATAAATGGGTAGGAATCATCTCCAATCGACCAACTTTAATTATCAAACTTCCATTGATTTCTCTTACTACACTACAACCCCTCGGTCATTAATTATGACATCTCATCTCTAGACAACAGCCTTTCGGGACTCATGCCCTTATAAAACAACTCCAATTCTTAGTCATTGGCAAGATTGAGATCGATCATCCATTCTCTAGTTAATATCTTCAGTGTCATAGAACCATGCATCAAACTAGGAATGAGAGGAATCAGCAAGTTAGTCGACACCTCTTGAGCACTCTTGTGTGGAGGCTATATCAGCTAGCTACTACACCTGAGGAGTGGGGATACCTTTTGGGGGAGACATGGTGAAAGGCAAAGGACACCACATAGGAATGCTCCTCAGCATTTCAGGATGAGGATGAGGCTGCGGCTGAGGTTCTGGCTTCATAGAGTGTTGAGGGGTTAGGGCAATATTCCACATAACCCTCTGAGTGGTCCTATTTTTGTATGGCATAAATTACTCTATCTGAGCTGGACGATCCCACTTGAAGTTGCCCCAGTTGCACATCCTAAATCTTCTCTAGGCCACCATGCACAGCCACGTCATTGCCTCAAAGAACGTTGTGTACCTTAGGCCTTTTCCTATTTGATCCATAAAATGGACTGCAAATGGACTTCAAACACCTTTCAAAGTGTTGCACCAAGAAGCGAGAAGACAAAAATATATGCATCTGGACTGGTTAGGCTTGTCAAGGACATATAGGTAGATGAGCATAAAAGCTCTGCACATGTCATATGTGTAACTAATTGAATTGCATCATAAGAGAGTACACAAAAAAGCTCTGCACATGTCATCCGCAGGATATTATATGCAAGCTAAACTCATGCATAGCTACCGCCGAGCCAAGCCGTGGCATGAGCATGGGCTTGCGCTTAGCGGAGGCCACGATGTGCATGGTGGGTTGAGGTTACAGGTGTTGATTCGATCCGTTGTCGGTTGACAGAGTAATCTGCGAGAGTTTTTGTCTGTTACGACACTCGCGATTACTTCTTCGTCTTGGTAACTGTCCGCAAAGCAGTGTGAGAGTTTTTCTAACACTTGTCTTGAAACCAACTCATAAATTCATCCTATATCTGTTCTCCATACCTATATGGCAGATTCACGGATAGGATGATGCTAGCTATAAGGGTAACATGTATTGTGTTTTGATTAACACAGGACATTCTATCGTAAGTTGGCTATATATGTCTTCTCTAGATAGTTTTGTGCTATTTATCTTGAATAAATGAATCAGAATCATCTCCTACCCACCAAGTTTAATTATCAAATTAATTTCCATTCATAATTATTTCTTAGATCACCTCTAGGTAACAGTCCTCTTAGGTCGATTTCATGCCCTTATAAAAGAACCCCAACCTGCATCCACCACCACCCACAACCCGTAGTCATTTGGCATGGTTACGATCTTGAACTGTGTCAATAAAGCTAGGAATGAGAGGAATCAGCAAGTTAATCGACACATCAGTGCCTTTGCAGTCTATATCAGCTGGCTACTACATGTGATGGGTGGATACCATTTGGGAAACACATGGCAAAAGGCAAAAGGCTGCCCACAGCCGAGGAAAACTGGGTGGATGTTAGGTCCATGCCTCCATTCGGGTGACTCTGGCCTTGGTTACTGTGCCACGGAACCAAATCAACAGTCGCACTTGGATAGGCTCCTCTACATCACCTAGCAAGCATGACTATGCCGGTGGTGCTTTTGACGCAGCCGAGGTCACTCGTCTGCAGCAGAGATGGCAAAAGATAGAGAGGATTGATTTTGGAGCCTAGCTGAGTTGGGAGAAGAAGACATTGAGCCAGCTCAAGTGATCCACACGCATGCGTAGTGTCACACGAGCCATGTGTGAGAGCGCGTAAATTTGAGGGGAGTACACTTAGCATGTGGGTGCACAAACATCTTCCGTGCATTCGTCACACGGTTTGGGATTTTACAGTTTTCATTTCTATATTGGATTGTGAACGATAAGCAAATGCAGTCAGCATGATCACAGAACTTTTGCAGCTTAGAAAAAAATATTTGAAGATCTCGGGAACATTTGGGATGTTCCAAGGTGCCACTGTTATAACCTCACCGAAGCTTGTTTTCAACGTCTAAACATTTGGGCCTTGGTCTGCGGAGATATGCACTCCCTTCAGTGTCTTCGTGCAGAGCAGCAGTGCCATTGTGGGATTGTTTGTTCGTGCTGAGAAGTACCTTGATGCGATTGGTGTTCGTGTGCAGCACACCTGAATAACAACAGACTTCTTTGTCATATTTTTTCCTATACAATTCCAGATTTTCAGATTCAACAATATTTTGGTGAAAAGGGTTAATAAATTGAAATGATGACCGTCCTTTAATATCTTCTGTACATAAATGAAGCATGGGGAGTTATCGTCTCTAGGAGCGATGAGAGTCGCCGAGTCCTCCCCCCTTCCGCCGGTGATCCCGGCGTCGTCCTTCTCCCGTGATCTGCGCCCGGCGACCTCCGAGCCTCTCTCCCCTCCGGTGGTGTTCTCCTTCAGGGGTTTCTTGGCAATGGCTCTTCCGGTCCTCAACTTGCGGCCGGGAGAGTTCTTGAGGTTGAGTTCCTTCGACGTTTTGGTTCTACGGTGAATCACTTCTCGTCTTCAACAGCTAAGCCTTTCCTCATGGTTCTCTCTGTTGGCCGTTGCTCCTTTTCGTCTTTCCTCTCAATCGGTTGCGGTGTTACTTGATGCGTTCTTGGAGGATCCCTATACGCTTTTCGGGGTTTTGCAGCTTCGGTGTCGGGTCTTTCGTTTACAAAGGGCCTCTCATAGCATTGCTTTTCTTATTTGAAGCTTGCTTCTTTTGATTGTGCTCAGTTTAAAGTCTTCTTCCACCTGGCACAAATGGAGGTCCCAATTACCGAGTTGAGTTTCAGAATCGGCTTGTTGAGCAATCGTAGAATGGACTCATGTCTCCGAGAAGAAAGTCTTGCCTGACCGAGCCAATGCACTTCCTCTAGGTGTGCTTCATCAACCTCGAGCTTCCTCCCGTCAAGCTCCCATGGTGCAACCAGGTTCAAATCATAGCCGTTATTCCTCTTTGAATTCTGGTGTAATTCGTTTTAATTCGGCGATTACCGGTGAGAGCGGTCAAAACCTGCATTTGCTTCGCCCGACATTTTAGGCCCGATCCCGCATTTAAATCTTTTACTCTCGGGTTTTGGGCCTCCACCAAAAACTTTGCTCCAAATGCTTGCTGCCGGCCCACTCCAGTTTTTATTGCAAGCGAGATTTTTCGTTTGTAGAAAATGCACCGCAATCGGGACATATTTTTGCATAGTGCCAATTCCGCCTCGATCGGTGTGTGTTGCCTTACGGAGAAAACCACCGCCGTCTTCTCGGATTACTCGACCTAAAGAGTCACCGATCGGTGGGACCGTTGTTGACATTTCTTAGCGCAATCAATGGAAACAGGTTTAAAACCCATCCCCAATAATAGCGCCCGAAATGCGCGTGACATCACCAAGTAAAACCACCATGTCGGTGATCCGAGCGGGAACGTCAGCGGGATAGATCTTGCCATCTTAGATATTTCATCCATAGCGCGCGGATCTATCATTGTAGCATTTCACCCGGAATTATTCAGGGTATCGTTATTTATATTTTTTTCAAAGGAAGGCATGTGTTTATTAAGCTAGCATGGCATCTGAATAGAGGAGCATGTGTTTGTTTAGACCAATTTGTTCATACGAGGGGGTAAGCAATAACGGTTTATGGATAGTGTGACACACACTTAAGAATCCACCAAAGAAAGGATAAAGAAAATAGATAAAGAATAAATGAATAACCTAATGGAGTAATTCTAATGAATCTAGTTATGGCCATACTAATGAATAGTTAGGATCATATGCAAACATGATTTAAGCATGGTTAGGTCTAGGATACAGGGGAGACCCCACCTAAAGTTTGCTTCCCACAGAGGCATTTACGAACTCCTACGGCACATACATACGTGGGGGGATTTCAAGGGGCGGTCAAGGCTTGTCACGACCCGGCCGCCTACCCCCTCAACCGTGGCATGCTCTCATATTCGCAGGTGTCGTAATACCCGGCACCATGCCCGCGATATCGAGCACTACTCTTGTCCCCAGGATCCCCACTTTCGTCGAATGGACGGACTAGAACAAGAGCAAACCCGAAGGAACAACGAACCTATCCCACCTCTAATCAAGTTAGGCATATGATGATCGATGATGAACTAATATGAACATGTCAAGATTATGATATGTAAACTATATACTAGTTCATATACCAACACAAGAACATGAACAAAACTATAGTCTAGTTCATAAGTTAGGCCAAGAACATAGATATAAGACTTGTAAATAGAAGAATGCTCCATTGAGAAGATATATTACCAAAGCACTTTCTTCTAGGAGACAAGCCCTCCTTGTAGCTCTTCTACTCCAAGTGCTAACCAAGAACTAAGAAGAAGAAGAAGAAGTAGAAGAAGAGAGAGAGGTAGAGGTGGTAGAGAGAGGAAGATTGTTGGTTGCTGGACTCCAAGTGGTGTGTGTTGAGAGAGGAAGAGAGGGGGACTACTTATACACTTGGAGGAGGGGCCTAAGTGCTAATTTACACCAAAACCGACCTGGTACACCTTCCTAATCAGACCCAACCGACCATCCCACGTCGGTAACCCGAGAAGGAAGGTTAATGAACCGCCTCCCCCGAGGGCGGGCGGCCGCCTCGGGGAGGGTGCGGCCGCACAAAGGCGTGCGCCGCACCCCCAGGGCTCGGCTTGGCCCGAGTCTCGGTGGGTCAGGCGTCCTTAGATCTTGAAAAGTTGTGGGCGGGCTTTGCTTGGCCCAATTTTGATGCTTTTGATCGATTTGTTCACGGGCTTGTGTTTTGCAAGAATCGCTTTCGGGGATGGCGTACTTTGGTGGAGTTTTCCACTTGCTTTTATTATTAACCCGCAAAATAAAATACTAGACACTACAAGTGGAATTTTATTAGTAATAAATGTATATGAGTATAAAAAGGTATAGTTTTACTCCCTTTTATGGTAGTAAGTTGGCCGGAAAAATATATAGTTGGTTCTGGATTAACAAACTCCCCAAGCTTACCCTTTGCACGTCCTCGAGCAAAAGATAATTACTTGGTTGTTGATCGGGAGTTGCTACTATGCCGATTACATTTCGCAAGTGCCGGGGGTTATAATAAGATTTTCTACTAGAGTTTGAATAAAATGGCACATCTTTTTTCCCACCCTGTATTACCTTTCATCGTGGCGGGGCTTTTTAGCTTTTCTCAAAGTCTTGGGCGGTTGCCGATAGAAACGTTATAATAGAAATACTTTTCATTCGTCCTTTTTGATCAACTTTTTATCCGGGGTTTATTTATTTAGATTATATTTGCTTTTCGAGAAAGTATGAGCTTTATTGCTATATATATATATATGTTATTTTATTTTTTTTTTTGAAGAGGTGGGCTCTACTCGCCCTAGACTTTTGTCTTTTATTTCCTCTCTTTCTTTCTTTTTTTTTTTAGAGATGTGGGCTCTACTCGCCCTCGGACACGTGTCCATTTTCATCTCATTTTTCTCTCTTTTTAGCATAGCCCCATATCATTTCTCTTTTCTTTCAAAGTAGATTCCCGGATGTCAAGTTTCTCTTTTGGACGAAATCATAGCAAAATCTATTTGTACCATATCATACTTGGCAACAACTTAGACTAGATAGAGCCTATGCAACCCACTTGAATCAGGTTTTTCAAAGTTGAGTTTTTAGACTTAGCCACTAAACCCAAACTTTAGAGAAATTCGAATTATAAACTAGGCACAGGTGAAACATAAGACGAGCAACTATTCATTATTTCAACAAGGGACTAAGACTAAACATTTTCATAGCTCATATATATAAGCATTAAGGCACATAGAAGAGCTACTTATTCTATTTTTGGATTTTTTTTTTTTTTTTAGTTTTAGTCATTTTTTTTTTTAGATGCAAGATTGCTTGAAATTTAAACATCTTGAGAATAAAATAAAATTTGATGAAAGTAAATATGCAATGTAATGTTACATGTGGGGGTCCTCCCCCAAGCTATCACGGAGGCCCGTGGGTGTCTTTATTTATTTTTTGTTCTTTTCGAGATAGGCGCTTTTACCTTTACCTTCTGGGCGGAGGGTCCACTCTTTTTGAGTCCGTGGATCGGGACCTTCTCCAATTTTGTCGATTCGATAGTGCACCGCTCCCCTGGAGATATGGAGGGCTGCACTTCTTTTTTAGCTTCCACACCTTTTTGAGGAGCAACATTTTTGATTGTTTCTTTTGTTTTGGTTCTTCCTTTGTTTCTTTTTTTGGTGTGGAGCTACCTTCCGGAGCTTTTGTCCTTTTGTAAAGATCGGGACCTTTTTTCGCTCCTTCTTTGGTTTAGGAGTCTGTCTTTTTTCTTTGTTCCCACCTTTTATTTTTGTTGATCGCCTTGGAAAGCGCTGCGGTCTTTGGGGCTGGATTTCTATTTCTTTAATGCCTTGCTCCCCATATTTTATCCGGATCATTTTGCACTCTTACGAGATTCGGGGCTGAATTCAAATTTTTTCTTCATTGCCATTGATATTGAAGCGGTTTCTCCCGCCCCAACATCAATGCAGTGCCCCTGATGCTCAAGAATGGTCGCCCAAGGATGAGTGGTGTATCTTTAGTGAATTCCATGTCCAACACCACAAAGTCAACGGGACAAAATACCCTCGATTTTCACGTGTATGTCTTACGCAATCCTCGCTAGATACCTTATAGATGAGTCTACCAAATTTGTAGTGTCATAGATGTTGGCTCTAGATTTGTATGTTTGAGTTTGTCGAAGACCGATTTTGGCATGACACTAACGCTGGCGCCCAAATCACATAAGGCGTGGTTGAATGTTTGTGTTCCAATTGAGCAGGGAATTGTAGGGCATCCTGGATCTTTCTTCTTTTCAGGCAGACGATTCAGGATAGCGGCACTACATTCTTCGGTTAACTTCACAACTTCTGTGGTTGGTAGTGGCCGCTTGTTTTGGATGATATCCTTTATGTACTTGGCATATGACGGTACATGGAGCATGTCTAGGAGTGGCACACTTACATGTACTTTCTGGATCATCTCCATGAACCGAGTGAACTGCTCATCCAATTAATCCGCGCCTTCTTGTTCTTGTGGTGAATGGTAGGTACGTTGTATGCGATATTCCAATGGCACCTCCTCCACTTCTGGCTCCTCCGCTACGTGGGGTTACCTCTTGAGGCGACTTCTCTTCTGTTTCCTTACCGCAGAGTTGGGATTTGGTGGGTCACAAGTAGACCTTCCCCCTGGTAGTCACTGCATTTATGTTCTCATTGGGGGCTTAGGATTGTCTTGAAGCTTTCTCTCTAACCATTACTGGGAGGAGAGCGGCTAGCTGGGATATTTGTGTTTCAATCTTCTTATTGAAATTCAACCGATTTCTCATAGTAGAGTTGAGTCCATCCAAACTTCTTGCTGCGACTCCTTCTAAGATGTCATCGGTCCTAGCTCATCTTTTTGGTGAGGTTTTCGTTGATCTTGGCTTGGCCCAATACCAGGTCCTTGAGTGACGGCCGTCGGGGGTTATAATTGGAGTTGTACCCACGGTTGCCTTGGAATGGTGGCCCGGATTGGTTGTTCGACCTTTGCCGAGGTTGGCGATACCCGTTCTTTGTTGATGATGAAGGCAGCTTCTTCACGGGTCTCGAGGCGCTTATCCCCCGAGTGGCCAACTTCACCACATGTCTCACAGTCATGTGAGCATCCGTGGGCGTAAACCGGGCGCTGGCGACTAGTAGAGTCCGTGGCTGCGCTCCTCCAAATTTCTTCAAAGAAAAGATCCATTTTTGTGGCAAGCATATCCGCCTCCTTCACGGTGTGCATGCCTTTTGTGTTTTGGCTAGGGCTCTGTCTTCTCCCCAGCTCCGATTTGCCACCATTTTGTCGATCGTCCGGGCTTTGCCCGATCGATGGTGAGCGATAAGAATGCGCCACCGCCAGCCGGCGCCGAGGTGCCCCTTCAATATGGCCGTGAGACCATTGTAGAAGTTCGAAAGCACCGGCCCAGTTCTCCATCCCGTGGTGCGGGCATGCTAGAATGTATTCTTGCAGCCTTTCCCACCTCGGAATGGGTTCCATTGATGTTCTGCCGGAAATTGGCGATTCTTCCCTCGGGGCATTGGTTTTACCCATGGGGAAGAACTTAGCCAGAACGCCAGCGAGCACTTGGCCCACGTGCCGATCGCTTCCTTGTCCTTGTAGAACCATCGTTTCGCCTTTCCCCACGAGGGAGAAAGGGAACAGCGGAGCCCGATAACGCCCGGGTTCGGACGCCCTTGATAACAAATGTGTCACACAGCTCTCAAGGAAGTGTTGAGATGAGCGTTGGCGTCCTCGCTAGGCAGTCCACGTAATGGATTGGCCTCGCACCATGGTGATCGGCCCAAAGGCGCAGTTCAAAGTTCTTATCCGCCACATTCACCACCGCCCAGTGGCACGCTGGTGACAAATGACTAGAGAAATCGCCAGCCGACTTTTGGGCCATAGCTTGTCTGTTTGGTTGGTGCAGGGGATGTCGGTCTCGACCGCCGGGTTCCGCCGAAGAAGAAGCGGACGGTAGACCTGTTCTTCCTTAGGAGTGCCTCCGGATCAGAGATGAAGTTTTCTCGGCAGTTGGAAACCTCGACATACACTATCCTGTTCTCATCCACAACAGAGAAAACATAAAGATTAGCCTCATGAGCAAATGGTAGCCACGCACATAGTTCATATTCATAGCCAGCTAGTTTATTTTGTTTTTTTTTTCACAATGCCTTCCAAGAACGGCGCCGAAAATGCTTGTTGACATTTCTTAGCGCAATCAATGGAAACAGTTTAAAACCCATCCCCAATAATAGCGCCAGAAATGCGCCGCCGACATCCCCAAGTGAAACCACCATGGCGGTGATCCGAACGGGAACGTCAACAGGGATAGATCTTGCTATCTTAGATATTTCATCCGCAAGCGCATCGGATCTATCATTGTAGCATTTCACCCGAAGTATTCGAGGGGTATCGTTATTTATATTTTCCCAAAGGAAGGCATGTGTTTATTAAGCTAGCATGGCATCCGAATAGAGGAGCATGTGTTTGTTTAGACCAATTTGTTCATAACGGGGTAAGCAATAACGGTTTATGGATAGTGTGACACACACTTAAGAATCCACCAAAGCAAAGGATAAAGAAAATAGATAAAGAATAAATGAATAACCTAATGGAGTAATTCTAATGAATCTAGTTATGGCCATACTAATGAATAGTTAGGATCATATGCAAACATGATTTAAGCATGGTTAGGTCTAGGATACCGGGGAGACCCCACCAGAAGTCCGCTTCCCACCGAGGCATTTACTTAACTCCTACAAAGACATACGAACGTGGGGGGATTTCAAGGGGACGATCAAGGCTTGTCACGACCCAAATTACCTACCCCCCTCAACCGTGGCATGCTCTCATATTCGCAGGTGTCGTAATACTTTCGGGCACCATGCCTGCATATCAGCAGCACTACTCTTGTCCCCCAGGGATCCCCACTTTCGTCGAATGGACGGACTAGAACAAGAGCAAACCCGAAGGAACAACGAACCGATATCCCACCTCTAATCAAGTTAGGCATATGATGATCGATGATGAACTGATATGAACATGTCAAGATTATGATATGTAAACTATATACTAGTTCATATACCAACACAAGAACATGAACAAAACTATACTCTACTTCATAAGTTAGGCCAAGAACATAGATATAAGACTTGTAAATAGAAGAATGCTCCATTGAGAAGATATATTACCAAAGCACTTTCTTCTAGGAGACAAGCCCTCCTTGTAGCTCTTCTACTCCAAGTGCTAACCTAGAACTAAGAAGAAGAAGAAGTAGAAGAAGAGAGAGAGGTAGAGGTGGTAGAGAGAGGAAGATTGCTTTGGTTCTTTGGACTCCAAGTGGTGTGTGTTAAGAGAGGAAGAGAGGGGGACTACTTATACACTTGGAGGAGGGGCCTAAGTGCTAATTTACACCAAAACCGACCCGGTACACCTTCCTAATCAGACCAAACCGACCATCCCACGCCGGTAACCCCCCTAGGAAGGTTAATGAACCGCCTCCACGAGGCCGGGCCGCAAATCGCCTCGGGGAGGGTGCGGCCGCACCAAGGGGCGCTGCAAGACCCCAGGCTCGGCTTGGCCCGAGTCTCGGTGGGTCTGGCGTCCTTCGCCTTGAAAAGTTGTGAGCCGGGCTTTGCTCGCCCAATTTTGATGCTTTGGGTCGATTTGCTCCCGAGCTTGTGTTTTGCAAGAATGCGCTTTCCAGGATGGCGTACTTTGGTCGGGCTTTTCCACTTGCTTTTATTATAAACCTGCAAAATAAAATACTAGACACTACAAGTGGAAGTTTATTAGTAATAAATATATATGAGTATAAAAAGGTATAGTTTACTCCCTTTATGGTAGTAAGTTGACGGGAAAAATATGTAGTTGGTTACCGTCAACAACCGTTGATCACCACCAGCCCAGAATTTACAAGAATTTCTCTGTGTATATTAAAGAATCGGTTGGTCCGAAGTAATTCCTCCCCGCCATCGTTCAATCGGACTATTCCCCACTCGAAAACTTGGCGATCGAGTGCACTTTGGAGTTCCCCGACGAGCCACCGCCGCCGGTGAAGGCGACATTGGCACCTCCGCCAAACCCCCACCGCCTACTCCTCGGTGGGTGAGTATGCCGCTTCTCGACCGGGTATTCCTTTCTCTCCTTTGATCAAGCACGTAGCACCCGGTACATAAAACCCTCATCTTCTACTACGGTCAGCTTCCGATGGCTTACCGATTTGTTGATCCTACTCCATTCATGCCGAAATGGGGTCGGCGAGTGATGGTTCCCCGGCGCCGCGACTATGTTTCGTGTCATCACCGGGTCGGGCCGCAGCAGAGAAACAACAACGCTGCCATTGCCTTCATTCACCCGCCACCGAGAACCACAACGATTTTGGGGTCATCAGAGACACTTTGGAGAATTTTCTGAATCTGAATGTAAGGTTCCCTTTTCGCTCAATCCAACCATGCCCCTTTGGCCAGGCATATGTTACTTTGGACCATGTTGCTCATCGAGATGTTTTAGTCAACAATGACCCTCATCGGTTTGGCCCCCTTCTTTCTCACTTTTCCGCCACACAATGCTTTGGTTGGAATAGTAGATCAGTGGTTTTCACACATGAGGTGTGGCTCATGCTTATTGGTCTAAATTTGGATATCCGGAAATATGAATTAGTTGACAAGGTTGTTTTACGGTTTTGGAAGGTTTATGGGTTGGGATGAAGATCATGGTAATCGCCGTAGCTCTAGTCAAGGCAAGGGTGGATGGCTTGGATGCCATCCCCTGGTTCTTTAATTTTGTAGAAGGAGATGACCTTGAGTCTCAGAGTTGGTCAGTTCAGTGTGAGATTATCAACACAAGGATGCTAGGAGCCATGCCACAGATGAAGATTTCCCCGTAGGACCCCCGAAGACTTGGACCCAAATAATTTTGAATTCTTTGGTTTTGGTCGCCAAGGACAAGGCCCACCACCTCCACCACCTCACCATGTTGGGCCTGTTGATGGAGATTGGGCTCCCTGGAACATTCAGAATAATAATGTGGACCAGAATGATATTGAAGCCCATCGGTTACTGAATGATGTTCAGCCTGATAATGATGGAGAGGTTCCCTTGCTTATCCCCCTTGATCAACAGTGGGTTATTGCTCCTGCTGCTGATGACCCTAGTTAAGCTATTCATGATGTTGCTTTGCAGCACAAGTCCCGACACCTGCTTCCCCGGTTCTTTTTGGTGATCATGTTCGGCTATGGATGATCTCACAGATTTACACAATGAGGCCCCAACGGCCGGCCCAATCCCCTGGTCAACCCCGATCGACGGGCATCTAACCCTAATGGTTAGTGGGCCCCGCAGACCAAGCTAATAAATAGAGGTGAGGGGACCAGCGAGACGAGTACGAAAGTTAACGCGAAGTTATAGCCGCCGCTTCCCCTCACCGTCACTCCCCGAGGACTCCACCGATCGGAGAGCGCGCAGCCCGGCGGAAGTACCACTACCGCCTTCACCGAAGGAAAAACGCGACACGGATAAACTACGGTCCCATTCTTTCACCTTTTACTGATTAGTTGTTGTAACCTAGGATAACTACTTGTCATTATTCTTGTTCCCTAATCCGATTTACTGCTAGAAAGATCCTCAATATTCTATCAATGGTATCAGCCGATCTAGCGAGTAGATCGAGTTTTGGGAACTGAAATCACATTACACAGCACAGAGAAAGAGAAGATCCGATCCGGATTTTTCTAACCATAGCGCAAGTACAGAGCAAGAACGTCCGATCCACGGATCGGGGAAACCACAGAACAGAAAACCTAACCCTAATTCAGATCGAGCAAAAAGAAAGGGGAATGGCTCGTTTCGGTTTTCGGATCGGGGCTTTTCCTAACCCTAACAGCAAGACAGAAAGGGCCGGCCGGGGAGATGCTCCGCTCGCCGGCGCGCGGGCGAAACCGAATGACGTCCGCCGCCGGGACACCGGGGCGTGGTCGCACGCGAGCAAGAAGCCACCCACCACCGGGCCGTGGAAGCGCATGAGCCAGACGCCGCCTCACTGCTGCCTTGCCGCAGCGTGGGCGCGCACGAAGGAGAGCCGAAGGGGAGCCGTGTGCTGTCCGTCGGCCCCGCTGCCGATGTGAAGCCGGCCGGAGCTGCTCGTCACTGGAGAGCAGCCACTCTCGCTCCCACCTGAGAACTGGAAGAGGGAGGTCACGCCACCGCGCGGCCTCGCCATCCCGAACGATGCCTAGGGCACCATTGCATGGCCACTCGACGGCGGCGCGCTCGACCTTGAGTGAACGCGCGTGCCGGCGAGGAACTATGTAGCGGCGCCGGCTTCTCCTCCATTTCCCGTCACCTCGTCTAGCCGGCAGAGCTCGCTGCTCACTGTGGCGAGTGTAGGGAAAGCAAGAAGAGTGGAGGGGGAGCACGGGAAAGCAAGAAGAGTGGAGGGGAGCACTAGAGAGCAGCGCGCTTGACCGGGCGGGGACGCCCATCGGCGGCGCGACGGAGCACAGGGCGCCGGTGTTTTCTTTTAGGCTGCTGGCAGCGCGCCCTATGCGGCTGAGGAAAACAGAAAAGAAACAATGACTCTAGGGTTCAGGGGGGAGCAGCTGGATCGGTTTTGATCCACCGAGAGGTGTGCTGAACCGTGGGATCCAGGGCAAAGAAAATCAACGGCCGAGATCAAGCGCGTCTGGCTAGCTGGGCCTGCGAGCTTTTTGGCCCATGCGCGCAGCTGCGCGCGGGAGCGCTAGCAGGCTTTGGGCCGATTTTGCCAGTGGGCTACTTGGTTCGCCCCAGCCCATGATTGCACAGTAACGTTTTTCATTTAATTTTTTCAGAAGTATTTATGCAAGGATTTATACAAGCTTAGTTTTAATCTCTACTTAATTTACACCAACGTGTTTATTACTTAGAGAGTAAGTGTTTTATTTAAAGAGCAAGATCAGCAAGTAAAGTTTATGATTTAGCAAGTTATACTTCTGAAAATAGCAAGTTTTTTTTTTCATGTTTTTCCGCTGCGCAAGTAATTTGAAGTGATTCTCTTATTAAATTGAACCAACAAGATATTTAATTTGAGAAGCCGAGATTTAAAGCTCAAGAAAATTTAAGCACAAGAAATTTTGTGATGTTGCTATTTTTTGACCAACGTTAATAATAGCAGTATTGCAATTTTGAGATTAGCAAGTCATAGCAAGTTGTTTTAATTTTCATTTAGCAAGATACTCCGAGATTCTCTTATTAAATTGAACCAACGAGATATTTAATTTGAGAAGTTGAGATTATAAGCACAAGTAATTTTTGTAGTGTTGTTATTTTTACCAACGTCAATGATAGCAATATTGCAATTTGATTGAGAAGCTAAGATTTTCAAGCACAAGTAATTTTGTAATGTTGCTATTCTTTGACCAACGTCAATAATAGCAATATTGCAATTGCAAGTTTTCAAGTTTACAAGATTGAAGCAAGTTATTTGTATATCTTGATTTTGACCAACGTTAAATTAAGATATGCAATTATTTCAAGCTTCGGTATTGATGTTCGATAATTATTTCGGATATCGTAGCAAAGATCCGTAAACTTTTTTCTCGTTGTTTTCCTTTGATGGAGCAACAATTTGAGTCGTTGAGCATTGCCTCATATGGAGGCAACTCTTCGAGCACAAAGTATCTCGGAAGCAAGTTTCCAAGCTACAAAGAAGCTCGACAGGTGTGGTGGTGCCATGAGCATGGGCATTGGAAGAATAAATGCCCTAAGTTCATGGAACATCAGAAGAAAAGGAGGATTCCAAATGGAATGACAATCCTCAAAGATAAGAAAGACAGATTAAGGTGGCCAAGCTCAAGTCCAAGTTATAGCAAATTTATCTCTAGTCTTAGCTAGTGGTTCTCACATTTCGCTTATATGATGTCGCTTATGTTTCCTAAGCTAGAAGTTTGATTTAGTTTTTGAAGTATGTGAATTGCCACTTTGCAAAGTTTATTGTAAGCTACAGCTTTAAATTCTAGTTATTTTGCACCAACGTGTAAATAATTAGAAAGCAAGATTAGCAAGACATACCTCATTTATTGTTCATGAAATAAGAATGAGAACGCATTATCTATTAGTGCAAGCAAGAAAAGAAAGATAATTGAATGCATTATTCATTAATGCAAGCAAGAAAAGCAAGAGAATTGATTCCTAATCGAAATTATGGCATTGTTGATTAAGGCCATATTTCGAGGGGGAGAAAAAGAACGCTTACGCATAGAATCAATCCTCCCACCACAAGAAAGGAGCTAAGCGAGCGCGAGTACTAGAATTGATTCACAAGAACATATGTGGACTTTTTCTAGTAACATTTGTGGATGGTTTTTGATTTCCTTCATCACATTCACATATGTCTACTCTCATTATGGATATACTTATCCAATCAAAGAACGTTCGGAAGTGTTAGATAAACATAAGATATTCAAAGCTAAGTCGATCGAAAAAGATCAAGGTAGTAAGATCGAATGTGGGGGAGTATTGTCGGCATACCCCTTATGTACGCTTTTTCTAGACCTCTTTGTAAGGTAACTTATGGAACCCGGCATAGTTGCACGCTCCACGCCGGGGAGCCTCGGTAGAATGAATAGCGAAAGGCATAAAGCAAGATTAGCTACTCTACGTTGCTTGTTAACTTGTGGATAGAGGCGTTAAAACCACTGCTCACATACTTAACGAAAGCGACAAGCAAGTCGGTGCGCAAAAACACCATGAGTTGAGAATAGGCAAAGAACCCTTACTCCATTATATGAGAGTTTTTGGGGATCCCTGAGAGGCGAAAAGTATTTAACCCAAACAA
Source organism: Hyparrhenia diplandra (assembly GCA_015847255.1). Lineage (NCBI taxonomy): Eukaryota > Viridiplantae > Streptophyta > Magnoliopsida > Poales > Poaceae > Hyparrhenia > Hyparrhenia diplandra. The sequence goes on along the minus strand of JADLZK010004962.1, from coordinate 151,006 downwards.
AGAAAAAGCTAGATCCAAAGATAGTAAGCTGCCATTTCATTGGCTATCCAAAGAAATCAAAGGGATATCATTCTTGTTATCCAGACAAGAGCACCAAGTTTGTAGAATCAAGACATGATAGTTTTCTAAAGCAACAAATGATCAAGGGGAGCACAAAGATGGCGTGAGAAAGTAACCTTGAGGAGAAGCGGCATTCGTGCCTACTCCGATGGTGCAAGAGCCCTATTTTATGCTACGTGTTGTTCTTTGGATCCACATCACAAGACACTTGTGGTTGGGTAAAGACTGGCCGACCGTTCGCCTATTGGCAATAGCGACCGCACTGAACCCGTCCTTCGGGGAGCCGAAAGTGAAGCCGTTGTCGCGCAAAAAGCGGCAAGAGCCTCAAAATGAACAGCCCTAAGTGGACAAATTGCTAGTTGCAAGGCCTTCGCGCGTACCGCAAAGAGCTAGAAAATCTTCCATTTCGGATGACCGCATTGTCTATGAATGCGAAGAGGTTCGAATAGAGGGTGATCCCAGTTCATTTGAAGAAGCCATGAGAAGCGCCAAAGCATCTAAGTGGCATAAAGCCATGGAAGATGAATTGAGATTCATGAACACTAGTAAAGTTTGAGAACCGAAAAGAAATTCCTAATGGAGCCAAAACAAGAGATTACAAATAGGTCTACATGGTGAAACGTGACTCCAAAGGGAATGTAGAAAGGTTTAAGGCGTGACTTGTGGCAAAGGGTTTTACCCAAAGAGAAGAGAGCAATGATTCTTTTAAGATCACAATGACCCTAAGAGCACAGTTTGTTCAAGAATTGCATCAAATGGATGTAAAGACAAAGATTCCTAAATGGAGAGTTAGAAGAAAAGAATACATGACACGACCGAAAGGTTTTGTTGTGTAAGATAAAGAAAGAATAAGATGTCGCCTAAAGAAATATGTCTACGGACTAAAAGAAAGCAAAATAGATAATAGAATTCGAAGTTGGGTTTTTAAAGAGAAGTTGAGGACAATTGCATGTATGCAAAGCTTAAGAATGGGAAATACATTTTCCTAATATCGTATGTGGATGACATTCTACTATCAAGTAGTGATGTTGCTCAGTGCGAGAAACCAAAAGGGTATTGTCCTCAAGTTCGGATATGAAAGATATTGGTGAAGCCGATTTTTTTTGGGCATAGAAATTCACCGAGATAGAAATAAAGGGGTATTGGGTTTGTCCCAAAAGCCATATATACTGAAAAAGTTTTGAAGAAATTCAATATGCATAAGTACAATTTTTTCACACGCCCTATTGTCAAAAGTGACAAATATGGGGCATCAATGTCCCAAAGAATGAGTTTGAATGCGATCGATGAAGGCGCGTTCCATACGGCTTAGCTATCGAAAGTTTACAGGATAAGTAAGTGTGCACACGACCAGACCTAGTTTTTGTAACCAAGTCGCTTAGCGTATATCAAAGTAATGCTAGTATGGAACACTGGAGTCTAGTAAAGAAAGTCTTGAAATATTATGCAAGGCATGAAAGGCTCATGAGTACGCGAGAAATGAAAGAAAGTTCAAGTCGGGGTACCCATCTATTCACGCAAAGGAGTTATACGTCAAGTGAGTTGGGACAGTGAATTGGCTTAAGAAATTTATACCCAGTTCAAAGGTGGTTGATAGCATCAATGAACCACTAAAGTTGTATTGTGACAACGAGCCGGCAGTACTATATCCTCACAACAATAAGTCAAGTGTTACGCCTGGTTTTTCAAAGAATACCCAGACTCGCCATATGTGTGCCCGAAAAGTCCACACATATAGCCCGTAATAGATAAATATCGAAATAATGCTTTAAAACGTAAAAATATAACTAAACAAAAAAACTTACAACTTATCGAGTAACGCTGAACGGTTGCTAAACTTCTCGGCTCCATTCTTATTAGGGACAGTTGGACTGGGGGTTCCGTATACCAAGCACTTCGAATAGTATCCTTGGTGACTTCATCCATCTTCTCGTGCAACTTTTACTAACAGATCGAGGGTGGGGAAAAAGCAAGAGTGAGTCCATTTCGAACTCAAAGAAATATAGCAAGGCAATATCTACCCAAAACCCATGATCACTATAACATAATAATGTAGAGCATAAACGATAAATTATGGACTATTAAACAAGCATAGGTCATCATCTTTAATGTAAAAGTTCCAAGGCCACTCATGACCGTGGAGCACGGCCGATATACCGCTTTTACTCACAAGCAGAGGTGTACACTTTCACCGTAAGTCATGATTTTCAAATGCATGGGTCTCGACTCCCCAAAAACAAATGAAGATCATATAAAGCCTTTCAAAGGTTCACCTAAAAATATTAGTGGCCAACGAGCGATACAACCCCTGTTTCTCCCATTCGGCAAACCACCAACAAAGATAGATAAGGTCCTTTGACCGACTAAAGCCGCGAGCCATATAGCCCTCACAAATTTATTCGGTTGTCCCTGATGACCACTTACGCACAAGTCCACATGTTGCTAAACAATTCATATTTAAAATTCATTGCATAAACATCATTCAAGTCATATGATCATAGTTTAAAGCTAGCATATCCCAAAACTATACTTGCCTTTTATAGTTGCTCCAACTTTCTCATATGTTGCTTCCAAATCACCTTTCGATCTTCAACACTCACAAGTGGTCCTCGTTCTACTCGTAGCAAGCACCACACATACAAGCAGCAAAAAGAATAAACTAAGAGCAATACACTAATCATAACAAAAGCTTGAAAACAACGTCTTTGAAAGAGAACTTCTTGTTATGATCAAGAGAACGTAAGGAACGCCGATAACGGAGCTATCGATAAAAATAAACCACTACCGATGATTTTATATTATGGAAGGAAATAAAAGACTACATGCTTTATTTATTTTAATTAAGAAAACCATGTGAATAGCATTAGTTCAGATTGTTCACATCAAGTTTGAATTCAAATCGAGTTGGATCTAGTCATATTTTATTTATGAACATGTCATATAAATTAATCAAGTTAGATTTTATCTTTGCAAAATAATAACATATGTGAAGGCAACTAATGGATATGTGGCATATGCAACGTGTTTGAACTAAACAAATTGTTATTTGTAAACACATTGATAAGTATAATTTGATCATATTAACATTTTATATATAAATCACCGAGATATAAAACCTATATTGATTTTTAGTTAGAAAGCCAATTACATAAAGCATTAATCAAATTGAATTTAAATAAAGAAATTCACATATGAGTGACATGATAAACGTTACTCCCTACATGGAGCACGAAGATACGATTCTAACGCAAACTGGAACGACTCGAATCGACATAAAAACGGAGAAACGGCATACGCTTTTACTGATCAGGGACCTATCTGCGATTTCAGAGAATAAAGAATTACGAACAGGTCCTTCTTCTACCTTGAGATGGATCGTGACCTCCATGGCTCCATGACAGCCATGGCTGCAGCCCAGCTGCTGCAGTTCGCGGGGAGGGAGGGGGCTCGGCAGGGGATCTTGGTCGGCCGACGGAGACGGCCTTGGGGCACAACGCGCCACTGGTCGACCGCGCGAGGCTGGGCCGACCTACTTCCATCGCGGCAGCCACCTGCTGCACGACTGCAAGCAGCGGCGCGCCGGGAGCGGGACGGGCGCGACCTGGGGGCGCACGGCGGCGGCGCAGGTATGCGGGCCAGCAGCCGCCACGCAGGGACGTGGTCGGGAAGAGGCAGAGGCGACGCGAGTTCCACGAACATCAACCGTCCATGGAACACCTCGCCGGAATAGTTGACCGGAAAAGAAAAACGTACGGGAACTCATTCAAAACTTGATGGATTCGAGCAAACGAATATACCACGACGTAGAGAACGACGAGATCTACCTCGTGGTGGAGACGGTTTTCGCCGGGGACGATCAAGATGGCCGGAAACGCTCGCCGGATGTTCGCCGGAAACCTAGCTCTTTCTGAACTTCGGCGAGGCATAGGGAGCGTTAGGAGTGGCGGCTCGAGACGGGATTTTTAGATCTGGAATCAGCGCGTCGAGGAGAAGACCGGCATCTATTTATATGTAGGGTTGGGAAATGTTTCGAATTTCCTTAATTTCGGGATTTCTTTTAAAGCTTAAAATAATTCTAGGATAATCCTAAAATCACATTTAAGCCACGGAAAATACCCAGAAGGCTCTGAAAATATACCAGAAAAATTCTCAGAGACACTTTTGATGATGATGAACCAAAATAATGTATTTGGAGATCATGAAATGATATTTGAGAGGATGTAGAAAAAAAAAAAGGCTCACCGACAATCGGAAAGAACTTTAGAAAAAGCCCGAATAAATCTCGAGAATATTTTAGAGATATATCTATGAATGATGAACTCAAAGGAATGATGATTTAGATAGGAAGAATAAGGTTATAAAAACTCCACTAGAAGGATTAAGCGATGAAGCGAGGATTTGATTATGGAAAAAGATAGAGACATGCGAGAGAGATAAATGACTTACTATGAAACGCGTTTGAAAAACTTTACTCACTCATACCACCAAGTCATGCAACAACAAACATAATATCATGCAACAACCTAAGATGGAAATTTTGGGGTGTGACATCAAGCAAGGCCACCAAGAATGTTGACATAAAGTTTTGTTGTGGAATATAAAATCCAGGATCATGTCATTAGTTTTGAAGAACATAAGCACAGAAAGATGCTAGCGGATCCGATTAAAAGGCTTACCGCCCAACATGTTCGAAGAGAACATGTAACCGTATGGGTTTAAGGGAAAGCCCGTGATTCCCGGATAGCAAGGGGCCCAAAGCGAGAATTCATCTCTAAACGTAAAGGTGCTTGTAGTCGTCAAGTCTAACGCTTATGACTGTGGACGACGAAGCATGCTCAATGCATCATTTTGTAAAGGGGTGGGTTAACAAAGCGTAAGACGATAGATGAGATCAAGGGGAGAATGTTAGGTTGATCTCAAAGGGGCCCCCCCAACGGCCGGCCAAATCCCCTTGTCGCCTCGACGGGGCATCTAACCCTAATGGTTAGTGGGCCCCCGTCGCACCGCGCTAATAAATAGAGGTGAGGGGACCAGCGGCACGAGTACGAAAGTTAACGCGAGTTATAGCCGCCACTTTCCCTCACCGTCACTCCCGAGGACTCCACCGATCGGAGAGCGCAGCCAACGGCGGGAAGTACCACTACTGCCTTCACCGAAGGAAAACTGCGACACAGATAAACTACGGTCCCATTCTTTCACCTTTTGCTGATTAGTTGTTGTAACCTAGGATAACTACTTGTCATTATTCTTGTTCCCTAATCCGATTTACTGCTAGAAAGATCCTCAATATTCTATCAGATCATAGATGATGTACAGTAATAAAATCGTATGCATGCTGGTGTGGAAGCCGACACATGTATGCAACATTTGTGCCACCACTTTTATATCTGGAAGAGACAATCGTAGACCACTTTTGTTATGTCTCTTTTATGATGCAAAAAAGCCATTAATTTGAAACACTACATAACTCTCTCTCTCTCCCCCTCTCTCTCTCTAAAAACAAAGGGGCAACGTACTCAGTTCTTGTCACGTACCAGTTGTAGACTTGTGATAGTACAAGCTTCACAACTGGTTCTTCCTACAAACTATGAGTAGTTGTCTTTTATTTTTTGATAACAGGTCCAAACAGCCTGTTTTAATTGGACGCATTGGATTGTTTTCTAAAAAAAGTATGTAATTTTGAAAACACATGTAATTTACAGAGTTACAGAGGGAAATGTGTAGAGCTTCTGTTCTGTGGACACTTTCTTATTACTAACGACGAGGGCAGGAGTAAATCGGCCAGCACTAATCTTGCAACGCTTGTTTCTATGTCCTTAAGAAGTGTAATCAATATTTACCTGGTCTATATTACCTTTTGCTTCAGGTTGTTACTGTACAAGCCGGTTCCTGTCTTTGGGAGCAAGTGAAAAATGATCTGGCACCCAGCGGTCAATTCTCATTATGAGCAAAGCAAGCCCAATGTCCAAATCTTCGATATGTACATTATTGCTCTAAATACCTGTTGTGTAACCATTGCTTCCACTTCTGTTCCAGAGGAAACCATTGCTCCAAATCCTTGTTCTAAATGTGGTGGACTTTTCTTGGACGCCGTTTGCCTTTCATGCCCAAATGTTCTCCACCCATCACATGCAGAGCAATAGCTAAGCTAGGCATCAATAGAACTCACATGTGTCGATTAACCTCGTGATTCCTCTCATTCCTAGCTTGGTGGATGATTCGGTAACAGAATTAGAGACACAGTAATATGGAGAAAGAATCAAGCTCAGTCTTATCAAATGTGTGTGTGAGTGGCAGTGGATGGGAAACTGAAAGTTAGGGTTGTTATATAAAGGCACGAGACCTGAGAAGGCAGCTTCCTAGAGATGGTCTATTAAATAACAACCAAGGGTTGAACTGGAACAAGAGAAATCAATGAATGTATGATAATTAAAGTTGGTAGGTGGACAGGATTCTGATTCATTTACAAAAGATCGATACAGAGCAAGTGAGAAACTAGATGACATGAGCAATGTATCGCAGAGTATGGCTGAATACTTCCCCAGCATTAATTTTGAAAATCCCAATCCAATACATATTTTGCATACAACATCTTGAGCCCAGCATATATACCAAGGTAGCCGGATTGTATTATCCATTATCTAAAAAAAAATATATACCAAGGTAAGCACAACAGAGAGTGTAAATTTCAGTAGCTGGTTTCAGGGCAAGTCACAGAGCAAGAAGCCTTCCTGCCTCTTACCCTAAGTTATAGTATTTCTCAATGTTAAGTATAGCTTAAGAAACCATCTTGATCCTTATTAAACTGGTAAAATAACAGGTCATTCGTGCAACGGGCTTTCATCTTTGCCTATCTGTATGCTCAATGTAAGTTTTAAGAGAGAAACAATTCATGAGTTACAAATAGACAGAAAAAAAGTGGACACATTCACAAAATAGATTTTGTAAAGGCCTATGACAAGGTTAATTGGTCATCCATGCAATAGGTTTAGAGATTGAAAGTGTTTTCTTCAAAGTGATGTAAGTGGATTGAGACGGTTCGAAGCCAACACAAGTAATGCAATATTTATGCCACCACTTAAGCAATTTGCTGATGTGGAAGGACATTTATTGAAGAGAGAGGAGAAAGATTCAGGAAACGACATCTAAACAAGAAACGACGCCTACGCTGCCATTGAGATGGATGAAACCAGTCGCATCCGTGTTGGGAGGAAAACCATCATTTTTCACACCCCGCCTGATCCCACGCGCCCGCGTCATTCTCGCCGACGCGACCGTGTGCGAATGCAGCTCATGCCGCGGCTTGCCACCGCCATGGGAGACCATCCTTGCCACGCCGCCGGCGGCCATGCCGAACCACACCACTACCGGTCCTCGCGTGCTGCCGCCTGCCGTGGAGAGCACAGCCGCCGGTGGGAGCTTACGCATCACCGCCTTCACGCGACGGCCGCCTCGCCGTCGTGCGGCATACCCACCGGAGGGCCACCCTCGGATCTCGCGACGTGTTGGAGAATGATGGCTTGATTTTTCTCTTCACTCTACGTGAAAAAAATATTGCATTGGAAGCCATAGTTTCTTTGATACAACATCCTAGGCCATAGAAACTATACGTAATGTCTGCACTGTGAGCGCCCTTATGTCTCTTTGGTGATGCAAAAAAGGCCAAGGCCGCCACATAACCCACACCCCCCATAAAAAAACAAGTCCACCTATTCCCAGTTCTTGTCATGTACCAGTTGTGAACATGTGATACAAGCTTAACAATTGGTTATTGTTATGAACTCAGACTAATCTCTTTCATTTTATTGGTAATAGGTCAACACCGCATGTTTTAGTTGCACGCACTGCATTGCTTCCTAAAAAAACTAAGTTATTTGGAAAACCATGCAATTTGTTGGGTTACAGAGGGAATGTGAAGAGCTTTGGTCGTACAAACGGGACCTAATCTTGCAATGCTTGTCTCTATGTCCTTAACAAATGTAACCAATCCGCATGCATAAATTATTTCACTTTTGGCTTACTGTTACAACATTTTGAAAGGTTTTTAGCGTCTTAATGTGCACAAACCATATATAATATTTACCTGCTCACTACTGCCCCCCTCTACCGAGTGCTGGAAGCGCTCAGTAAAGGGTTAAGAGTGCTCAGTAGAGGGTCTACCGAGGGCCTCTCTCGGTAGATACCCCTCGATGAAATTTTGCATGGGAACGGGCTTTTACCGAGAGCTCAAAATGGGCCCCTCAGTCCTCCACCAACCTCTACCGAGGGCTGAGCCCCCTCTCGCTAAAAAGCTAGCTCGACGTCGACGGCGTTTGCCAGCGTCGACGTCAACTTCAGCGAGAGCCCCCCTCCCTCTCGCCAAAGGAAGGCACTTCACCAAGGGCCACCCCCACGAACACTCTCGGTGAAATTTAATTTTACAAAATTTTAAAACAATATCTACTGAGCGCCGTGTCAATTCGGCGCTCAATAGATTTTAATTTAAAAAAAAACAGGGAAACCATCTCTCTGAGACGGCGCTCTATATTACCCTGTGCTTCATGTTGTTACTAACACCCTAGGGGACTGGGATAATCGATCATGGTCTTGGTTTCTGGCTTTAGGAGCAAGCTTAAATTGTTCTTGCACGCAATGATCAATTCTCATGAGCACCAAAGCAAGTCCAATGTCTAAGGCTTTGATTCCTGACCATTACAAATATGTTTATGGAGGGAACAAATAACCAAGACCAAGGTGTACAAGCATGACGTCAATGAGGCAACGCAGCGGGAGAAGAATTGGTAGGTAAATTGGGGTGACACAGTAAGAGCAATCCTAGTTCAGAGCATTCTATACAGAAATGGGACCTATCTGAGGGGTATGTACAGCCACTGCTCATGTTGCTGTCAATACCGCCTGTTGTGCAGGTTCCACTGCTTGGGTTACAGTTTCCTTCCATTCAGCGTGATGAAATGTGTGGAGGAATTTTTTGGAACGATGTTTGCCATTTGTGCCCAATTGTTGTCGACCCATCACGTCCAGTGCGGTAGCTAGCTCAAATAGGCATCAAAACAAGTCATGTGTCGGTTAAGCTCCTGATTCCTCTCACTCCTAGCTTGGTGCATGATTTGATAACAAATTTGGAGACAGTAGTAACCGGGAGAAAGGATCGAGCTTATAGGCTTATCAAATGTGTATGAGGGTGGCAGCGTATGAAATGAAATATGGTTGTCTTTATTATATAAGGGCATGAGACCTGAGAAAATAAGGTTGTGTTTTTATTATATATAAGGGCATGAGACCTTAGAAGGCAGTTTCTTAGAGATGGTATGTATTAAATGGTAATAAGCATGGGTGTAGTATGACAACTGAAATTGGTAGGTGGAAGATGATTATATTCTAATTCAATTATATTTACTACAGATACAGAGCAAGTGAGAAACTTTACATATGACATGGCCATGTACCGCTGATCGAATATGCCATACTTCTCAAAAACTTTAATTTTGAGAACCCAATCAATACAACACATATTTTGCATACAGCATCTTGAGCCCAACATATATACTAAGGTAAGCACGACAGAGTGAGTAGATTTCACTAGCTGGTTTCTTGACAAGTGACACAGCCTTTGGATGTCTTTCTCCCTCTTTCCGTAAGATATAAGTGTTTCTTAATGTTTAAGTACAACGTAAGCAAGAAGACAAACTTCATCTTGCTGCTTATTGAACGGTTAAAACAACACCTACTTTGTAACACCCTAGTGTTAATAAGCTTGCATTCTGCACTTGCATTGCATGATAAGAATTATTCACTCATATATATATGATCATTAACATGTAAAAGGATTAGGAAAGGAAACTAGGGCGGCGCGACTCCAGGTCAGATATGGCGTTAGAGCGATCTTTGGGATATCTAAATGGAGCAGTCTGAGGGATATGTGCATTATTTCCTTACCACTAAATCATTGTGCAGTCCCAGCTTCTGCATCTGTGCTTTCCACACTGTCCCCTATATGTGTGACCGTAACCTGATGGACGACGTGTGCCACGATATGCAACCAAAAGCCCTAGTAGAGCTTGGCTGTGGCTCCTCCGCATGACTTGGCCTCTTGACAGGGGTATATTAGCGGAGGTGCAAATGTACCTCCCAAAAACTATAAAAACAGTGATCATGTCTAAAATTTCACAATATATGCACCCCGCGTAGAATATGTTTATGCACCCACAAGCTAAGTGCACTCCCCTCTAATTTACTCTAGCTTCGCCGATGGTTTACGCCGCGCACACACGGCTAGTGTGACACTACACGTGCGTGCGGCTCAGCTGAGCTTGCTCTATCTCTTCTTCCAACTCAGCTAGGCTCCAAAATCAATATTCTCTACCTCTTGCCATGTTTGCTGCTAACGAGGGCCGCCCTGGCTGTGTCACAAGCACCATTCGCACTGCCACGCCTACTAGGTGATGTACAGGAGGCACTCCATGCGCGACGGTTGATTTTGTTTTGTGACTCAGTAACCAAGGCCAGGGCCACCCGGTTGGAGGCATGGACCTAGCGTCCACCTAATTTTCTTCTGCTATGAATAGCCGTTTGCCTTTCACACCATGTGTTTCCCAAATGGTATCCACATTTGACGTCACTAGCTAGCTGATATTTTTTTTTTAGATAATGGATAATAAAATCCGGCCTCTACATCCAGGGATGTACACAACCTATTATTACAAAAAATTAGGAAATTGAAAAAAAAACAGGACCAAAGCGATTGTCTCGTAACATAGACAAAGGAACTAAAACAAACGGAAAAGATGCTTTCATCCTCTGTTGGAGATTTCTAAAGCAACCACCTCCAAATGCTTGCTCAAAGCAACGAGGGGGCGTCCTTTACTTGCTCAACACGCTGCAACCGAGCCCGTAAGAGCAACCAATAAGCTCCCCCTCGAAGATTACCGGCATAATAGAGTTAGATTTTATTTTTTTAAATATCGTATCATTACGACATCTCCGGATGGCCCAGAATAAGGGTGTGTTTGGTTGGGCTTTTGGCTGTGGCTTTTGCCCCCAAAAGCCAAAAGCCCAACCAAAGAGGTAGCTGCCACCAAAAGCCAAAGCCAAAAGCAGCTTTTAAGGTAGTACAAATTCATCAAAGCCAAAAGCAGCCCCGACCTCGCTTTTTTACCCGCGCTTGGGGTAAAAATTACCCACCTGCCACTCGTTATGAAACGAATCGTTATTTTCTTCTTTCCCTTCTATTCGCATCTTTCCCGTCGTCATTTAGACTTGTATCGCATCTTTCCACCACGGGCGCAGTGTCACCGGGCGAGCAACTCCGCCCCGCCCATCCCATCCCGGGCGACCGGCGGTGGCGCCCCCGACCCGGCGGGCGAAAGCCCCGGGCGAAGCCTCGGTCGGCGGTAGCGGCGAGCCCCGGGCCGGTCGCGTGCGGGAGTCCCGGCCGGCGTGCCCCCATCCCCATCCTCTTCACTTCGACCAGGCGTGCGGAGTCCGAAGCCGGCGAGTGCGGCGCGCTGGCAAGCTCCATCCGGGCGAGCCCCGGTCGTCGGCGCCCGCCATCCCCATCCCCATCCCCGACTCTCGTGTCCCGGCGAGCCCCATCCCCATCCTCTTTCCCTCGAAAGGCGTGCGGGAGCCTCGGCCGACGAGCGCGGTCGTAGAGCACCAGCCGGGCGAGCCACCTCTCCTTGCCGGATCCGGGGAAGATGAGGTGGAGCAGCCAAAGCACCTTCCCTTTGGCTGCCGCTACGAGGGCTCCATAGGAGCTCCGCCGCCCCTCCTCGCTCAAGCGGGATCTCTGCTGCAACGCCCAGGTCGAAAGCCGCGTCCGGGCCTGAATCACCGCCGTGGCCGAAGCGCGTGCGGGCGGCGAGTTTGCCGTCGCCGCCGTAACGCCAAAGCCGTGTTCATTAGGATCCGGCGTCGATCCGTTGCAAAATAGCACACAGTAGCTATGTTCATTTGGATCCGGCCGATCCCTTGCATGACGCGGCTTGTGAATTATAGTGAATCAATGAATAATATAGCATTTTACAAATTAGTAATATAGCATTTTATAAAAATTATTTTTACCTTGCTTAAATAGTTATTTTCATGTGAATTAATGAATAAATTAGTTTTTACAAGCAATTTCCATATAAACATGTCCCAGCCATTTAGGGTATTACAGGTATTTCACGGACAACCTACAATTTGACGGCACCTCTAACCAAACGGCCTTCGCTTTTTCCATAGTAGCTTTCTCACAGCTGCTTTTCCACAGCCCACAGCCCACAGCTGTTTTTTCAAAAGCCACAGTCCAACTAAACACACCCTAAAGCAGCTACACCAACCCAAATCAGTGGCTTAATCTGTTTATGTTGATTATGTAGCCAAGTACACTAGCTAGCTGATATAGACTGTGAAGGCAGTCATGTGTCGATTAACTTGCTGATTCCTCACACTCCTAGCTTCATTGACGCAGTTGTCGATAGTGACCTAGAGAATGGATCGAGCTCATGCCAAATGACTCAGGATTGTGGGTGGTGGTGGACGCAGGTTGGGGTTGTTTTTATAAGGGCATGAGATCGACCTAAGAGGACAGTTACCTAGAGGTTATGTAACAAATAATAATGAATGATTATCGGACCAGATTGTAGTGCAGCAAGAGAAATCAATGGAAATTTGATAACTAAAGTTGGTGGGTAGGAGATGATTCCGATTCATTTATTAAAGACAGAAAGCAAAGAACTAGAAGACATATATAGCCAGTTAGTATAGAATGTCCTTTGTTGATCAAAACACAATACATGTTATCTTTATAGCATCGTGGCCGTGAGTCCACCATATATACCAAGGTAAGGAGAACAGAGATGGGGTGAATTTAATAGTCGGTTTCAAGATAATTGTTAAAAAAACTCTCACAGAGTTTTGGGAGAGTTACCAAGATGAAGAAGTAGTCGCAAGTGTCACAGACAGAAACATCCGCATGATTACTCTGTGAACCGACAAAAGAATCAACACCGGTAACCATGCCACGGCTTGGCTTGGCGGTAGCTGCGCACGCGTTTTACCTTGCATTTTTAATAGCCTCTCAATTTCTCAATAGGAGCACAAATAGTCCAACTATTTAAATTGAGTCAACCTATAGTCACAATATGAGACTTAAGATTTATTTGATTAATTGAACTAAAAATGGGCTTAAAATTATATTGCACGTTACTTAATATGGGGCTTTTATTTGATATAAATGAACTAAAAATGGGAGCCAGATTAAATCCAACACATAGGTACTGCAACATTTGTTCCAAATCAGCGTACTCAACTTTTTGCCATTGCAATATTCTCTGAAACAATTTGAAAAAATCATGCAATTCGATGAGTTACAGAGATGACATGTGCAGAGGTTTTGTGCGTACTCTCTTCCTAAACAGGGCAGAGTATGTCTAGCTACATATCCTTTAAAAGTGTAACAAGTCCAGATGCATATATTTTTGTCTTTGTCTTGTCACTTATTGTTGCAACATTTTGAAAGGTTTTTGAAGTCCATTTGCATTGTCAATGTGAACCATCCAATTACTGAGAAAATAGGAAAAGGCCTAATGTACACAACGTTCTTGGAGGCAATAATGTGGCCTATGCTGGCCTAGAGAAAATTAGGAAGAAGTGCCACTAGGGGCAACTCGAGGTGGCATTGTCCGGCTCAGAGCAATCTGTGCAATGCAAAAATAGGACCAGTCTGAGGGATACGTGCAGTAGCGCAGTATTGCCCTAACCCCTGGACACACTATGCAGCCTCAGCTTGAAGTGCTTCAGTGTGTCAGCTTGTTGTCAAATGCAGAGGAGGGATGTGGTGTCGTTTGCCTTTCACCCTGTCTCCCCCAAATGGCATCCACCCCTCAGGTGCAGTACCAAGCTGATATAGCCTCCAGTGCTCATGTGTCGACTAACTTGCTGATTCCTCTCACTCTAGCTTGATGCATGGTTCTATGACACAGTTGAAGATACTTACAGAGAATGGATGATCGAGCTCAGGCTGCTTGCCAATGACTCAGAATTGTTGTGGGTGGCGGTGGAGATGAAGGTTGGGGTTGTTTTATAAGGGCACAAGTCCTGAAAAGGCTAGCTGTTGCCTGGAGATGATGTCATAAATAATGACTTGAGGGGTTGTAGTGCAGTGAGGGAAATCAATGGAAGTTGGATAATTAAAGTTGGTTGGTTGGAGATGATTCCTATCTGTTTATTATAGACATAGAGCAGTGAAGTGGATGCAATAGCCACGTACTACAGATTGTTCTTTATTTGTTAATCAAATCCCAGTACATGTTTTCTGTATAGCATCGTGACCATGTGCCTGCTGTACCAAGGAAGTTTGCGCCATAATCGTAGCCGTAGCCAACGCTGTGTGCGCATTGCGCCACCACCGCGACCAGCACCATGTCCTTGTTCTCCGTCGCCTACGCCATCGAAGCTGTTGCCACCAAAACCAGCACCATCTACTCCCGTCGTCAACATACCAGCAGTCACTTGCGCATACGATGGAGAGAACAAATAGAGAGTAGCGCCTAGGGTTTGTGCGTTGATTGCACCAAGATCAAAACCAGCGCCAAGAAATGTCTCAGCTAACTTTTGTCCATGGCAGCGTCCGCGACCTGTCAGCGCATAAGGCCCACACTGAGGTTGATCATTGGAAGACCCACCTGTCCCTAATGGGCTTCGTCAGGAGTACTAGTGCAGCATGGAGACCAGTTCAGTCCAATTTTGAAAATCGGTTGCAACGTAGACACCGGATCAAATGTGTTTTGAATTTCAAACAGTGATCGCTGATCCTTTTCCTGGATTGCATGGAATCCTAGTTCACAGCAGTCTACAAAAATGGGACGGGCTATGTACAACCACAGCTCATGTTGCTCTAAATACCAACTAGTGCGTTGCCACTGCTTGCGCTCCACTGTCCTTCCATTGGCATTCAGCGAGGTAAAAAATGTGTGGAGGAATTTTATGGGACGCTGTCTGCCAATCGTGGCCAAATGTTGCCCACCCATAAGTCCAGTGCAGTAGCAAGCTTCAATACGCATGAAAAGATCTCACCACGTGTCGATTAACCTCCTGATTCCTCTCACTCCTAGCTTGCCGGATGATTTGATAACAAATTTGGAGACAGTAATATGGAGAAATGGATCGATCTCAGGCTTGGCGGATGATTTGATAACAAATGTGTGTGTGGGTGGCAGCACTCAGCAGTTGAAATGAAATTGAAGGTTGTGTTTGTTATATAATGGCACGAGAACTGACAAGGCAGTTTCCTAGTGATGGTGTATTAAATAATAATAACCAAGGGCTTTACTGGAACAAGAGAAATCAATGAAAGTATGATAATTAAAGTTGGTACATGGAGATGATTCTGATTCATTTACAAAAGATACAGAGCAAGTGAGGAACTAGAAATAATGGCAATGTATCGCAGAGTATGGCCGAATAATTCCCCAATAAAATTTTTGTGAATCGAAATGCACTACTTATTTTGCATAGTACATCTTGAGCCCAGCAATATATACCAAGTTAGTACTGGTTTCTGGACAATTGACAGAGCAAGAAGTCTTCTTCCCTCTTACCCTAAGTTATAAGTATTTCACAAAAGTTAAGTACAACTAAAGAAACAAGGGAATGTCCATCTTGGTCCATAATAAACTTGTAAAATAATTGGTCATTCGTGGGGGCTTTCATATTTTCTTATTTTATGGTCAATGTAAGTTTTAAGGATGAAAGGGCCTCTAGCCTAGTGGTTACATCATCTTAGTAGCACTCAGCAGACCTGAGTTCGACTCCTTAACAACAATTTAAACAGATCTGCATTTATTAAAATAATATAATAGGATGTGTTTTCCTTTGCTGACTTCAGTCAAAAAAAGTGTAAGTTTTAAGGGAGAAACAATTCATGAGTTACAAAAGACACAGAAAGTTGGTTGGTTCTCAAAATAGATTTTGGGAGGCCTATGACACGGTTAGTTGGTCATTCCTGCAATAGGTTTTGTTCAAAGTGGTGTAAGTGGATTGAGACGGTGTGGAAGCCGACAAAAGTGTTTGGATGCTGGTGTGTGGAAGCCGACACAAGTAATCCCCAACATATATGCCACCACTTTTATTTCAGGACCAGATAACTGTAGAGCACTTTTGTTATGTCTCTTTGGTGGTGCAAAAAGGCCGAGGCCGCTACATAACCCACATCCCACACACAAAAAAAAAAAAAAAAAAAAAAAAACAAGTCAATGTATTCCCAGTTCTTGTCACGTACCACCTGTGACTTATGATAGGACAAGCTTAACAACTGGTTATTGTTATGAACTAGGACTAATCTCTTTTATTTTATTCATAAAGGACAACACAGCTTGTTTTACTTGCACGCACTGCATTGCGACTTTCTAAAAAAACTAGGTTATTTGGAAAAAAAAAACCATGCAATTTATTGCGTTACAGAGGGAATGTGAAGAGCTTCGATATACACTCACTAACGAGGCAGGGGGTAAATCGGTCGGCACTAAGGCCTCATTTGGTATGGCTCCACTTCTACGGCTCCACTTTATTCATAAAGATTTTTTTTTTTTTTTTTTTTGCTTCAGCGCCATGAACAGCTCTATCGGTAGAGCTGGAGCCGTTTTTTAATAAACCGTTGCAAAACAACTTTACATGTAGAGTTCCAAAAAATATGCTTTCACATAACCCCAATGCAAGGCCTACCAGACGAGGTGAAGCTAGGTGAAGCCACTACTTTTGTTCCACCTTTCATATTTCCTTGGGGGAATCCGTTTGTTTTTACCCTATTTAGAACAAAAATAACTCCAAACAGCTTCATGAGTCATTGGAGAAGCTGTGCCAAATGGGGCCTAATCTTGCAATGCTTCTCTCTATGTTCTTAACAAATGTAACCAGTCCCTATGCATAAATTATTTCACTTTTTTGGCTTATTGTTACAACATTGTGAAAGCTTTTTAGCGTCCATTTGTCTATGTGCACAAACCATATAATATTTACCTGCGTGTTGTTACTGACACCATAGGGCATTGGAATAATCAGGGTCTTGGTTTCTGGCTTTGGGAGCAAGCTTAAAATGCTCTGGCATCGCAATGCTCAATTCTCATGAGGAGCAAATAGCATGTCCAATGCTAACCAGGCTTTGCTGCCTGACCATTGCAAACATGTTTATGGAGGGAACAAATAACCAAGACCATGGTGTGGAAGCATGACGTCATTGAGGCAACGCAGCCGCAAAAGAAATTGAAGGTAATTGGGGTGACACAGTATGCAATCCTGGTCCAAAGCATCCCTGTACAGAAATGGGACCTGTCTGAATACTGCTCGTGTTGCTCTAAATACTGCCTGGTGTGCGGTCACTGCTGGCGCTTCATTTTCCTTTTCTGCAATAGGTCCAGTCATGCCCAAATGTTGTCCACCCATCCGGTCCAGTGTGGTAGCTAGCTTAAATAAGCATCAAAAGATCTCCTGTGTAGATTAACCTCCTGATTCCTCTCACTCCTAACTTGGCTGATGATTTGATAACAAAATTTGAAGACAGTAAGCTGGAGAAAGGATCAATCTCAGGCTTGGTGGATGATTTGATAACAAATTCGATAACAAATGTGTGTGTGTGTGTGTGTGTGTGTGTGTGTGTGTGGCAGCGGATGAAATGAAATTGAAGGTTGTGCTTGTTATATAATGGCAAGACCTGACAAGGCAGCTTCCTAGAGATGGTGACCAAGGGCTGTACTGGAACAAGAGAAATCAATGAAAGTATGATAATTAAAGTTGGTAGGTGGAGATGAGTTTGATTCATTTACAAAAGATACAGAGCATGTGAGAAAGAAGAAAAAAAATGGCAATGTACGGCAGAGTATGACTGAATAATTCCCCAACATTGATTCTGTGAATGCTATTGGACGATAGCCAACAGGATTAGATTACTTGATGAGTGTTTACACAAGATGGATTACATATATAAAGGGGAGAAGGGTCAGCCGAAGAGGCCTGACCAGCCTGGAAGAGGCACAGGAAACTAGGAGAAGGGTCAGCCGAAGAGGCCTGACCAGCCTGGAAGAGGCACAGGAAACTAGGGGATTTGACTAACAGCTAGATAGATAATTAATTCTAACAACACCCCCGCAGTCGAACGCCGGTAGAACGGACGCTCAGACTGGAGCGAAAATCTGTAAAACGGAAGAAGGAAGCCCCTTGGTGAAGACATCAGCGAACTGCATGGTGGTGGGTACGTGAAGAACACGGACAGCACCAATGGCCACTGCTCCCGGACGAAGTGGGAGGTCGATTTCCACATGTTTGCGCGCTGATGCTAAACTGATTGGTGGAGAGGAAGACGGCGCCGACATTGTCGCAGTGGGTGGCTGGAGGTTAGGGTAACAAAAGCAGCCAAACGTGCGAAGATCATGGTAGGAAGGGAGCTTCCCATAGAGGGCGAAGAAAGGAGTGCCCATATGTTGTGTCTTCGTAGGGAGGCGATTTAGAAGGTGGGTGGCAGTGGCGAGGGCATCAGCCCAATAGGAGGGGGGGCATGGAAGCCCGGAAGAGAAGGGTGCGAAAATAACATTGGTGGTGGTGCGATCATACGCCGGCTTTCCCGCTCGCCGGGAGGTGTAAGGACAGACATGCGAAGGGAAACGCCGTGAGCGAGAAAGAATGCGCGAGAGGTGGAATTGTCGAACTCTCGCCATTGTCGCATTGCACCGATTTGATGGTGCAGCCAAACCGAGTGGAGGCGTAGTTTAAAAAATTGGAGATGGCAGAGAAAGCGCCGGACTTTAACCGAAGGGAAAAGTCCGTAGAGAAAATGAGAGCAATCATCCAAAATTACTAAAAAATATTTGAATCCGCATACAATCGACAATAGGCGAGGTCCGTAGGTCACAAAGTATAAGATCAAAAATTTTAGACGCCATGCGAAGAAGAAGTAAAAGGTAAACGAACATGCTGTCCTAGCCGACAAGCATGACAAGGAGTCATCTTCAAAGCGGGCTGCCGACGATGGAGGAAGACTGACGGGCGCTGAAGGGCAACTTTGCCGGGTGACCCAAACGCCGGTGCCGTGGGTGGAGGAAGGAGTTGCCACAAGAGCACAAGGTCCAGAGGGTGAAGATGGCAGCTGCAAAGTGTAGAGCAGCCCCGGGCTCTCACAACGAAGGAGGAGGTTCCTGGAATGAAGATCCTTCACAGAAACACCAAGAGGGTCAAACTCAACTGAAACATTGTTGTCAGATGTGAACTTGCGAACAGAAAGAAGATTTTTAATGATGTCAGGAGCTATGAGGACATTGTTGAGTTGGAACGGGCCAGGAAGAATGGAGTATCCAGTGCCAACAACTGGAAGAGTGGCACCATTTCCGACAACAATGGAGGAAGGAACAAGTGTGGAAGGAGAAGTGGTGACCATACCAGGGTTGGAGGCGATGTGGGACGAAGCGCCCGAGTCAAACACCCATTCGGTGCGCGAAGGCGGGGTGAGGGAGACGGTGCTGAAGGCGTTGGCGAGCGCCGGGTGTCCGGGTGACCAACAGGGAGGTGCCTCGATGGGGCGCCCGGAGCAGCGGTCCCGTGCCGGAAGGCGGGTAGAAGACCGGAGGAGCGCCGGGCATCATAGCTCGCCCGAGCGAGGCGGCGGTCCACGTGCCGCCGGGTGTGGTCCTAGGCCACATATGGATGGACCCGGTCCATGGGTTGAGGTAGGATGGCCATGGCTGGCCACCGGTGGCCCTCCAGTGGAAGCCGGCAGGAGAGGCGCCTTTGTGAGCCGCCTTGGCCGCGCCGCCACGACGGCGACAAATTACGAGTATTGCCACCAAAGAACGGGGGGCGGAGGGGCAGGCGCCGAAGACGGCGGAGGGGGCAGCCGGCTTGCTCGACGAGGAAGCAAGCAGAGCCGAGGAGCGGGTGGGTGGCTGCCATGTTGAGCTCTGCCAAACGCAGATTAGCGCGGACATCGGCGAAGGAAGGGAAGGGCGGCTGCCGAGACGAGCTGTGAGATGAACTAGAAGCGCTTCATTGAGCCCCCGCAGACGTTAAGACAAGAGTCCGTCCTCGACAGGTTCGCCAAGGTCGCTAGAGGGCGCCAGCCATGCTCTTCATCTTGCGGCAAGTAGTCGCCGATGGAGAGGGCACCGGGACAGGTTGCGGAACTCGGGCGCCGAGGAGCATGGCGCTGATTCGCGTTGTTCAAGAACCGCTGTTCAAGACCAAGCCACGCAGCGCGAGTGGAGACGCCGTCACGCTCATGGATGATGTCCAGGAGATCGCCGGAGATGGTGTTGAAGATCCAGGACACAACCACGTAGTCCATGTGAGACCACGCGGGATCGTGGAAGCGGGAGACGCCGCCAAGACGTGATCCTTCAGCGCGAACCGGCCGAGGATGAGGAGGATGTAGCCACGCCACTTGGAATAGTTCGAGGCCTGGAGGTCCAGAACAATCGGGATCAGGTTCTTGATGTTCTGGATGGCGGCGGCCTGGCTGTGCAGGTGAGCGATGGCCGCGGCGTCGGAGGTGATGGATTGGTCGTCGTCGTCGCCATGGGATTCATCATCGCGAGACGGTCCCAACAACGGCAGCCTTCGCCCCAGAGCGCCGCCTCCGCGTGCTCCTTCTCGAGGGCGTCAGCGGCAGCGCGGACGCGGTCCTGGGCATCAGCAGCGGACTTGAGGAGGTTGGCCTCCTCCTGAAGCTGCTTGCTGCGCTCGATGTTGGTGGAGTGCGGGACGCGGCCTCGCTACTAGTTTCGGGCGGCGGCGAGAGCTTCACACGCAGCATGATGGCAGCAGCCGCCGTGGAGGCACCGAGGCGGAGGCCATGGCGACGACGGGCGCGCTGGCGCAGCCAGCCAGATGGGCGCGCCGGCGGCGAAGCGGGCGCAGCACGGTGCGTGGCATGCGCGCGCGAGAATCGAAGAGAGAGGGCGCTGCACGAGGCGGGCGCCGGGAAGAGCGGAAGCGAGGGAGAGGAAAGAGTTAAGCAGATACCATATTGGACGATAGCCAACAGGATTAGATTACTTGATGAGTGTTTACACAAGATGGATTACATATATAAAGGGGAGAAGGGTCAACCAAGAGGCCCGACCAGCCCGGAAGAGGCACAGGAAACTAGGGAGAAGGGTCAGCCGGCGAGGCCTGACCAGCCTGGAAGAGGCACAGGAAACTAGGGAATTTGACTAACAGCTAGATAGATAATTAATTCTAACAAATGCAAATGCAGTACATAGTTTGTATACTACATCTCAAGCCCAGCAACTATATATACCAATGTAAGCACAACAGATAGAGTAGATTTCAGTAGGTGGTTTCAGGACAAGCGACTGTGCCAGGATGTCTTCGGCCCTCTGTCTCTAAATTTGTTTTTTACAACAAAAACTGTGGGGAAGATCCCACTGTGGCAGCCATTTTCATTTATAAATGCAAAAAAAGAAAAGAGTTTATACATACAATTTATAATTGAAGGCATCAAGCCAAACACAAAAAGGATGACCTCAGGTCATCTTTAAATCTACAGGACTGAAGTAAACATTGACTTTTGAAGTTCCTAAACCATCTGGCTAGAGTCGGCTCATGTCTTTGGAAAACCTTGTCGTTTCTTACCTTCCAAATCTCCCATGCTGCTATCAGGGCAGCTTCAACAAAGCAAGGAATGGTATGGGTACTTCTTGCTTGTAAGAACCAGTCAAAGTTCTGCAAAGTGGCATCCCAATCCATGCCAATCTTTGCCCAACAGCTTTGAGCAAAAGGGCAGTCGAAGAAAAGATGCTCAATGTGCCGGCACTGGAGTATTGTCTTGGTGTTTAGTCTATCCACTAAGACCAGCCAAGCAGAAAAAAAAAATTACCGAAAGTCAAGTAAAAAAAAATTGGATGAGTTTCCGCTGCACTGAAGCCATGGGCATACTATCGACGTGAAGTGTACCTATTTCCCAACACTGGAGCCCAGTGATCAATCTCATCCTGATCATAAGGAAGGTTTTGCAATTGCAATTGAAGCGCTTCTAATTCATCCAATGCTTCCGTGGAAAGAGGCAGCATCAAGAGGGTGACTAAGTCTTCTGCTTAATTGCATAGCTTCAAACACTAAAATACCATCACTTCTAACAAAGGATGAAAGTCTTCTAACCATGAATCTTTCCAAAACCTCTGTATCTAAGTTATAGATATTTCTAAAAACATTATGTACAGCTTAAGAAAAAGGGAATGTCCATCTTGGTTCTTATTAACCTGGTTAAACAATTGATCAGTCGTTTATTTTATGATTTCCCTGTACCTTTTTATTCATGAAAAGACTAGAAAATAGATGCTAAAATTGGGATAACTTATTAGAGACAATGACTTCAGGAAGAGGTTGAATTGAATATCCACCAAATCAATCTTTCTGGTGGCTAGCTGATTATCTTCACCAATCTTAGTGAGGCATTTGTCCACTAAAGTTGATCCAAGTAATTTGTTTTTCCGGTGATTTTAAACAAGAAGTTGTCAATAGTGTTAACCCAAATATTACTCTCTGACTTTTTATGTGTATGTGAAGCATGAGGAGATACTTGCAACATGCCACAGAATAATTTTTAAATAATTTAATTGCTTCTGCATGTGCCGGATGGGCGGGCCTGGTGCAAGTGGTAGTGCTCTACCGCCTGTAACCGGAAGGTCCCGGGTACAAGCCCCAGCCTCCGCATATTGCACATGGTGCGGGTAAGGCTTGGCGCTAAAATACCCTTTCCCAAACCCCGCAAAGTGCGAGAGCCTACAGCACTGGGTACGCCCTTTTGCAAGGCCTTATGTACCAAACTAATTTCTCTGCATATAACATGGTTTTATGAATGCCTTACACTTTGTCTACAGAAGTTTACTTGAGTGCCTTGTTTTGTATAACCCTAATGCATACCCTGAGACAATCTAACACAAGTGCAGTATTTCTTTACTGTCAACTCTGAATATAAAAACACAATGTCAAATGTGCTGTGCTGACCCTTTAGTATGTGATGACTTCCCTCTACCTTTTGTTCAAGACAAGACTGGAAAATAGATGCTGCAATTGTGAAACTTAAGAGATAATAATGTAGAGGTTGGTGAAGTATTTCGATCTTAGTGACATATTTTCACCGAATTAATTAGCCATGTGTCCTGCTAGATTCTGGATGCATACCCAACATGAAGAAATAGTGTGAAATTTTGCAGGAGCACTATCGGAGTGGCCTGCCAGGACATGTTGCCATGTTGGAATGGTGGTCGTTTCAAGTCTGCTTCTGCACTAGTTGTCGCTGCTTGTGTTGCTGGATTTTCTGATCCCTCTTCTTCGAATGTTACCATTTTATTGCTCATTGGTGTTGCTGGTGTAACCAGTACTGCAGGGGCACAGCGAGCTCAAAGACATCTAGCACGAACATATATACACACGCAAGCTCAGCTACTCCAAGATGATTTGATGTTATAAATAGCGAAGCGAGCAAACGCTTGTACTGGAGACAATAAAATGTATGCCCATTTGACTATAAGTAGCGGTGTGTACTGGGTGTGACTGTGATATACGTACAATATATAGACGACCCCAGTTTCTCAGATACAAAAAGCCAGCCAGCAAGGGACTCGTCCACTAACGTGAAGTGAGAGAAATTAGACAGGCCTAGCCATACTTCAGCATTCTACTGCTGCTCATCCAAGAGCAAGGTGAAGCAGGAAGCAGCAAAGGACATGTTGGTATGACATTTTCTGAAGAACGTGTAATTCGGGTGATCCAAAAGGTACCTAGACTGGAGTTGGACCTATCTCGGATGGGATGACGTCGGGGTACTCATGAACGATCAAAGACTGGAAATCAATCCATGCATGTTGCTGACGGTGACCAAGCGGATGGCAGAACTGATCTTGTTGCCGTGGCTGCTTATGTACTGCACAGTACCTTTCGGCCATCAAACTTATGTTATGTGTGATCCATGAGGACAGACCCTATAATGGAGATGTGAACCCTAAGCCCCAAATCTACACTCTCTTTCCTCTCAGAGCGGCACTCATCTCTCCCTCACCTCTCGGCTTCGTCTCCCTCTCACGCGTCTCTCCTCTCCTCACCTCTCATCCTCTTCTCTCCCTCACTCCTCTCTCATCTGCGGTACGTGACGAGACCAGCCACGCAGGTGCAGCAGCGCGGAGGGGTGGGGCGTGGCCAGCCTTGCGGGGGCGGTGTAGTGGCGCGGTGTCCTGGCCTTGCGGGTTCAGCTCTATGGCCAACGCCTAGCTCCATTCCTCATCCCAGCTCACAGGCCCGCTGGCGGCGCAGGTGTATCTAGCAGTCGCCGACAGTATGGATGAAGCCTACCTCAGGGCTCACGGATCTAGCGGCGCCTAGCCTTGGGCCCCACCCTCCGGCAGCAAATCAAAGGCCAGGCGAGGTGGACCATCCCGGCTACGGATATAGCGTTGGCGATGGCAGATCCGCGCAGGAACTGTGGTGGCGGCACAACTGGGCCCAGCAGGCCCAAGTCCAACCGACCGGGCTTGAGTTAGTTTTTCTTAAAAAAAATCATTTACCACGGCAAGCAAAAAAGCGGGCGGCACCATTAATGTAGCATTAACTGTGACCTTACCATGGTGCGGGTGCCTTTGCCCGCCATGGTAGATGTAAAACACCAGCCTCCGAAAATGAATCCGGTAGTAGTGAACGCAGGTATCCGCTGCCGCGTGCTTGCTGCCGAGCCGCCATGCACATGGTCAGAGCTCACCATCGTAGCACTGATGTGTCTTAAACCTTAACTATGTACCAACTAGCTTTTACATAAGAAAAATTGTGTTCAAATCATCCTTATAGTTCACCTCATTAATCTTAACATTCTCTTATCTTTGAAACATTATGTTAGTTTTTTAATAAGGCAATAAAGTATCAGCCTCTACCATCCATCGATGGTACACAACCGAGAGTTGCAAAAACAAAAGGAAGTAAGCCTTACAAAGCACAAAAAAAAAAAACAAAAATACAACATCAACCCAGCTATTGAGCACACCACAAGCAGAGGAATCGAGTCTCCATCCAAACTTCAAAGGTTGCCAGAACTAAACACTCAGCTTGAACAACCCATCTTGAATAATGATCTTGCTCTGCAACATTAAGTTAATACTACAAACATCTAATGCTCACCGATTCAGACATTGAGTGGTGATGGATTCTAATAAATCTAACACGTGTAGTGCAACATTTCTGCACTAATAGTAACAATAGATGTGCCATTTTTGTTACGCTCTTTTGTGATAAAAAGGGTTTGTAGCACCCTCACCCCGCACACATATGGTTTGAAACATATGGTTTGTAGCCCCCTCACCAGCACACTGTACCCCTAAAAAAAGGAGTCAACATACCTTATGTTCTTCACAGCAGTTATAGTTATGAATCAGGGCTAAATCACTTATATTATTCACATAATAGGCCCCCACAACACACCTATTAGTTGTACGCATTGCATTGTTTTCTAAAACAACCAAGTTATTTCCAAAAACCTGCAATTGGATCACACAACATGTGCATAGCTTCTTTGGGAACTCTCTCTTACTAGTTAGGGCAGTAATCACTCGCCGGCATTAATAGCTATATGTCCTTGACAAGTTTAACCAGTCCAGATGCATATGCTTGTGTCTTCTCGCATATTGTTACAACATTTCAAAAGGTTCTTGTGTCAATGTGCTCCAAATCCATTTGTGAGCCGTACATGTGGATGACATCATGGAGACAATGTCGTGGTGCCATATAAAAGATTAGGAAGGGCAACTATGGCGCGACTCTAGGTCGGATTAGGCATTAGAGGGATCTATGGATGAGTATCCAAATGGACCAGTCTGTGGGATATGTGCATTATTTTCATAACCCCTAAATACTTGTGCAACCTGGTCAGCTTCTGCATCCTTGCTTTATTCCATTCAGGGAGGTGAAAATTGTCTGGATCCCAGGTTCATGTTGTCGCCTGTGTGAGCCCAACCCTAATCGCTGACGTGTGCCATGGTAGGCAACCATAAGCCCTAGGAAGGGTTGGTTGTGGCTCCTCCGCATGTCTTGGGCTCTTGCTCTTGCGCGCACACATGGCTCGTGTGATACTACACATGCCTGCGACTAGGGATCTGGATCTATGTCTTCTTCTCCCAAGCTAGTCAGGTAGGCTCCAAAGTCAAATCCTCTCTACCTCTTGCCATCTCTGCTGCCGATGAGTGCCATCCGAAGCTGTATCACGATGCAAGCACTACTCACACAGCCACGCCTGCTAGGTGATGTAGAGGAGCCACCCATGCACGGCAGTTCATTTTGTACCTTGACACGGTAACCAAGGCCAGGGTCACCCGGATGGAGGCATCGACCTAGAGTCCACCCAGTTTTCTTCTGCTCTGGATTGCCATTTGCCTTTTGCAATTTGTTTCCCAAATCGTATCCACCCCTAATTTGTTCCCCAAATGGTATCCACCCCTCACATGCAATAGCTAGCTGATATAGACTGCAAAGGCACTGATGTGTCGATGAACTTGCTGATTCCTCTCACTCCTAGCTTCATTGGTACAGCTAAAGATAGTAACTTAGAGAATGGATAGAGCATTCGAGCTCATGCCAAATGACTGAGGATTGTGGGTGGCAGTGGATGCAGGAAGGGGTTGTTTTATAAGGGCAAGAGATGGACCTAAGAGGTGATGTAATAAATAAGAATGAATGATGGTCAGACCAGACTGTAGTGCGCATCAAGGGAAATGAATGGAAATTTGATAATTAAAATTGGTGGGTAGGAGATGATTCCAATTCATTTATTAAACATACAAAGCAAACAACTAGAAGACATATATAGCCACTTACTATAGAATGTCCTGTGTTAATCAAAACATCTTGTCAAAAAAAATACATGTTATCCTTATAGCATTTGACCGTAGGTGACGCCATATATACCAAGCTAAGGAGAATAGAGATATGGTGAATTTAATAGTTGGTTTCAAGACAAGTGTTGAAAACTCACACTGCTTTGGGCAGAGGAGTTACCGAGACAAAGAATAATCGTGAGTGCCTTTAGATTTATTTGATTAATCAAACTAAAAATGGCCCTAAGATACTAATAGGCGAATTTACATTGAAATGTGATACAACTACGTCAGAGAGAGCATTTAGATGTTGATGCCTAGCATCAACTTGAGCCTGCACCGGAATATTTTTGTCACCTACATGTGCCTAATTTCGTGTTTCTTCATAAATGCCCTCCAAGATTTCTTCAGTGCTCCTGCATTTTTGTCGAAGACACATTGATTTCTTTCTCTCCACAGCTCCCAATGTGACGGCATGATCAAGGATCTTGCCGCTTTCTTTGCTACTGCCAGCACCCGACTGTCTAGCTGCAGGAACCATTCTTTGACAGTTTCTTTGTGCCCCCATCCTTAGTTAGCAGGCTGGGCAAATTTCCCCATTGGGACAGTCTTGTCCACATTGTTTTTTGCCACCGGGCAATCAACAAATAGATGAAACTCTGTCTCCAGGTTGCGGAAGCAAAGCTGGCAGAAATATTCATTCGGCCATTGGGGTGACACAGTTATCAATCCAAGTTCAGAGCAGCCTGTACCAAAATGGCACCTAGCTGAAGGATATGTACAGCCACTACTCATGTTGCCTGCGACTTGCGTTACTGTTTCCTTCCATTCAGCGAGGTGAAATGTGTGGAGGAATTTTTTGGGACGCTGTTTGCCATTCATGACCAAATGTTGTTCACCCATCACGTCCAGTGCGGTAGCTAGCTCAAATAGGCATCAAAAGAAGTCATGTGTCGATTAGCCTCCTGATTCCTCTCACTCCTACCTTGGTGGATGATTTGATAACAAATTTGGAGACAGTAGTAACCTGGAGAAAGGCCCGAGAGCTTATAGGCTTATCAAATGTGTATGAGGGTGGCAGCGTATGAAATGAAATAAGGTTGTGTTTATTATATAATATAAGGGCATGATACCTGAGATGGCAGTTTCTTAGAGCTGGTATATATTAAATGATAATAAGGGCATGCTCATTCCACGGTTTGGCTCGGCGGTAGCTGCACACATGCTTAGCTTGCATTTAATATGCTCTCTGAACTTCTTAACAGGAGCACAAATAGTCCACCTACTTATGTTGAGTCAACCTATAGTCACAATATGGGACTTAAGATTTACTTGATTAACCGAACTAAAAAAGGGCCTAAAATTATATTACACGTTACCTTTTAATATGGGGCTTAATATTTGTTTAATATAACTGAACTAAAAATGGAAGCCCAGGTTAAATCCCCAACATATAGGCAATACAACATTTGTTCTGCCAAAAAAACATAGAAAAACATAGAAGAAGTCAACATGCTCTGCCATTTCAATATTCTCTTACCATGTGTTTGGTTCGAGGACATAGTGGGTTGGGTTGGTTCCATCTCTCGTTTTTGGCTCTAATCCCTCTCATGTTTGGTTAGTAGGTTTGAGTTGGGTTGGTTCCATCCAATTTTTTATTTGGTTGGAGGGATTGAAAAAGAGTG
Source organism: Hyparrhenia diplandra (assembly GCA_015847255.1). NCBI lineage: Eukaryota > Viridiplantae > Streptophyta > Magnoliopsida > Poales > Poaceae > Hyparrhenia > Hyparrhenia diplandra. The sequence continues at coordinate 122,436 of JADLZK010004962.1, read as the reverse complement.
GAGAGATGATGTATTTGACAATCTGTGGGTCCCATGCATTAGTCTCACACCTGTTCTTCTTCTCTAGCCACCTCTAGAACAACCGCCCACCTTGCCCTGACCGGCGCGAGTCGAGGAGTGGATCCCCGCCGCCGTCGGCGCCAGTGGGCGCAGGCCTTGGCGGGGGGAGGTGGACCAGCGGGATGAGGGCGGCCGCCGCCTTGAGGTGGCGGGGACTGGTAGCGAACGAGGGCGCGAGGCGAGAGGAGCGGATCCCTTCCAGCGCTAGCGTAGATGCCGACACTAGGCAATGGGGATGGGGACCAGCGGGAGGAGGGGCGGCCGCCGCCTTGAGTTGGCATATCGATGCGGAGCTCGGAGGCGACGCAGTAAACGGCGACGGAGTCACGGGGGAGAGCAATGGAGTAAACGAGGGTTGGCTCCGTTCGACGGATTTTGGCGGATAGTCGACCCGCATCAAGGGCGAATATTCGTTCACGGGACCGACCGGCCCCCTGCCGCTCCCCATCCAAACATTCTAAAAACGGGTTCGACCCATCCGGGTTTAATTCCTTCCACCAACCAAATAGAGGGTTAATAGTCAGTTTATTTGAAAAATCATGCAATTCGATGAGTTACACAGATGACATGTGCAGAGCTTTTCTGTGTGGTCTCTTACCAAACAGGGCACAATGATTAATCGCCAGCACTAATTGATGCTCCTCTGGCTATATGTCCTTAACAAGCGTAACCAGTCCAAAAGCATATATTTTTGTCTTCTCGCTTAATTATTGTCGCAACATTTTGAAAGGATTCTGAAGTCCATTTGCATTGTAAATGTGAACAGTCCATTTTATGGAGCAAATAAGAAAAGGCCTAAGGTACAAAACGTTCTTGGAGGCAAGGCAATGATGTAGCCCGTGGTGTGGCCTAGAGAAGATTAGGAGGTGCAACGGGGGCAGCTCGAGGTGGGATCGTCCAGCTCAGAGCAATCAGTGCAATACAAAAGTGGGACCACTCAGAGGGATATGTGCAATATTGCCCTAACCCCTGACCACTCTATATAGCCTCAGCGTGATGAGCTTCAGTATCAGCTTGTTGTGAAATGCGGAGGAGCAATCCTATTTGGTGTCGTTTGCCTTTCACCATGTCTCCCCCAAATGGTATAGACCCCTCAGGTGCAGTAACTACCTGATATAGCCTCCATGAATGCTCACGTGTCGACTAACTTGCTGATTCCTCTCACTCCTAGCTTGATGCATGGTTCTATGACACAGTTGAAGATACTAACAGAGGATGGATGATCGAGCTCAGGCTGCTTGCCAATGACTTTGAATTCTTGTGGGTGGCGGTGGAGATGAAGGTTGGGGTTGTTTTATAAGGGCACGAGTCCTTGGAAAGGCTAGCTGTTGCCTGGAGATGATGTCATAAACAATGACTGGGGTTGTAGTGCAGTAAGGGAAATCAATGGAAGTTTGATATTTAAAGTTGGTCGGTTGGTTGGAGATGATTCGATCCTATGTGTTTATTAAAGACACAGAGCAATGAAGTGGATGCAATAGCCACGTGCTACAGATTGTTCTTTATTTGATAATCAAATCCCAGTACATGTTTTCCGTATAGCATCGTGACCATGTGCCTGCCGTACCCAGGAAGTAAGAAAATCACAGATAGGGTGGATTTAGTTTAAGTACAACTTATAAAACAAGAGAAAGTCTATCTTGTTTATTTTTAAACAGCCAAAACACCGCCTAATTACCGTAATTGTGGTCTGGTAATTGTCTGGTCCATTTATATATTAAATTTTGATGACTTTTTATCCAGGTCTTGTCTATCTTTAACTTTAACCTAAAAGTTAAATGTATCTTAAAAGCTTAATTCGATACCAACTTCTACATAAAAAATTGTGTGTATAAATACAGTTCTCACTGGTACCCTGGCGGTTTCGGGAGTGTTTATCGCGTTCAGTGTTTCATGCTCGATTTCTTTTCTTGATTCTCCGCGCATAGGTTAGCCACGCTAATGATCGAGTGTTTGTGATCCTGTTAAGCCAACAGTGCAGTACTGTTTATAAAGACCCAACCGCCCAAATTAAAACCTTCATTTACTTACAACCCATTGAAAATCCATTGTTTTAACCATTGAGGAAAGACCCATTTAAAGACCCAACAGGCTTGGCACTTTCTATACGTTTGTTCAATGTCCTGATGAAATTCTGCATTTCAGGGAAGTTTAATCAATATATTCTCCAACAGGATAATCGTGATCTTATAGTCATTATAGACCATTCACACAAAAAACACACTCACTAGCAACTTTGCTGTGCAGACACAGCAACTTATGATCGCCACCAACGACTACATCGTCGACACCATTAGCACCATTAGCACTGCAGCCGCCCTTGCTACCATGCCCAGATCATATCGTCGACAACAGGTACCTCTGGTCATCACCTTCGAGGGGGGCTCCGCCGACAGCAGCAGCAGCCTGCTGCCACCCGACCCTCGCTGCAACAACAAGGATTCACGTCCCAAGGAGATGCCCGACACTGTGCACAGATGAGTTACAACTTCTCGATACATAAAAACATTCAAAAAGAAAAAATTGTCTCTTATTAAGTCACGAATGTCTTTGAAAATTACCACTGATTAAGATTTGAACACCGACGAGACAGCAACACACATTGGAGCAACAATGTGTCCGTTTCCAGCTGTAAACCTGAATATTGTGTGTGCCACAGCCTCCTCCTAGGGCCTTCAGACTGGCAAAAACTTCGGTCATCAAAGCATGCTGCAACCCTGCTATGTAACCAGCTCCAATGAGCACTGGATCTCTGGTATGATCACAGGAGACACATTCCCAGCGATGGAGGGTCAGTAGTTAGTCTTGAGCAACATATTGCCATGCCATATCATTTCTATGTTTGGATTAACTTGCTGATTCCTCTCACTCCTAATTTGTTGTACTGTATGATCCAATGGCACAACTGCAAACACGAAATCTAAAGGAGCCCAAACAGATCAAATGTGTGCGGCGTGGGTATGGGGTTGGGATTTGAGTTCGTTATATATGGGATCATGGAAACCAAGTTTCCAGGACATGATGTATTAAATAATAACCAAGGGCTTGAACGGAGACAATGAATGATCCATTAAAATGTGACAACTGAAATTAGTTGGAAATGATTTAGGCCCATTGATTGAAGATGACGTAGCCACTGTTGGGTACCTTGATAAAAGAAAGCCAATTGCATGGGCTGTGGCTGCTATTGTGCATATGAGTCTGGTTCCTAACTTCCTATAGCCTTCACCAAAATCGACTTCCATCATCAAAACCATTTGTTACCAAGTCTGAATGGTCCCTATGACGACAGCTATGTGTTTTCGCAAAAAAAAAAAAAAAGACGACAGCTCTGTGTTGATGTAGTCAAAATGTGATAAGTACTAAACTACTATTACAGAACAATTCATCAAAGATGACTTTTTATACGGGCTTTTTGTGCTATTATTAGAACCACCGATACAGAATGTGCAACACGGATAATAGGGTACCATCATTGTTATGGTCTCTGTGATACAGAATTTGGCATTTACAATAGGCTAATGGCACATACGCATTCCAACGCATATGTAATAAGGCCTTATTACAGACCATTGTTCCCGGCGCAGACCCTAATGCACGAGGCATGTCTGTAATGACGCTGAACGCGTGTCTAATGTGAGTCTTTTACATAGTGGCAAATTCATGCCACATGTTTTTGGGGCCACAAAGTGTAGCAATGCGACAAATGTGACAAGTCGCATGGTGGCTTGGAGCCGGGAATAATACACCCTCTAAATAAATTAGAGCACTTATGTGCATTATTGACCTAACCCCTAAACTTTAGTATAAAAGTATCTTTATTTTACTCCGTACAAATTTTTCTAATGCGGCGAGCATTAGTACACGATTATTATGGTGCTGAAACTTTATATATTTTTTTTGGTGCATTTTAATGTCCACATACAAGAAAAACTCAAAAAGTAGAAAGTCACCAAAAAACAAACTCATCTTTATCAGACGTTGTATTGAAGATAAATGATTTTTTGGTTCGACCCTTCACCTTTCTTTTGTGAGAGAACGAATTAATGGGCTCCTTGGGTTAAGCCGTTTGGTCTTACAATGTTTAGCACAAAACGGCTCTAAAAAGCTTCCATAACAAGTGTAACCAGTCTGCATGCATAAATTATTTTTTCCCCTGGCTTATTGTTACAACATTTTGAAAGCTTTTTTGAAGTCCATTCGTCGATGTGCATATATAGACCATATAATATTTACTAGCTCTATATTACCATATGTTTCATGTTGTTACTGACACCCTGCTAGCAGAATGGAATAATCAGAGTCTTGGTTCCTGGATTTGGGACCAAGCTTAAAATGCTCTGGCACCCAGCGTCATGAAGAGCAAACAAGTCCAGTGTCAAGGCTTTGTTGACGCCAGACTGCTGCAAACATGTTTAGGGAATAAAAAACAAGACCTAGGTGCAGCGGAGCCTTGACGTCATTGAGGCAACGCTGCCTGAGAAGAATTGGAAAGGTTTACTTTCCACACAGTATGAAATCCTGGTTCACAGCAGTCTGTACAGAAATGGGACCTCTCGGAGGGATATGTAAAGCCACTGCTCATGTTGCCCTAAATACTTCGTGGTGTGCAGCCACTGCTTTTTGCGCTCCATTTTCCTTCCACTGTGCGTTCGCGAGGTGAAATGTGTGGAGGAATTTCATGTCATGCCCAAGTCATGCCCAAATGTTGTCCACCCATCAGGTCTAGTGCGGTAGCTAGCTTCGATAGGCATCAAAAGATCTCCTGTGTCGATTATCCTCCTGATTCCTCTCACTCCCTAGTTTGACGGATGATTTGATAACAAATTTGGAGACAGTAATCTGGAGAAAGGATCCATCTCAGGCTTGGCAGATGATTCGCTATCAAACATGTGGGTGGGTGGCAGCGGATGAAATGAAATTGAAGGTTGTCTTTGTTATATAATGGCACGAGACCTCATAAGGCAGTTTTCTAGAGATGGTGTATTAAATAATAACCAAGGGCTGTACTGGATCAAGAGAAATCAATGAAAGTTTGGTAATTACTTTTCTAAAAAAAATATAAAGTATGGTAAAAGTCGGTAGGTGGAGATAATTCTGATTCATTTACAAAAGATACAGAGCAAGTGAGAAACTAGAAATAATGGCAATCTACACTTGAGAGTATGGCTGAATAATTCCCCAACATTCATTTTGTGAATGCAAATGAAATACATATTTTGTATACATCTCGAGCCCAGCAATTATATATAACAATTTAAGCACAAGAGATAGAGTTGGTTTCAGGACATTTCTAAAAACATTATGTACTGCTTAAGAAAAAGGGAATGTACATCATGGTCCTTATTAAACTGGTAAAATAATTGGTCATTCGTTTATTTTGTGATTTCCCTGTACCCTTTTATTCATGACAGAACTGGAAAATAGATGCTCAAATTGTGATAACTTCCTGTTCTAAAAAAAATTGTGATAACTTATTAGAGACAATGACTTCAGGAAGAGGTTGAATATCCACCAAATCGATCTTTCTGGTGGCAAAATACCCAAGCCATTTGTCTTCATCCATCTTAGTGAGGTATTTCTCCACCGAAATCATTAGCCACGTCCACCAGATTCGTGATGCCATATAGGAGTACGACTGACATTGAGCGGGAGGACTATCGGAGTGGCTTGGCATTGTTATCATGTTGGAGACTTGGAATGGTGATCCTTTCAAGTCTGGCAGCTGAGGCTGGTGTTGCTGGCTTTCCTGATCTCTCTCGTTCCTAAATATTAGAATTTTATTCCTCATTGGTAACAATGGTGGAGAGATGGCAGCAGGGGCAAATAGCTATCTGAAAGACATCTAGCACAAACATATGTGTCATACACAAGCTCAGCTGCTCCAAGATAATGTTATGAAGCGAGCAAAGGTTTGTACTGGACAATAAAATGTAAGCCATTGATTTATAATAAGTGGTGGGAACTTGGTGTGACGATATATACAGTATATAGCCAACCGGATTTGTCCTCCAGATACAAAGGGACTCGATCGTCCAGTAACGTGAAGTGAGAGAAATTAGATTACCTGAATATAAGCTTGCAATAATGAGGTTACATGGTAGCTTTTGCAAATGATTTCTTCTTTTGATATATCCTGTTGAGCATTGCAGCTTGCAAATGTCACTTAGCTCTAAAGATTATATGGCTCCTTTCGCTTCAGATTCACACAACAGAAAATCGTAACCGTCATTTAATTGGATTTCCTTTTTTAGAAAATCATCTAACGCCTCCCTGTTAAGAAAATAACATGTCCCCTCAAATCGTTTTTTAGTAGTGTTAACCAAGTCCAGCCACATTGCATGAGATCAAAATACCTTTTGCAAGGAGTTTCTCATGGTTGCAAACTGCAGAGTGTTTGATGTGGCACGTGCGTGTTTGCAGTTTCCTGAATTTATTTTAAGATTTAATTAATGATGATACTGTTTTAGTGGTATGGATGTGTCCGTTGACAACAAGACACATGTAATGAATTCATCAATCTTGTAGTATTCTTGATTGACGTTCAAACCCAAACTCAAAAGTCAAAACTCAATTATAATCCATTGTAATCCTAGAAGCCCGGACAATATGGAAAAAAAAATGGAATTGATGCATCTGTTATGGGGCATCTCCAAATTTAGCTGGAGCTCTTTTGCTCACCAAATTTAGTTTTGTGGTGTATTGAAAGAGGAACTGCTGGATTGGACTTTTGTCCGGCTAAATTAAGGAATTGGCCACCTTCTTGCCATTGTGCCAAATGTCGGCTTAGGATTAGGTTTATTGCCATTTGTCGACACTGTAGTACTTAGCTGAAGTTTCGACTATCCAGTTTAGAGAAGCGGATCTGTACTTCTACTTGTTTGCACTACATAAGATAATCAAAGTACTTTGTTTTTTATGTGATTTTAAACAAGAAGTTGTCAGTAGTGATGCCCTACTCTTATATTTTTTATGTGGCGTTGCCTTCCAGGCGGCAGGACTTCCCGGCCCGTCAAGTACCTGGGAATCCCTCTCTCGCTGAAACGTCTAAGCTGCACCGATGAGCAGAAGCTGGTGGACAAGGTGGCGGCCAGGATCCCAACCAGGAAGGGCGGCCTGCTCAAGAAGGCCGGGAGGCGGACCCTAGTTCAGACCACACGCCGTCATGATACCGGTCCACACATCCATCTGCTGCGTGATGTCCCCATGGGCTATCGAGGAGATCGACAAGAGGTGGCGCGCGTTCCTCTGGGCAGGGACAGACTCGGTCGCTGGCGGCAAGTGCATGGTAGCCTAGCCTGTAGTCAGTTCCCCCATGGAACTCGGGGGGCTAGGGCTCCCCGACCTCAGGATCATGGGCTTTGCATTGCGCCTACATTGGGAATGGCAGCGGTGCACCCAGCCAGAGGTACCCTGGGCACGCCTACCCTACAAAACCGAGTGCGCGGTTGAGGCCATGTTTGGGGCATCCGTCACGGTGGTGCTAGAAATGGCGCGCACGCATTGTTCTGGATGGATGTGTGGCTTCTCGCTGGGGCAATTTGCAACTTCGCACCCAATTTGTTCAAGGCGGTTGGCACACGCCGTCATGGACGTTCTGTTCGTGAGGCGCCGAGCAACGACCAGAGGAAGCAGGACATTGTCGAGGCACAAACGGCGGCAGTGATCGATGAGTTTATCCACCTCAGGGACGTCTTGCAGGACGTATAGCTCTAGTAGGATGTCGACGACTGATTCGTCTGGAGATGGACGGCGAATGGCGAGTACTCCTCCTCTTCGGCTTACCAACTTCTCTATGCCGGGAGGACGGTGCTCGCGGGGGCTCGTGATGTTTCGCAGGCATCGGCTCCACCAAAGGTTAAGTTCTTCTGTTGGTTGATCTTGCACGGCCGACCATGGACGACTGATTGAAGAAGGCATCATGTTCTACAGGCGTCTGCCGACTGTGCCCTATGCTCGCAGGCTGACAAGTCCATTGACCACCTGCTAGCTTCCTGCGGCTACATTCGCCAGGTGTGGCACCTGCTACTCTCTCGTGTTGGTCTCGCGCACCTTTACTCGTCCGCTGACTCCAGCATTGTCAACTGGTGGCTTCGCACGCGCACCCTCGTGCCACGGCAGTTCAAGCGGGCCTTCGACTCCCTTGTGCTCCTCGTCTCTTGGGAGGCTTGGAAGGAGTGCAACTGGCGAACCTTTGACTCCGCGTCCCTCACGCGCCACTCCAGTTGTTCGATGCAATTCATGCTGAAGCAGAGGCATGGGTTATGGGCGGCTTCAGGGGCATCCAGCCGGTCGTTGCTGTGCTTCTGGCAGGCTGATAGGACAGACCTTTTCTTTGTAGCACAATCGGTTCTCTCTTAGTTTACAACCTTTTTAGCACCACCATGTCAGCCGGTACCTTTTGTTAGTGTTCTTACCTGTGGTAACGCCAAGGCACCTCGCTGTGGATTTGTCACAAGTCGTGTACAACATTTCCTAACTCCTCTTAATGAAGTACAAGCTAATCTCGCTTTCGAAAAAATGTGTGAAGCATGAGGAGAGACTTGAAAAATACTACAAAATAATTTTTAAATAATTTATTTGCTTAAGGATGTGCACTACTACAGATATTGTATTGAAGTTCAAATTTATCTAAAAAGTTTAAAAAGACGTGGTAGGCGAACGGGGTTGGTTCAACTCTAATGCCTTAACGCTGAGATAAAATTAATGATTTTAATAATTCAATTTTTACAGATATAACTATTTGTTTCACTGTTTTGTTAATGACTGATGGTGGAGACTGGTTGTCGTCCGCCATGGAAACGCAGCCCGTGAATTGGCGTAACCGTCACGAAAATGCAAAGCCATCGAGTGATCGCACGAATTCCAACCGACGATCGTCGCGAATTCCAAGCGGTTGCGTTGACGGCGCATCCATGGGGAAGTGAACAGCCGGCTAACTCACTATTTAAGCACACACTTTGATCATAACGTTCATCCTTTCCGAGTACTCTAATTCAGGCACATTCTCTTTGCAATCATCGGCACCATGGCTGCCTCGGTCTCGGGATCAAACAAGCGCACCATGGAGGAGATGGAGGCGACGGAGGGCTCCAACAAGCGCACAAGGGAGGAGGTGGAGGCGCCGGCAGCCGACCCCGAGCCCGAGGGATCGTCCGACGATGACTTTGACTCCTACATCCCGCCCTCTCCTAAGCCGGACCGCATGGATGTTACGGCCAAAAGGATACAGGAGGCAGCCAATTCAAATGATGGCCACTTTCAAGAGATTCTCGAGAGGGATTTCATCCTCGATTGTCTCAAGCCTGCCTTCAGGCAGTGAAGGAGATGGCGGACGATCATGATCTTCTTCCAAAGGTGGAACCACCTCTGGATGAAAAGATTAATCACTACGCCCGAAAGTGGCGGCGTTGGCGGTATCGTCCTCAAGGCCTTGGCCAAGAAGGACGACGCCAAATGAGGCGGGGAGGAGGAGGAGGGCGAGGAGGGACGAGGACTAGGCCGGCCGCCGCCTTCCTCTCTAGTTTTTGTTTTTATATATATTATATATTAACAAAATAAATATTATATATATATATATATTAATGTTGTGTGTTGCTCCCTCTGTCCCAGAATCTGTTTCGTTTCTAGTTCAAAGAGCGATTAAAATTAAATACGTGCAAAACAGTTGAGTGTTGTTCAATGTAAATAGCGCTTAAATTTGATTCGAATCTAAACTTGAGCACCGTTCAATGTAAAATTTGTCAAACGAACCATTAGCTGTCGTTTGTGCCTTGGAAAACGCCATATTTATACCCCGCCCGCCCCTTCCGTTGTCCAACACTAACTTCTCTTCCGTACACCTTTCATAGGAAAGCGGACACGCCCGCCGGCGACGATCGACATGGCCTCCAACCGGGAGGAGATGAAGTTCACCGTTGGCGCCTCGGCGCCGCCCTCAACAAGTTCAACGGCACGGCCGGCGATGTTGGCCTGCCAAAGGTGAACCCCTCGAGCAGAAGGCCAACGTCTACGCCCTCCAGATCGACTCCCTGGCCGATATCCTCGCCGAGGGGATACTGGCCAAACTAAAGGAGATGGAGGAGGAGACCGGGAAGGCGGCCGTCGGGGAAGCCCCAAAGTGGGCGGCCAAGAAGGCCAAGAAGGCGGCCAGGTTCTTTTTTTATGTTAATTTATTTAATGTCTTATTTGTGTGGATGTGTAAGATACAATACATTTGGTTTGTGTGGTTAGTTTGTTAATGAATCAGTTGTTGGTTAATCTGATGCATGTTAATCTCTTGTGTTTATCGTTAATTTGGGTTATATTGTTTCCTTCTATCGGTTTAATATGATGTGTGTGAATCTTGAAATGGCTAGCGATTTTTATTTTAAACGTGCAGTCATCGATCTGTGCGTGTTCTAATATGTTCTAGTTAACCAGTCGTTTCTTAGTCTGATGCGTGTCAATCTTCATTTTCTATCATTTGTTTTCCTGTTCCCTCGCCTTGAAATCGCAATCGGACAGGAAGGCAGTTATCTAGTATTTTAATGTGTTTGTAAGATACTATATATTATCTTGCAATGAATGAATCGTTTGTTATTCTGATGTGCGTCAATATATCTTCTTTTTCTATCATTTGTTTTACTTTTACTTCGTCTTGAAATCGCTATTGGTTATTATTCAAACCCGTGATCTGTGTCCATCGAGATCATTGCTGGGCTAGTATTTGACCCGGTAGTGTTCTAAATCTTCATTGTCTCGATTCTCGGCGTTTTGAACTGGTCATCACTGCCGGTGGATTTGATTCCGGCAGTCATGCCGGAGGCAGTGATGAACGAATTTGTAGTAGTGGTGCCAACTGGTCATACAGAAAATAGGCCTCAAGTACCAAAATAATTTCTATGAATATGAATATAACATAGTTTTATGAGTACCTTACACTTTGTCTACAGAAGTTTACGTGCGTACCCTGTTTTGTGCATACCCTGAGACAATCTACCACCAGTGCTGTATTTCTTTACTGTCAACTCTGAATATATAAACACAATGTCAAATGTGTTGATCCTTTAGTATGTGATGATTTCCCTGTACCTTCTGTTCTTGACAAGACTGGAAAATAGATGCTGAAATTGTGAAAACTTAGAGATAATGATGTAGAGTTTAGTGAGGTATTTCGATCTTAGTAACATATTTTCACCGAAATCATTAGCTATGCATGCCGCTAGATTCTGGATGCATACCCAACCTGAACATATCGTGTGACATTTTACAGGAGCACTATCGGAGTGGCCTGCTACGACATCTTGCCATGTCGGAATGGTGGTCGTTTCAAGTCTGCCTCTGCTGCTGTTGTTGCTAGCTTTCCTGATCCCTCTTCTTCCAAAGCATTTTATTACTCATTGCCAGTAGTGCAGGGGCACACCTAGCTCAAAGACGTCTAGCACGAACATATATCATACAAAAGCTCAACTACTCCAAGATGATGTTATAAATAGCGACCAAAGGCTTATATTGGAGACAATAAAATGTAAGGCCAATTGATTATATATAAGAAGCGCTGTGTACAGGCTGTGACCATATACAATATATAGACAACCCCAGTTGCTCAGATACAAAAGCCAGGAAGCAAGGGACTCGTCCACTGACGTGAAGTGAGAGAAATTAGACAGGCCTGGCCATACATACTTCAGCATTCTACTGCTGCTCATCCAAGAGCACGGAGAAGGATCACTAAATTGAAAGGGCATGTTGGATATGACATTTTCAGAAGACCTTCCTGGACGTTTAATTCGGGGTGATCCAAAGGGTAGCTAGACTGGAGTCAGACACATTTCGGATGGGATGATGTTGGGGTAGAACTCATGAACGATCAAAGACTGGAAATCAATCCCAAGCATGTTGCTGATGGTGACCAAGCGGATGGCAGAACTGATCTTATTGCCGTGGCTGCATATGTGCTGCGCAGTACGATCACTGGTGAAGCACTAGGGAGATGCAGCGCTTCAGTGTGTTGTGACTTGAGAGGAGGGGTTGGCTCTTAGGAGAGGGTGTGGTGGAAGAGGGTTTATGATCTTATCCATCACAATTTTGGTTGCCGGTACACAGTGTATGTGGAAATTGAAATTTTTTTTTGTGATCACGCCCGATCGAGGCACGTTTTTTCATTAAGCTGAAAGTTGAAATTAAAATGTGAAATAGAGAACAATGTCTTTACTTGTTTGGGCTATAGAGAAGATGATCTTTAGTTGTTTCTGCTGTGATTTTGAACAAGAAGTTGTCAGTGTTATGCTTTCGAAATATTACTCTGATTTTTTTATGTGTGTATGTGTGATGCATGAGAGACTTGTGCTTTACAAATTTTTTTCAATAATGGAAAAAAAGTTCCAGCCTATACACAGCTGAAAGTCACGGAAAATATCAGTGCCACAAGGCTTATATGTCTAGAGAAAAGAAACACTAGTTCATATCCCAAGTCAACTTGCATAACCTGTTTTGTATAACGATTAAGTTTGAGGTTAGACAATCTACCACTAATGCATTATTTCATTACTGTGGACTCTGAATATAAAGATAATGTCAAATGTGCAGTTCCTTTAGTAATCGATTCCCATGTACCTTTTGTTCATGGCAAGACTGCAAAATGTAACTATGTGCGTCAACATGCATATGATGACTAATAACGCAGTGCTAAATGTTTCACCACTAGATCGCCGTGCGATATTGCTGCGAATATTAGTTCTGAATTCACCACTGGATCATATGTCGGGCCGACGGTGAAAATGTTTGTAATGCTCTCACAGGGATTTGCATCGGGTTGAAATACAATTTACGTAGAATTTCTCGATTTTCAAGTCCTCGACATGACGTGCCACATGAGTGCTTACATTTTTCTAGATTTATTTAACAATGTTAGATGCTTTAGTGTGATAGGCAATGCGTATGTTGATAACAAGACACATTTGATGACTTCATAAATCTCAACTGACACCTTACTCTTTTAATAATAAAAAAGGGTTAGGTGACTTTACAATGAAGAGTACCGTAGGAAGACAACATGATGGAGTCATTATACACTCTTCATTTATCCTCAAGGATCTAAGCTCATTGGTGGCAACATCTGTAATTCTCAGATAGCACTACCAGAACTATGAACACTCAAGATATATCATGCAAGCATCACTTGACTACTGGACGTAAGGAAGCATTGCCTAAACGAGTATAAATCTCTATGTTCTAAGTGGTAATCCATCGGATCCTTGCACATGAGACAAAATTCGCTCATTGGCGGTGCGAAATACCTACTATATCATACCAGGTTTGTGATAAAAACATGTTTTGAAGGACCAAAAACATCCTTCCCAATTGTGTTGTACCAAAACTAATATTTAGATCAAACTGAGCTCTAGTTTCGAACTAAATTGGACATTGGCTATATATTGTTCACAATCACCTTTGTTGGATAAATTACAAATGCTTAGGGGCTTCCTTGTTTTGGAGATCTTGTGTTAGAATTCTCCCTTGACTACTCATAATAAAGAGTATAGCATGCTAAGGAAGAGGTAATCCTGTGGATTTTAATAATCAAGGTTGTTGTTCAAGCTTGGAGTAAGAAGTGTTTCCAAATTCCTACGTAGCAAATTCTCGCTTCCAAACAATTGCACCAAGATATCATTTCCAAAGCAATGACACTAGTTTAGCGGTTCACACAAAAAAAACACTAGGGCCAATGGCTCAAACTGACATTATAGCGTAAATATAGTTGTTTCACTATATGATTTTGTTTAGGATTTCTTTACATTTGATTTGATAAAAAGTGTATAAACACAGAAATGTTATAATATGGTTATACAAAGTCAAATCATTCATCAATTTCTAGGATTTAAATTACAATGTTGTTTTTCTATGTTGGAAGTAAGAAATTGTCAGTCCTACTAGCTACCATAATATGTGCCACTATGTATATTTCAGTCCAAGATGGCGAGGTTTAAAAGTTTGCAGTCAGTGCATCAAATCTGGTGATTGACAAGGGATGTGTTACTCGTCCCAGGATGAACAATCTTTTTGAGTAAATCAAACTTGATTTCTTCAATTCTTTAACAACATGATCAATTGGCACTTCATGGTAGGCTCATGTGAAACCTTTTAACTTAAACTTTGCTACACTCTGAAGATTATTCAAGGAATTTGGAACGGTTGCAATTTGCTGAGTACATAAGTAGTCAACTTGCCTTGAAAAATTATTGGAGTGTTGAAATTCTTTTGCATGCTGATGTTGAAGATTAAGATTAGGTTATTGAAGACCCAAACTGTTAGCATGCAGACATGTTTTACTTTGCTACTGTGCTAATCCAAGTTTTTAATTGCTAGTTATGGAAAATAGTGGCACCATTTTTCTAGAAGCTACGCACCTATAAGCGTAGCTATAGCGAAAGCTATGCCAGGTAGTATTTTTATAAAAATAATATATGAAAAACACCAATAATCAAAGCAAAAAAGCATGGAAAATATGAAATTTGATGAAGATAAATATGTTTCTAAGTTTCCACATGTCTAAATAATATTACAACGTAACATTACAACTTGGTTCGTGAAAGTTTGGTTGTCCAAAATATCGAATTAGTAGCAAATGATAACTGATAAGTACCAAGTACCAATTAAATTTCATCAAACTAGTATGAAATTGTGAAACCCTAAACCCCAAAATATCAAATTAGTAGACAGTTAGTACGAAATTGTCAAACACTGAACCCCAAAAATATCAAATTAGTAGCAAAATGAAATTGTCGTAGCGAAAAAAAAAAGACAAATAGCTTATCGTCATGACTCTCGCACAACTATAGCTAGCTATTTAAAACGGGGTGCTAACACATCTACTTGCCAGCTCTAAGTAAGTAAAGTATACACACAAAAAAAAGTCTACATAACCCCCGCCCCACCCCCACCAAGTATGGGGGTGGACTACTTAACTCCCCAAACTATAAAACTGGTTATCCTGTCCCCTAAACATTGCAAACCTGTCAAATAACCCCCCAAGGTGGTTTTGGAGGGTATTTTTGTCTTTTTCTTTTCTTATTTATTTAGGATGAATCTTTTAAAAATCATAATAAAATCACAGAAGAATCGTAAAATGAAAAATCCAATTTCCTTGTGCTCTATATGAGTAGATCTACATAGTGAACATATAATATGGTATGGTTACTTATAACCTTTTTTTTTACATTTAAATCTATGTTTTTTTTAACTAAATTGAATAATTCAAAAATTCAATTTCCATGGGAGGTGTTGCACGACTTGTTTACAGCACCACGAGCCAGCTGCCCTTGCTGCCATACATGGATCAGATCATCGACAACGGGTATCCTAGTCCTACGATCATCACCGGATGACCTCCACTAATGGCATCAGCGCTAGCAACCCGCTATGGCATGACGCTCGCCGCAATAGCAAGGATCTATATCCCAAGGAGATCCCTGAAGCCAACATTATCATCCAAATGCAACAGGAGGTAACACCTATGTCACTACTACATTTTTTAACACCTCTCCTACGATAGCAGATCACATTGCCCCCAGGTGCAGCACCAGAGCCATCCCTCCAGAATTTGTTCATGGCACCAGGAAATCTCCGACAATCCGTACCCTCTGGTCATCACCTTTGAGGGGGCCTACGCCGAGGAAATCTCCAACACCAGCACCAGAGTCTCCTGCAGACAGGCAAAAGCTTCGGCCATCAATGCATGTTGCAACCCTGCTATGTCGTTACCAGCTCCGATGAGCACTGGATCAATCTCTGGTATGATCACAGAAGACCAAGTACCAGTGATGGAGAGTCTGTAGTTAGTTGAGAGCAACAGATTGACATGCCATATTATTTCTATGTTTGGATTAAATTGCTGATTTCTCTCACTCCTAACTTGGTGCACTGTATGATCCAATGGCACAATTGCAAACACGAAATCTAGAGGAGCCTAAACAGATCAAATGTGTGCCGTGGGTGTGGGGATGGGATTTGGGTTCCTTATGTATATAAGGATCATGGAAACCAAGTTGCCAGGACATAATGTATTAAATAATAACCAAACAGGGTTTGTACTGAGACAATGAAAGTTCCATTAAAGTGTGACAACTGAAATTGGTTGGAAATGATTCGGACCCATTGATTAAAGATGACGTAGCCACTGTTGGGCACCTTGATAAAAGAAAGCAAACTGCATGGGCTGCGGCTGCTATTGTACATATCACTCTGGTTCCTATAGCCTTCACCAAAATTAACCTCCATCATCAAAACCATTTGGTCCCAAGTCCGAATAGTCCCTATGACGACAGTGTTGACATAGTTAAAATGTGGAAAGTATTGTGCTACTATTACAGAACAATTCATCATGATGGCTCCTAACGTTGGAAAGTATTGTGCTACTATTACAGAACAATTCATCATGATGGCTCCTAACGTTTATACGTGCTTCTGTACTTTTTTTTTTTTGAGATTACACAGTACAACGCAGACGCTCAACACGCACGCAAACTCACCCCTATAAACACACGTACGCAAACCCTACCCCTATGAGCACCTTCGAAGCACTGAGCCAGCAATCTTGAAGTTCACGAAGTCACCACATACGCCTCGCTGTCGACGGGGACGTCGCCTACCACTTAATGCGCAGCGCCGGAAAATCCTGAAATAAATCCAGGATAATGTGTCGCACCCAGAATTTGAACCCTGGGTGGGAGCCCCCCAACCAATGGTCTTCGTCAAATGTGCACAAATAAGTTGGGGTACAGTACGGATGCTAATCCCACCAAAAGGAATAGGACAATGTCCGATTACGTGGTATTGCATAACGGACAGATGTACTGGATGATGATGCAGATGTTTACAGAACCCTTATTGTTGTGCCGCTGTCTTCTCTGCACAGTACCATTACGACATTGAACTCCTTTTGAAAGCTTTTTGCACTCCTTAACTCATGATGACCATGTAATACGTACGTGCTTCATCTTACCACCATAACTCATGATAGAGGATTCCTGCCTTTGGGAGCATAATTGCATATGGCACCTAGCGCTCCATTCTCATGAGAGCAAGCAACTCCTTCCAATGTGCATGGCTTTAACACCAGGCGGTTCACACCATGTTTATGGAGGAAATCAGGAACCAAATGCCCGTGCTACACCTCGCCTCTTTAATCTTTTCTATCTACCAGTTTCCGTACAAGCTTTTAACCAGTTGCAAGAATCAGAACTTGAAGTTTCAGCACTACTGCTTAACACTTACAATGATTCCGGTCTACATCTGGGGAACTCGCCAATTTCCTTCATCCAAGGCATTCAAGTTGACGACAGGGCATATGCACAAGTTCGTTCTGTGTTTAAATGTTTAAATACCTTTGGAAAGCCTTTTGTCAGCTCAAGCACAAGTTGTTTTAATTTTTGGGCCAGTCCAAAGGGATATGCTAAGTACATCAATGAGTGCAACTGCCTTCTCAACTCTCTGGTGTCATGCCCTCATATTTTTTTTCATTCGGGGATATAGCCCGGTTTTCATTAAGCATAAGAGAATGGTCAATATACCTACACATAGCTCGAACAACCAGGTTCACAGGTAATCCCTGGTTTAAAAACGAAGTCCTGAAACAAAAACGAAAAGCAAGAAAAAGCAAAGAGCGGGGGACCCTCCATCTAACAACCTCAGCAAACTACACCTAATACAAAAGATAACTCTACACCTAGGTGCCATAATCATGCCCTCATATAAAAACTCAACACTGTGTTTTCCATCTAGAGAGCTAATCTGCAGACAGGAACATTGAGGAATCTTCACTGAAGTTGCATATCTCCTATCCGACACCATCTTCTCTTCACTGAAGTTTCCCACCCAGCCTATAGAATCCGAAATTTCCCAAATAACTACAACTGTGTCCTCCCCTTTTACAATCCCCCGGGAGACGGGCTATTTATACACGCCTGGGCCCTGGGCTTGGCCCCAACACTTCGAGTCCAGACTGCTACCTTTTATGTTGGTGTTACTGGCTTTCCTTATCGCTCTCGATCCTATCTTAGCATTTGATTGCTCATTGGCAATAGCGGGGGAGAAGACAGTAGTGTTGGGGCACACAGCTAGCTGAATGCTTGAAATACATTTAGCTTAGCTAGCTGCTCCAAGATGATGTTATATATATAGAACGAGCAAGGCTTGTACTAGAGACAATACAATGTGGGCGCTGGGAGTATATAGACATCTGCAGAGGCCAGCAAAGCAAGGGACTTGTCCACTAACGAGAAGTGAGAAATTAGAGAGGCCTGGCCACACTTCAGCACTCTCCTGACTGGACTACCAAAACAGAAATACTAAACAATGAGGTTGCATGTTAGCTTTTAAAAATGAGTAATTTTGAGCTCGTAGAAATTGTTAGTTTAAACCGGTGTTCACTTTTATGCATTTTTTTCAAGTTATATTGATGGTTCATGTTAACTACCATCAATACTCATCATGCATCCAATAATCTGAACGAGCCATCCAAACTAGCTACGTGCCCGCCTGCGATACACCATCTCGCATTGCTGCAGCTATTCATGTATGAATTCACATCTCCCATGCCTACGTGTCATAGCTGTTAATCATCATCACACCATGGCCCATATATCTCCCGTGTTCTCCACCTCATCGATGTGGATATCCATTTGGGGCTTCCATATGTTGAGCTCGAACCACAGTTGCCTCATGTCCACCTTAGAAGTCTTCAGCTCGGTGATGCTCTTCGAATTCGTACCCAGAAGGGCGAGGATTTGGCCAAATTGCTCCTCCAGCGTTGCCATGGACATCTGTCGGCTTGTGAGATAAACATGAGAAGCTAGAAAGATGGCTTTGTGTAACACCCTAAAATTTAGACTTTCAAAAATATAGAAGAAATGATTTATTTATGAAATTTTGTGCTCATGAAAACATAGGAACATAAAATTTTTAATTTAAATTATTTAATTAAAATTTATCATAGGTTTAACAACATTGACATTCATACATGTCGGTGCATAAATATTTTTGTGATGTTTGTTTTTGCCAAAACCCAAAAGGATTTCAAAATCCAATTGCAAAGCTATTTGAAAATGAGTTCAAACAAAAGAAAAATAATTTCTTTATTTTCTTTCCCTCCCAGGCTTTTGGCCCACTCGGCCTGCCCTCACTCCTTTTGGCATGCTCAGCTGAGCTTTCCTCCTCTCTTGGCTTGCTGCTAGAGCAGCCCAACAACCCAGATTGGCCCATACACCCTCTCTTCCCACCAATGTAGCCCAGTCCGCTCCTGGCCCGCTCGCTCTCCTGTTCACCCTTGGGCGCCAAGGCCACGGTCCAAGTGGAAAGCTACAGTGTGTGCTTCCCTTCTGCCCCTCTCTTTGGCTGACAGGCAGACCCGCTTCTTCTCTTGCTGATGTCATGTCCCCACTAGTCAGCCTAGATCCTTTCTCCTACGTCTGGTCATTTGCGAGTCGGACTCCTCCCGATCGACTCCACCCGAATCTTGCACGATATTGCGTGCTCCTCATGCCTAGCCCCTATAAAGGTCAAGCCCAAGCCATGGTCTACTCCCTTTCCAAACCCTAGTCCCACATCTGCCTACCTAGCTCGCTGTAAGACCCCCATTTCTAAGGATCCCTAATACGTATTTTCGTTAGGATCACACACAAATATGCCTAATTAAGCTCATAATTGATAATAAAAACTATACTTTTATTGCTAATGGGGAAAACATGATACAAGGTTCGGTGTACAAGACTTGGTCGGTGATGTGGCCATGCCAAGGCAACCAACATTCACTATTCATTCTAAGCATCGATGCAAGGTGAAAGCTATATACTTAATTTCAAATCATTTAAGTTTTCACCTACAAGGCTATTACTTGGTTTTTATGATTATAGATTAAAACACCCTATTGTGATAGAAGAAAAAGATTGTGATCTTACCGTAACCTTACAGGTCGATTGCCATGAACAATTCTTTGGACGACAAGAGTCAGAGTCGAGGATGACTCCTTTTCAAGAGGGGAAGGATGATGAGGACATCCCAACCCCTTATGTTTTGTCTTATGAAGATCACTCACCATCCAACACAAGTGATCGTTATCATGGGTCTCTTGTACAAGATGTGCTAAGAAGATGCAAGAGCAAGTGAATTTGTTCCTAGATAAACTTAATATTGCCTAAGGTTAATACAAGATGGAGGTACCACTGGACCAAAGGAGAGAAGATGGTTTACCCACAAGAAGAAGCAACATATCATCTAAGTCACATGGACCAGCAGAAAGAAATTGTCATAGTTCTTGATTCCCTAAATGTTTTGCGGTCTATGATGACCTGTTGGAAAGATTATCAAATTAGCTTTCTAATGAAGCCAATGCCATATTATTTGGAGCTTGCACCAAAGATTTATAAATGTATTAGTGTAAACTACTCAAAAGGTCAACATTCTTCTCAGGATAGGATATTGGTATAAACTCTCATTCAATAATGTACCATCTTCCAGCGTGTCATGGTGCATGCCATGAATGGTTGGAACCCATGTCAAGTCTAGTTTCCCAACCAACAAGCAGCTTGTTGTTTTGACTTCTCAATAAAGAGTTATGGTCAGTTTAGTGGAAATTGCTCTGGAGGCCAACAATCACACGAGACCACTTCGGGAAGCTATCTCGTGGTGACTTTTCACATAGCCTATCTACAGAAACTCCAACTTGTTTTCACACCCAACTAGGAGGGTTGTTCCTAGTATATATATCCCTTGCCTCTAAGCTATTAGAAAAAAAAAGACTTTGGATGATTTGATAACCTAATATGGTATTGTAGCTGAGCTGATGAGTGTTCTTACACACCTTTGTTCTTACGAGTTCTTCTTGGGCTTGTGAGAGATCTCTCTTAGGTCACCTACTTCATGGTCTACATCTTTCATTTGGCTGCGTCGTATTGTGTGCATTAGTTTGGTTTATGGTTCTGCCATCATTTAGAGATTGAATCGAAGTCCTTCGCAATTTCGGTGCCTCTCCTCCCATCACTTGGTTGCAACCAACCTTTGTCAGGTATAAAGCTAGTTTTCTCTAATAACCTACTGTCATTAAGATTGGGCCATCCCCTCGCCGATCGAAATCGGTGCTTATCATTTGGTATCAGCGTTATCGTTCTCACGGTAGGTTTTGTTATCAACCACTTATCCATCCTTTTGTTTACCATCATCCACGTATTTACCTTTAATTTATCAATCATTTGTTACTAGTTTTATTCATCACATATACTATGTTTTGTTCATGTCTTGTTCACTAAAAAGCCACAAAACCTATAGCAATTACGTGGTAATTGTATTTTGTGTTCATCTCGTTCATCTTGTTGCTAGTCACCATTGTTATTCTTCTGCTATACTCTTGTTAATCCCCTCATATGCTATATTGTGTTTGCTGAAAAAAATTAAAAAAAGAAAGTGAAGAAAGAGTTAAAAAAGAAATGAAAAAAAGAGAAGAGAAGTGAAAGGGGTTGTGGTGCGGTTGTGTAACTCCAAGTTTCTATCCGAAAAATTCAAGTTTGTAGTGCATCGGACAACAACATTTACATCTTGTTTGACGATTTGTCTCACTTTGTTTCAGTACCACATCCCTCGACAGCCACCTAGAACTCCACAAAAATCTAAAACTAGACCTCTCGTCTTGTATTCTTTCAATCGTTTAATCAAAGTTGTGGTACTACCACTTTTTAGCACACTCACAACCCTTGAGAACAAGTAAGAACATTGTTAACTAAGCGGTGAGGTTGTGTGATTCCTCAAATTTACTTATTCCACTTTTCTTGCATATGCTAACATGCTAAGATCCAGTTTGAGTGTTCGTGGTGATCTACATGGAGGAAGAGAACCACCAGTCCACACGGGCCAAGTTACGCAAATTTGAAAACTCACTAGTGGAGGCCAAGGAGATGATGTTCGATGAACATCTTCCTACATCGTGGGCTCGGGATCAACAACAACATAGCCCAACCAACTCTTGTGGTGGTCTACTTGGACATAGTGGACAACATCGGGAAGGTGCTCATGAGATTTTAAAGGATGATGTGAAAAGAAGACAGCGAGAGAGTGAGAAACACTTTCAAGTGACCCACAAACACAATGAGAGAGAATATCCAAGGTCAAATAAAACTCCATAGCTGCAAAGAACCGAGCCAATGGAAAAAGAGGGATTAGTTATGATGGTCAGGAAGGGGGCTTCAAAATAATTGGGTGGACCCAATGCTAAATGGGTGAAAAAGAAGATGAATCATGTGAGGAATTATTTACTACTCGCATGATAACACTTTCTTCTATTCTTGATCCTTGTGTGATGCAAGCTCATGAAGGAAATGATGTGTGGTGAACTATGACCGGTCCCCAATATTTGATGAGGAAGATCAAGTGATGGTTATGGATAGTGATGTTGAAATTTCATTGTCTACAATGCAACATAAAGTTCAGATTAAAGCCAATAGCAGTGCAAATGCTTCCTTTTCAAGTGATGCAAGTTCAATAACATTTGAGGAGGCTTTAGTTCTTGATTCTTTTGGAACAATTGTTGCTCCAATACCATTAGACAACATGATGAAGTATGACACATATGTATATGTGGCTTCACAAGATATGCGAGAATGAGAGCTACATGACCAATCGAGAGAGAGTGAAAACAAAAGTGAGTTGTGTGATTCCACCCATTATGATCTTGAGAATATCAACAATGTGAGTGTGAGGGATACAACACAAAACAATACAGAGTTAGATTGCAAGTCATGTGAAGATACTTTTGAAACTAACACTCTAATCTCTACCTCTAGTGTTTTGTTCACAAATGTGGAGGTTTGCAATGAGAATGAGTAAGAGATGGTTGCTCATGACATCACCATACTTGTTGAGAAAAATGAGAAGGTTGTCACTCATCTGAACCAATTATATGCTGCCCAAACATGTACCATGATGAAGAAAGTGGTAAGATTTCAGAAGAGTCATCCGTAATACTTGCAATCTAAAATTGCAAAATATATTGGTAAGTAATTGTGATGAAGAACATGTTTCAAATGGAATTGACCATAATACTTATGCTGATGATTTGGTAGTGTCACGTGATCATACCTTTGCTAAAATTGTGCAAGTTGACAACCGATTTCACTTATATAAAATGGCAACTCCCGTAACTCTTGTCAGTTTCTGGTTAAGGTCTAGAAACTCCTCATGTTCACTGACTCTCCTCTATTTTCCTGATTGGGGTAAGAAACTCCTAACAGGTCCATATTTGGCTTCAACGGAAAAAGTTTTCATGTATCTCCTCATTAGTTTCCAATTAAGGGCCAGAAAATCCTCACACTCACTAACTATCAGGGCATGTACAGCCCACAGACGGAGGGTAGTCTGTAATCACCTCAATTCTATCGTACAGACAAGTAAAAAAGACAGGACATACAACCCATGATCTATACTATTGATTATAAGTTGTTTAATACGTTGATGTAGCCAAAATCAATGATAAATATATTTTTGTATACCGCTGTGTTGCCACAGTATCATGAACAAAGAGGGACACCTTTTAAATAAGATATGATGAGAGCACCTCAAGTTATCTTTGAAATTTAAACTTGCTGCTAGCAATGGAAATAGAGTATTTAGTGTGCATGTATTCCCGGACCTGCAATCCTCAAAAGAACCCGCCTCGGAGAGCCCGGCCACGTCGCCTATAAAAATTTGATTGGTCCGGATTTTTTTGCAAAAAAGTCCTCCTACTTCTCCAAAATTGCATGACGACCCACCAAAGTCCCTCTGTAACAGTAAATTAGTTTTACCTTTTTTCATTTTACCCCACGTATTACTCAACATCCTACACCCGAAGAGGACAAAATTCGAAGTTTGTGCAGATTTTGCAATTACCCGCCTTTTTCACTTTTGTGAAAACACCCCCGCCTCCTCCAACCAAATATATACCGTCTCCCTCTTCTCAAAGAAAAAAAAAAAAAAAAAAAAAAAAAAAAAAACGCCACCAACTCTTCCCGTGCTCCTCCCGCCGCCCTCCCTCCCACGCTGCGGCTATCGGCGCGGCGACGCCGCGGCGGCGGCGGCCCCCCCCTCCCTACCGTCCTCCTCCTCCCCCAACGCCGCCCTTCTCTTCCTCCTGCCTTTCTGACAGAAACCCTAGGTGATTGTACAACAAATGACACGGCAGCAGCGGCGACGAGTGGATTGGTGACCGGATGTTGCAATCTCTATCACCCACAAGGTAGGACCACCCCCTTCTCTTCCATGCCTAGATCTGTGTTTTGAGGTAGGGAAGGAATCCAGTTGTATCTTTATTCTAGGAAAGATACGATCTTCGTTAGGGCTGTTGATGGTTGTAGAGAGTGGGATTGTAGTTGTTGTTGATGAACTGCAGGTTTCACACATATCAGGTTTCATCATTGGAATCTATTGTTGACCAAGATAATTTATTACTTAGTGCACTACAGGTTTCCCATATATTTTAACTACTATCAATGAGTGTTGAAAACGTTGTCTCAGTATATGCAAAGGTTCTAATTGAAGAGTGCCATCTTTTAAAATAATCAGATTTGCTCCAACTATGTTTTTCATGTACCTCTATCAGATTGGGTTTGCTTAGGAAAATAGACAAACCTAGGACATATATCAATATCGTGTTTGATTAAATGAGTATTCAGGTTAAGATCCCATATGAGGCCAGTTTAGGTGTGTGTTGAGGCCTATATTGGGGTTACATTACAGGACAACAAAGGTTTTAAATGGGTCAGTATGCACACTATTGCTTCATCTGCAAAGCCTATTTCAACTTCTTGTGTCACCAAATTGGCTTATTTATCCTCTGCTACAAATATAGTTTCCTGTGATGCATTTTGTCATCCTATTTTTTATTTATCATTTTATATGCACACCATTGATTCTTTGTTTAACATAAATATTTGCAGATGTCATTTGTTCCATCATTAATATGCCTCCAATTCCTATATAATTTCCAAAGGCAAGCACAAATCTAACTAACTTAGAGAGGTGCTAAGAAAGGATCAGTAAGTGTTTTTTTACCTACAAAGAGGTCCCAGTTCTTAGTCACCACATTGCATCGTCATAAAAATTTGCTTTTTAATCGATATGTATGGGGAAAATGTTATTCTCATATTTAACAAGGACACAGACCTCAAAGTAACCTTATGAGGTGCACAAGATAAAGATATCAACATTAATGGTGTTCGTTGGTTGCTTTCAGAAAAAAAAAAAACTATAAGTTCTTTCACAAGTATAGCAGCTTTGTACAGTGTCCAGCCTGTACATAACAATGAACACTGGAAAATGTGCTTTCTACTTGGTAACCCACTTAACACAATAATTATTATCTGTACATTTATGTGCTTATCACCATAAATGTAAATGCCTCTGTTTGTAGCTCGAAGCCATTACACTATCTGAATGCTTATGTGGATGTTCCATGACCATTATAGATGCTCACGATTCAGAAGCAAGCCATCTATGCCTCTGTTCAAGTATTATTAATCATGCTATATGCACTAACCTTAGCTATTTATTATCCAATTGCAGGTTCAAGTTCCTGAGCTCCTGGAAGAGTCGGCTGTTTTTTGAGATATCAATTTGGTCTGTTCATGTGACACCTCTGTTTTCTTGTGAAGGATTTGCGCATTCTGTCCGCTGCCATTAGATTAGAGGCCAACTGGATGGATTCTTATATAAATTCTCCTATCTCTTGATCTGCAAAGTGAATCATATTTGGTCAATTTTTTTTGCTTTATTTGTTGCAGCTCAGTGTATGGATACTAACTTTACAGTATTTCTTTTCGTCGCCTACTCCATAGACGGTATGACGCTACCTCACAATAATGGTGCTCTATTTTTATTGTCAAATAAGCACTCATACATATTTTAGTAATATAGATACCAGAGTATTGCGTTACCAAGAATAGAACATTTCAGGCTTCATTAATAGAAATAGTTGCCTTCATTTTTCCTTGTGTAAAAACATTTGCCTCCATTTTTCATGCTACCTCATATTTCAGATGAACAAGTATGCTAATGCATAAAGACCAAGCCTTCCATGAGAACGAGCTAACATCGTTTTTTTTTACTACCCCTATTGCATGTAATGATATTTCAGGTTTTGTAGGAATATTGTTTTGTTTCTCTAAGATAAAAATAATCAAAATTGAAAGCAACTGCGACAGTAAGCATCTTGAACAGGGAATTTGGGTGTGTCCCCTTTGTCCTTTGTATATAATATATTTAATCAATCATTTGGATCCCTTGACTTTCTTCGCTAACAGCTATTTTGATTTTGCCATTAAAGAACAAAACAAGAGGACATGCAGTAATGTGTGGACCACCCTAAGGAGGTTACCAAGCTTGCCAAGGTGAAGGCCCAAATCTCAGAAATCAAAGGAGGTATGATGGAAAACATTGAGAAGGTACTATATTTAACCATCTGAGAAAATACACATATCTGCATTATAATGGAAAAGGGTGGCGCATTATAGTGGAACGAGTTGGAATACTATACTGTAATAGAAAAGGATGGGACATGTCAAATGCTATTTCTGATCCCATATAATTATTTTGATGTTCAGGTTCTTCACCATGGTGACAGCATTGAGCTGCTTGTTGACAAAACTGAAATTCTATGTTCTTTGGTAACATATTTCTTCGTGATATCTACATTGGTACATTTAATTTTGCATGTGTGTATATCCAAGAAAGAAAAAGATGAATTCTTTGTATCTATAGAATATAGAACTTTATGGTAGCATTTAGTAAATTGGTTATAGAAGTTAACAAAGATCTTTCCGCCTGAAAAGAAAACATGTGTATAGCTTCTTTTTTTTTTTTTTTGAGGGAAAATGTGTACAGCTTCTTGACCCTTAACATTTAAGTGTATAATAATGAATTTGACTCGATACGTTGTAGAAGTCTGATCTCTGTGCTGTTCAATCCACCTAAAGTCGTATAATAATTTATAGCTTCTCTGTGCTAATATATTGAAGGATTACCCTGCTGTGCTTCTAAGATGAAGCGGTCTCATGTCAGATGACTACCATGCTGTTACATAGCAGAAACACTGTACTTAACCTACTTTACTTTACTTTTTTCATAGATCCACCTCTCATTACATTTGGCCACATGGATTTCACGCACCAACTATGTCATATTTTATTCCCAGCACAATGGTACAGATTCAAAATTCAATTTGTGATGAGTGCGCTGGTACATATTTGAAAGTCAATTTAGTAGTGCTATCATGATGATCGAGGAACAGTTAGACCAGTTGTGTCTCTGGTTTGCATAAGAACGTAACAGCTAATGTCTCGATGTGCATTATAAGTCCTTAGTTCTCGACCTGGACAGCTCCTAGCTGCACAAATGGTAAACCAATATAAATTCATGCAATATTATGTCTGCAGTACCTATCTGTTATTTCCTAATAATATATTTATCATTGTCTTTGTTCTACATTTCTCTTATGCTAATTGCTGGCATTATCTTTCATTTTTACAAAGTATGTCATTTGATCTCATGGGGTTGAAGGAGAAGGCCAACATGGCTGTGAGTGGCAACCTAAAGCCGTTTGATGGTTATTCTCTACAGTTCATAAAAGCCAACTACATCACTTCTGGTAATTGTTATTTCCACGGATTCTCAAACAGTCAAGTTTTTAGGCTTTAATGGAATGGAAATTGGGTTTCCATCCTGGAGCTTGGGTTCTCCTGTTATCATTCTCCTTCCTTTATTTTGAACCATGGAAAGCAAGGTTATGGCACTGAATTGTTATGATTGCTTACATCATTCTTTGAGCTCCCCAATTTTCATGTCCCCACTATATAAGCCTGCTTTCCTGCTGCTGTGACCCTTCCTGACCGATAATAGTACAAGACTAGAGCTGTGAAGCCCCATGCCATATGAACATAAGCCTTTCTGACTGATAATAGTAGAAGACTAGAGCTCTGATTGACCCATGACGTATGAACAATATGATTCTACTTATGGTTTCAGTGCTCAAGCTCAATGTAAATGTTCAGGTTTCTGATCGGTATTGTTTTGTTGTTCCATTCATGTGTCCAAACAGTCATATGGCATTGCCGATCCTCATCGTTGATATACTTTTAAGTTAATATTATTCTGACTTGGATATCTCTGTTTATCTTAGATCTGCAATGGACTGCAGCCCTGATGAGTCGAGGTAAATGAGAAAGATATTGATGACTATGCTGACAAGTCATGCTTCGACCTCATGTCTCTCAAGTTTGTGGCAAGGCTGGGTCGTGCAATGGACTATCGAGCTCCTTCAGCATCATGTATAGCCCAACAGGTGCCGTAGACTGTTATGCCTACCGGACATTCTAATGTAACAATGTACCTATGTCTATCCCCTCTATCTGTGTAATATTATTATGCAGAATCTGGTCAGATCACTCAGATATACTTCACTACTTTCGTTCTCACTTATTAGGCTATGTATAATTATTTGAGTTCCATCATGGATGCTCTACGTGTGTACACAACCATTATTTGTTCCGTCGTTACACACTACATGTATGTGCCGTGTACATTCTCAGCTTCAGCTCTACATATGCACACGATCGTTGTTTATTCTGTAACTACACACTACATGTACGTCCATGTAATATTCCCAACCTCTGATCTCCTTCTGTGTTGGCGCGAAAAGGCACGCCATTCCAGTAGTTATATATATTGGCAACACTTATATCTAATTTTTTCTTTGTTTCATGCTTGCATATATACATGTATACACACATGCACCTGCGGCACTTGCTAGCTCGCTGTCTTAGCTTGTTGGCTTAATTATATACATGTATATATGCTCACTAATGCGCACGTACTGAACTCCACTCCTTGCTTGCTTGTTTGCAACGAGCACGAATCAAGACAACAACACTTTTCCAAGGCTGTGGTGGCACGCGCAAACTGATCCACAGGCTGTCGATTTGAAGGCGACGACCTATACAGCGCGATCTCCTTCGGCGTTATATAGCGCTAATCAGCATCGCGACAACTGCTTATGGCCACTATTAGCGCGCTATTTTCGCGTTATAGCGCTATTTTTTTTCAGTGATCTTTGACAATGGTAAATGCTCGTAATTTTTTTTTAGAAATTATATCATGTTAGTTTACATTGCATTTCATAATAGAAGAGTTGAGTAATCTAGATTCAAACATAGATGTTATTTTAAACTATTTTCATCATTATGAAATTGGATATATTTTTTAAATTGAGATTACACAGTACACGCACGTACACTCACCTCTATGAATACACGTACACAAACCCTACAAACACCTTCAAAATTGGATATTTTTAGATTAAAATAATATAGGTAGGTAAATTATTTTTTTTGAAAATTTGGATAGGTCACGTAAATATTATCGATATGATAATTAAGTTGAATATATATGATTAATTCTAGCATGACTCGTAAGAATTCTAGTGGCGGTATTGAAGAATATATATGTTATTTCTAGCATGACTCGTAAGAATTCTTTTGGTGGTATTTTAGAGGCTAGAAATTATTAATTATTAAGATGGTTAATTTACCTTAGCAAGAAGCATGCAATTTAAGCACATATAATATCTACTGACTACTGTAATAACATAATTTAAGGAGATAGCGGACCTCCCAAAATAATTGTCTCAGAAACTTCAGTGACAGTCAGATTACAGATAGTTTTTTTTTTTTTTTTTTTGACTCTCATCCGGATACATTTGTAGCATCTGTCCATATACGAGACACACACCTACACCACACACACGCACACCTCACACACACCATAAGTATACAGCCAGACCTACAACTATACACAGAAACCAGGACGCGTCCTTTGGCGAGATAACTAGAGTCGTCGAGGCTCCGGCGATGGGCGCATCGCAATCCTTCGTGGCTCCACGCGTTGAGAGGCTCGTCTGAAATTATTTAGGAAACTTAATGTTTCCGGTGGGAAAATCAGCGTTCGAGCGGACTCGAACTCTGATCGGCAGCCTCAGCACCTGGAGGGCTTGCCAACCGAGCTACGGCTCGGTCCCGTCAGATTACAGACAGTTGATGGACGAGGTGGTGGATCAGCAAGTACAGCTAGTGGGCCCCACCACATGACCCATGCCGATCCCCATCTCCTTGTGGCATAGTACGGCATAGCATATCCCGATACATGTGCCCTGCTCACTGATGACGTGGAGGATGGAGCGGTTAAGTTGCTTATGGAGATCAGAGCGGCTTCCTGTAGCTAGAGGAAAGCCATGATCTGATCATGCGAGGAGATAGTGGTCAGGTGATGGCGACACGGCATAATACCTACTCCGTACCTGATCTGCGTCTTTAAAACCATTCCCATTTAAATCATAAAATTCTTAGACACTATTTAAATGTTATCAAATTCATTTCAATCCACATATATTGAGGGCTGATTATGGTGGAATGTAGTTCAATGTTGTATTCAAATGAGTTAAATGCACTGTAGCACCTTAAACTTGTCACGGTGTGCCATCTGGATCCATCATCTTGCAAAACGCACATCTGGCACCTTAAACTTGTCATGATGAGTCATTTGGGTCCATCATCTTGCAAAATGCACATCTGGCACCTTAAACTTATCATGGTGTGCCATCTCGGGTCCATCATCTTGCAAAACGCACATCCGAGCAGCCCTCCTCACCGAAAAATTAATTAGGTGCGCCACCGGGCGCATTCCCAAATTTTGTGCGCCCCCATGCCCGATGGCCACCACGTGGACAGAGACGCATCCGACCGCACATGAAAGAGACCCTTTTATCAATCGAAGACAAACCGCGCACACATGCGGTCCATTTGTTTAGAATTGGCAACTCGCACCTTGCATGCTAACAACCATGGGGTGCCGTTTGTTTAAAATCAATGACACGCGGCGAAGTCCGGCAACCATTAACCATGGGGCGCACGGAGCTTGCGGTACGCCAGTGGCGCACCTAATTAATTTCCCCTCACTGACGGGCCGGATTAAGCGCTTTGCTGGACGGGTTCTCAAGAAAGCGGCATCTCCACTGCTATATTACAAGGCACAAGACTCCTCATCGGCCAAGCCGCCGGAGGAAGCGGCGGATCGCCGCCGCCCACTCACCAAGGTACCGGCCGCCAAACGCGGAGAGATCCTTGTAATGCAATGCATGGGGTTCATCAAAGGCACGCCGACGGAGGAGGGCAAACAAGCATACGAGAATTTGTTCGGCGACAACCTTGAACCTTCGCACAAGGACGCTGCGAGACGGCTGTTCCAGGACGTCGAGCGGCCGCTTCGCCCTAGGAAGCGTCGTGGAGGACGCGCTTGACTGCGTGCGTAATCGGCTTAGTTGTTTAAGGTGCCAGATGTGCGTTTTGCAAGATGATGGAACCAGATGGCACACCATGACAAGTTTAAGGTGCCAGATGTGCGTTTTGCAAGATGATGGACCCAAATGGCACACCATGACAAGTTTAAGGTGCCAGATGTGCGTTTTGCAAGATGATGGACCAAGATGGCATACCATGACAAGTTTAAGGTGCTACAGTGCATTTAACTCTATTCAAATCTACCCCAATACACATGTGGTTTGGGATATAAATTAAATGTCACAGATCAATTGAATCCCGGCGATCGGTGACACGTCGGTGAGGAGCTGACGGCGACGGTGGCAATCAGGGTTGCCGGAGGGGGTCAGGCGTGGGCGGTAATCGGGGTTGCCGGGTCTTTGCATCGGGCGACAATCGGGGTTGCTTGGCCGCGGGCGGCAATCGTGGTTGCCGGAACTGTGAGGAAGAGGAAGAAGAGGAGGATGGCGGGACGGCGGCGGACGGGGGCGGCGTGGCAATGGCGGCGGCGCTAGGGGGCGGTGGCACACGTGCGTAGGGAGGAGGAAGAGAGAGCCTAGGGCTAGAGATCTCAAGCCGTTGGGTGTTACCCCTTTATTTTTTCTTCTTAAGATTCAACATATTACATCTCTCTTATATTTATAGTCCCGGGAAGACTTGCATGAGAAGTAGATCTCTTTTATTTCCTAATCTATTTCTATCTTATCCCTAAATAATATTATTTAGCGAGGAAGCAAACGACGCGATGATGGTTGGTGGCGGCGGCGCAGGGCGCGCGGCGCTTTGCCCCGCTTACGCTGGCGGGCCAGGCGCCTTAGGGCTGTGATAGGCCCTTTTGGGCCCCTCTTGACCACTTATCTTATTTGGCGCCGCGCGGCGCCGCTAAATATATCGTCACGGATGCGTGGCGTCTTATTGGGCGCGGTGCGCATGCGCGTCCCCGGTGAAAGTGTCCCTGTGCTGTGCGCTGATAGACATGAATAGGAAGCGGGCCCAATGAGTTGTCAGATCTGTCGTTTTATTTTTAAAACGAATTTTAAAATTTAAAAATGTTATAACTTTCTCGTTAAACATCCGTTTTCAATTTCGTTTTGCACCATCACGTTTATTATAACGAGATCTATAAAACTAGATCCATGTTAGATATGTTTTGGGATAATTTTCATAATGACAAAAATTTACATCTAAAGTACAAAGTTTTACATCTAAGGGTACAAAGTTTTATTGTTGGAGTACAAAGTTTCAAAATTTGGAGTGTAAAGTTTTCTTTGAGATTAGAGTTGAAGTCTCGAGATTAGGGTTGACACCGTATGCTGAGATTAGGGTTTATGGCGTTTGTGAGATTAGGGTTCATGGTTCTCCGCGAGATTAGATTTCATGGCGTTTGATGAGATTAGGGTGTTCATATCGTTTGATTATTAATTTCATATATCATATAATATAAGATAAAATATTTATGAATTTGGTAATTTTATTATGATTAGGGTTCATGGCGTTCTTTGAGATTAGGGTTGATGGCGTTTCTTTGAGATTATGGTTCATGGAGTTCTTTGAGATTAGGGTTTGGGGCGTATCTTTGAGATTAGGGTTGATAGTGTCTGCTGAGATTATTGTTATAAGCGTTTGCTGAGATTAGGGTTCATTGCATTGCTGAGATTAGGGTTTATGGTGTTGTTGAGATTAGGGTTAATGGCTTTGCTGAAATTAGGGTTCATGGCTTTGCTGAGATTAGGGTTCATGGCGTTGCTAAGATTAGGGTTCATGTTGTTGCTGAGATTAGGGTTCATGGCTTTTCTTTGAGATTAGGGTTCATTGACCTTCTTGAGATTAGGAATCATGACGTTTGCTAAGATTAGGGTTCATGACTTTGCTGAGATTAGGGTTCATGACGTTTGTTGAGATTAGGGTTCATATCGTTTGCCGAGTCACTAACTGATTATTAAATTTAGGGTTTTGGGGCAAGTGTCCTTTTAAATGCATGCCCCCCTACCAGGCAATTGGTTTTGGGGCAAGTGTCTTTTGAAAAGCATGCCCCCCCCCTACTAGGCAATGGGTTTTGAGGGCAAGTGTCTTTTGAAAAGCATTCCCCCTACTTGGCAATGGGTTTGCTAAGTGTCTTTTCAAAAAGTATGCCCCCCTACTGGGCAATGGTTTTGGGGCAATTGTCTTTTTAAAAGTATTCCCTTTACTAGGTTATGGGTTTTGGGCAAGTGTGTAATATAGAAATGAAAAGTTTTGAATGTTCATTTTTTTAATGTAGTATAATTATTTTTGATGGACATAAGGTTTAGGGTTTTTGAAAACAATGTTTTTGTACTTTCACTTCCATATGGATGTAAAACCATCCCCCGCCCTTTTATTTTACCCACAAATCCGATCTCTCTAAAGAGAAAATTTTAGCTTGTAGAAAAATAATTTTTTCTGGCCCATTGATGGTTGACAGGAGAAACAAAAAAATTGGCCCAATGATGCTTGACAGGGAGAAACTAGAAATGGATACGGGCTGAATAAAAAAAAAAGAAATCTTGGCCCATTGATTAGAAACCACTTGACAGGAGAAACAATCCAGTGTTACTACTCGCGTGCGCCGCTACTGTTATTGGTGCATGCGCGCTGCTAGTTTTTCTGGCGCATGCACGCCGGTACCGTTCGTAGCAAGCATGCACCGCCCAGTGTCGCCCCCTCTTGACGGCATATGACATTAAACAAGGTCTTAGGTTGCGTTTGAATTGTAGTATTTTCCGAAGATTTGTAAAGGAATCGGCTTTCCTACAATTTTGATTCAGATATTTCCATAGGAAAGGTTCCTGCACCTTGGGTTTTGAAGGAAACAAAAACTCCACTCTAATTTCTTGTTTGTTTTTCCTTCACAAAGTCCAAGACAAATCTCAGGCTAGCCGCATGCTCATCATGTTCTTGCTATGGTGGATGGCCACACTATATTATAGTATATTTAAAAAAGATCAATGTTGATCTAGGGGTTTTTTTTTTTTGAGATTACACAGTCCAATGCAGACACTCAACATGCACGCACACTCACCCTTATGAACAAACGTACGCAAACCCTACCCCAATGAGCACTTTGGAAGAGGCCGGCAAATCTTGAAGTTCACGAAGTCGAGCCGACAAATCTTGAAGTTCACGAAGTCACCACAGGCATCTCACTGTCGACGAGGGACGCCGCCTACCATTTAATGCATATCACCGAAAAATCCTGAAATAAATCCAGGATACAGTATCGCACCCAGGATTTAAACCCGGGGTGAACCCACAATTCATATCTCTGTGTTCCAAACACCAACTCTAAATGAAATTCCTATGTTCTTACATTCCTCCTTGTCATTGTATTCCTCTCTCTTTCATGCATTTTCTTCGGTTCTTTTTATTTATTTATTTTCTATTACTTCGTTCCAAACATGCATTTTCTCTGGTTCACTGTTTTCTATTACTTTATTCCTCCTAACAGACCCATATGTGCCAGTGATACACAAAAAGAGATAGATCGAGAGGGGCCAGATCTGATCCATAGTAGAAATGATCCTTTTGGCTAACTGAACCAGCAATTCTTCCTCTTCATGGTACATTTTAGAGTAGCACACAGAACATACAGTTCATGGACGAGAGCGGGGTGGACGTAGCAATTCAGCTCTGACTCAGCTAGTGGGCCCCACCACGAGACCCATGCTGCCGATCTCCATTCTCCTCGTCGCATACGGCGCATAAACATAATATCCATCCACGTGCCCAGCTCACTGATGACGTGGATGCAATGGAGCCAGCCGGTTGCTCAGAGCGGCTTCCTGTGGTTGGAGGACGCCATGAGGGGAGGACCATGGCGACGGTGAACATGAGCAGCATGCTGGCCAGCAGCGTGTACGTTCGCCTCGACGACCGGCGGTACTCGCCGAAGAGCACGACGCCCCAGAAGGTGCTGACGAGCGGCAGCGCCTGCACGGAGTCGGCGGCGGCGTACCCCGCCGCCTGCCCTGCCATGAACGTGAACGCGTTGCCGAGCCCGCACACCAACCCCGCCAGCATCGCGAGCGCCCTGCCCTCGCCGCCGTCCCGGAGGTAGGCGGCCACGGTGGAGCTCGGCACGCCGACCATGGGCCGGTACAGGAACCACACGTTGAGCGCCGCGCTGACGGCGAGGCAGGCCAGGGAGAAGTAGAAAGTAGGCCGTGTACACCACCAGGTGCGGCACGCCGGCGGCGAGCGCGTGCCACTGGTCGTTGGTCGCCAGGTTGAACGCCGGCGCGAACAGCGCGTAGAAGACCCCCGCGAACACCACGATCCCGAGGCCCAGCAGCGTGTGGGATCCCAACACCTGCAGTCAGATGGGGATGATCAAGATTTGATCTTGGACGACATGGTCAGATCGAATTGAAGTTTGTTTTTGTTTATCAATGATTTTTGTTTGAAATTTTTGTTAATCTGATCTACCTACTTTGATTGATCTCTTCTCCTCCAGATCAACCAGGAACTCTGCAGTTCCTGCCTCCACTTTCTCCAGGGCCTGAGTAGCCTGTGCTGATGCATCCGGCTTTGCTTCTTCTGGATCCTTTGGCACCTCTGCCA
Organism: Hyparrhenia diplandra; assembly: GCA_015847255.1. Lineage (NCBI taxonomy): Eukaryota > Viridiplantae > Streptophyta > Magnoliopsida > Poales > Poaceae > Hyparrhenia > Hyparrhenia diplandra. The sequence goes on along the minus strand of JADLZK010004962.1, from coordinate 86,431 downwards.
ATCAAAATATTCAGATGAACAACGCTATACTACTGTGCAAACGTTTTTTCAGATTGGTACTGACAAAATTGTTTGGTTTTGTTGATCCAACTGCTACTACCTTTCTCAAGGAGGTGTTTGGTGAGATCCTCATCTGCATTGCTCCTATGGAAAATTAATTGCAGAAAGTCAGAAACCACACTTTGTTCAGATGCAGATGCAGTAGAACTACCTTGTGTTTTTGCTGTAGTTCGCCAAGGAGTTAGCCAGCTTTTCCTTATTGTCAGCATCATTTGAAGCGTGGACAAGTGACCCAAGGATGGCCGCAATCAGGAAGCAGCCAACACCAGGAAACAGGATCTCGGCCATGTTGATCCGGCCGTCGAGGAAATAGTTGAGCGTCGTCCCTGGAAGACAAGTTTCAGTTCCATGACGACTAAGATGATGATATTCAGAGTTTCAGACTCTGAACAGTTGAGTGTACAATGTTTATCTTCAGACTCTGAACAATGTATCCGTGTACTACCTATGACCACCTTGAGGCTCGAGGCCATGACTTCAGTGACGGAGAGCCCGACGAACGCCCAGCCGTACTGCGTGGCCAGTGTCCCCAGGCTCAGGGTGACGCCGCCCGCCATCGCAAACAACACCGAAGGCCAGTTGTTCTGCAGCTGCAAGTGTTTGAAATGGAACGAGTTGCTGAATTAGCACAAAGACGACGATGTTCTTGCTGACAGATAGAACGACCAGAGTGTTTCAGAAATGCATGTTTCGGCTTCTTTAGGTCTGAACGATGATGTACTGAAAGAAACCTGAATGTGAGCGAGTGTTAACTGGAATGGAAAGTGAGCTACTACCTGAGTGAGCTGGGTGAGGAAGTTGGGCGTCTCCGGCGTGTCGGGGCCGATCTGGCCGAAGGTGAGGGCGACGAGGACGGCGGCCAGGAAGTTGGTGACGGAGAAGTCAAGGAACGTGTGCTGCGGCAGCCGGCCACGCCGCTCCAGCACCGCCAGGACAACCGGCCAGGTGCCCAGGAGCACCAGCGCTACCCCCATCAGCCCGATGGCGCCGCTAATGTCCTTCACCAGGTACATCTTGCAGACCAAGCTAAAGCTAGCGAAGGACGCGGACGAAGACGACGCTGGCAGAACCAATCAGTCAACACACCTGATGCAAGAAAAACAAACTTTGTCAGAGGACATAGGGCTATACTCTAAAGAATTCAAGTCAAATTGTGCAGCTCAACTGCCCAGAAGACAAGAACATGTAAACAAAGAAGGCACTACATATTGATAATTGATTGCAGCATGCTGTTTCTAGATCTTAGATCCTCGGAACGCTGCTAGAAGAACAAAATATGTCAAGCTGAAATTCCTATACAAGCTGTAAAATGCACAGATCATCTCTCCCTACCGTTTTTGACTGTGAAACTCTGAAACTGCTTAGGAAGACAAAAGGAGCTAGACAGAGAAACACTGAAACTCTGAATCCAAAAATATATGGACTTTGAAGATGCAAAAGGCAAGTGTGAATGCACAGATACAAGCTTGCATCTCAGAAACATGTTCATGCCACGACGTAACACAGAATATTTTGTTTTTGCAGACATGCTCTTCCTTCTGTAAAAGCCACTCTGAACTATTTTGTTTTTACAGCATACAGAAGTGCAGACAAGAAAACGGCTTGGATGGACCAGAGCAAGTAGTGTGGTTGTATAGCCATCTGAGATGCAGTCTGACACGACAAAGAGCATATCTCAACCAAATAACTGAATGAATTTTCAAAACAGGGAACAGCCATCCAAGTATATGTTCAACCTTGAAAACTATTTGAAACTCAAACAACAAGCAGAGCAAATGTTGAAGGGATGCAACAACATACCAAAAATGAAGGGAGAAATGGTTAGAAACAAACAAGCCTTTGCAGCTTTGGTTTTTGAGCTCTCTTCAGCAAGTGTGTGTGCCTAGGGTGTTTATATGCAGGAGGAAGCTAGGAGATGATAGCTACTAGAGTGGTGTGGTTTGCCCACATGCTATAGGATACTAGTAGTTGGTGGTGGATCCACTCTGGAAGGTTCATCGGCATCACTGAGCTGGTACTGAGCGGATATGTGATGAGGAGAATGGAGATTGGGAGGGGGAGCTGGCGTGGGCCCCATCCCAGAGCCACTTCACCAACCGGGTGACGAGGAGGTGATTTTGTTAGGTCCACCCGTATGTCTTTTCTTTCTTTTTATTTTTTTGCCGAGAAGGGTCCACTCGTGTAACACCACTGAATTATTGCTGGCGATGCTAATCCTCATCCCGTTTTTAATATGTTTTATTGTCGGATCTAATACCACCATCGCTGATGATGGCCTGATGCAAATGATTTGGCTGCATTACTAGGATAAATCACGCCAATATATAATTTGCACCAAAAGCAGGGATGGTAGCAAAACGTAACTTGGCAAGGCGATGTGTTAAGTGCTGATGAAGCTAGTTTAGAGTTTCCTGACCATTTTTGTAATCTCTATCTCTACAACTTAATAATAAAGAGAATATATCTAGTGCAAATCAACCTTCCGTGCAACCATCCGTGACAAAGGGCCACGATTTGGCACGCGTCTCTGATTTCCCCAACCCACATAAGGTGGGTAAAAGGAAATTGCCTTCGTCCAAATAAAAGAATAGATATCTCGTTTTATGAGGAATCTAAACATCATAAATTTAACGAATTTAATATTTACATTCTCGGAAGGCGAGTTTTACATCTTCTTTCAGAAACAAAGGAGTATATGTGAAACAAATTTACATGAAAGTGAAGGAACCAAAAATGAGGAAAGTCAAGAAAATATAGGGAGTAGGAAGCAACAACTTGTACGGTGGTGGTCAGTGTGTGGTGGCAGTGGCAAGCATAGGCAACTCGATCTGATCTAGTCTCTCACAAGATGCGGATGTACCTCCACACGAGAAAAATATTTGGAGCATATTCTACAAAAATCGCATATGGTGTCTGTTGATTCCATATATAGTTTTTTTTATATGTAGCCAGGACAAATGTAGGCCTGGGTCCAACGAAAATGACACCCTCCAATGGCCGCAATACGCATTACAAATGATTGTTTGCGAGTAAAAATCTTTTTCTATATAAGGATACACATACAAAAATAATTAACAACAATTATTAACTGTAATAGAAGAATTGACAAGCTTGAGTAAGACTAGACTCTTCTCGGAGAAGAGGAATTATCGACGATGTCCCCTATTTAACTGATTGCATTGTATTTCCTCAACTCTGAGGACTACTCACACCCACCAAATCGGCGAATGCATGGAACCCAACGCTTCGACAATGCTACCTCCAACAGGCAGACCAAGCTAGGTCTAGGAACCTTAACTGTACTGCAGATTCATTGGCCAAACTAGAGCCTTCTCAGCGCTTGTAATTCAACATGATAATTATGTACGAGGCTGCAATGAGGAGCATCTCCAATGGAGCCCTGCTACTCAGCCCCCCCCGACCCTAAATCGGCGGGGTTTGAGGGAAAAATATACCCCCCCGGAGCCCTAAATTAACCCCCATTTTACATGCTCACTCAAATTATAAGATCAAGCCCCCACATCCGAGGACCCTATCCGGTGGGTCCCACACCTTTCCCCTTCCCCATCCCGCCCACGCGCCCACCCACACGCCACCCCGCTGTCGCCGGCCCCATCTCCACCGCATGGGACCGGAGGACGCAGTCCGCCCTAGCACGCCGACGAGTAGCGGAAGGATGACGCGGCGCTGCTCTTCCCCGCAGTTTTGGCGACGGTGGCGGTCTAGCGTGTCCCTCAGGTGGCCGGATCCGGCGGCGGCAGGGCTGGCGGGCGTATTGCCGCGACTCGCCGGGTGGGCGGCCGGCGGTGGCTCTCGACTGACCTAGGCGCGGGTAGCACGCCTAGCCCCGGCAGCCTTGGCTGGCTTCAAATTGCTAGGCGGGCGCCGCCAAATGTCGTCAAGACGGGTGCCATCGGGGCCGCTTTGCCCAGCATGAGACCTTGGCCTTGGGATTCCCCGCTCTACGGAGGAGCGTCTTGATCACCCACGTGGGAGAGGAGCGACGCAGCACCAAATGAAGACGACGTGGGCCGCGGACGGGCGGACAGGGGGCGAAGGACGAGGTGGCAGAGAACCGCAACCAACGACTTGGCCGTGAAGCGCGGTTCAGGCCTCCGGGCGAGTTGGTGGCCGGGTTCATGGGCACGCCCCGGCGATGACGCGGAGAAGAGCGACGTAGAGCTCGGCCAGCCGTCCCCTAGCATTTGTCCACGGGAGATAGCACGCTGGATCTTAGCTACAAAGGCGGCAGCGAACAGGATCCTTCCCGGATGCTGCGCGCCAAGGCTAAGAGGCGCGAGGCCGGGCTATGGTTGGAAATCGGAGCGCCGTTTGTGCCAACGATGACGCCGAGGCCTCCCACCCGGACTCTATCTTCTTCATGTTGTTTCTCACTTGAATTTTATAAGTCTATATTTGGGAGGTATCATTGGATCACAAGTTTAATTTGAGCCAACAAAAATTTAGATTGAATTAATAAATTTAAACCGAGGGCTTTGATTTAAAAGAACTATAATAATTATGTAAGATGCTCTTATGAGCCTCATCGACAACAATTAATGCCCTCTTGCTAGGGCATTGAACTCTGTAATTAAACAATGTTGATTGTCGAAAAAACGGTTGGGACTTGGGAGGCCAAAACTGCATACCACGTCGTCGGCTAGCGGATCGGATATGTGGACAAGCATGCATGAGTCCACGCCACGATCATATCTAGTCCAGGAGCATGGCACCGCCGCCGCCTCCGGCCTCCGCGCTGCACTGCATGCATGATGCATGGCGCCGGACACACTAACGTGGCGGCACAAGAGCAAGGCAGGGAAGCTTAATTACGTACCCGTATACGCGATCGGTGCCAGAGTTCTTTTAACGTCGACGATGTGGAAGAAGACCGCTGCAGCGCGGGTTTGCCGAGCCCTACTAGTCGCCTCCTCTCGATGCATATATATATGGATGCATCCATAGTACGGAGTAGTTGCCTCGCCAGCAATAAAATGGATCCACACGACAGCAGCAGCCGCCGCACAAAAATTAACGTCCTGTTGTTCACTTAAACTTCAGGCGCCAGGCGGGATTATCAAGCATGGTCAATATATATTTTTTTCTCACAAGAAAATATCATCGATCAGCCCGCTCATAAGCCACTGAAACCATCAGCAGAGTAGCCCCCGTAAATATATGAATTTAGTTAGCTATTTTTCTAGCAAAATTTAAAATAGCCAGATACTATAGAGAATCATGTTTCTCCCTCAACCTCAAACGAAAATAATTCTAAGTTTCATGCAAATTATTTTTTTTTTCAGACCTACTTTATACACAAGAATATAATGTTTATATCTTTAAATGGATTTTTTTATGAAAATATACTTTATAGATAGCCTAATGATATTTCTTTATTATTCATTCAATATTATAGATATTAATACTTTGTGTTTAAATTTAAGATTAAAATTAAAATTTGACTTTTTTTTAATAAAGCGAGTGTATCTTTTTACCGCAGATAGTGTACCCGCCTCCAAAGATAAATAGACTAGTCATGTCGAGGATTGCTAGAAACAAAGAAAGTAGTTATGTCGGTCCGCTACATTGGGCCGAATTGACACCCGATTGCCGATCGCTTCGATGATGAGGATGGCGAGGGAGGGCGGCGGCGCTTGGTCGCCGGGTGACGGCGCGGCGCTGCCGGCCGGGCGGGGGGGCGGCGCGGGCGATGGGCGCCGCGGGGGCGCGTGATGGCGGCGCCGCAGCCGGCGCGGGCGGTGGTGGAGGGCGCGGCGCCGCGCTGGGGGAGAGAGAGAGAGCCTAGAGCTGAGAGCTGTCCAGAGTTACCCCTTTAATTTATTCCTTCTGAGATTCAACCGACTACATGCCCCTTGTATTTATAGTCCGAGGAGACTTGCATGCTAAGATAGATCTAGAGGTTTCTTTATAGATTGGAATTCCTTTACAAGCAACCTATTTATTTCCTATTTTATTCCTATCTTTATTCCTTAAATATTCCTTACTTAATTGGCGGCAACCGACGGGCGAAGTTTACGCGATGGCGCGGTCGGGCCAAGAGCGAGGCCTTGGGCCCTAGGCGGCGGTTCCCCCCCCCTTGTTGGGCCCTATTCCCGCGATCTCTTTTTGGTTCATGACATTTCTCCCCCCTTTGCCGACAAAAAAAGTCCTCGCCGCCGCTCGCCCACCGTTGTCATTGTTGGTGTGCCGGGCGAAGATGGAGATGTCGACCTTTTGCCGGGCCGCAGCACCCCCTGTAGTACCTTTGATAAGGCCGTGACATAGGAGAGATGTTTGCCGAGGAAGACGATAACCATTGCCGGGCGCCCAAGCCGCTGCAAGTTTGATGGTTCCAAAATGCGAGTAGGTTGTTGCCAATTCGGTTGCCAGTGATGAAGGATGGGAGCCTCCGGTAGTGACGAAACCGCCGAGGTAGCAGGTGATGTGGGTGGTATGTACCTCTTGTCGCCGTTTCGTGAAGGTCACAAGGTGAGGCTTGCGTATGGAAGCGCCGAACTCTTGGGCGTAGGTGGATCGCCGCTTTTCTCTGTGTAGGGTGCCTCCCGGTGTATTGCAGCCCCACGCCTTGTTGGCGTAGTCGCATCGACATAGATGTCGTTGAGGAACATGGGAGCCAACCGTATGGCTCGAGTTGTCCCTCGCCGCCAAAGTCGCGTAGTCGACGTCCAATGATGGTTGTTGGTGTCGCCGCTGAAGGACGCCCCAAAACCGAGAGTGAGGCACCATGGTATGTTGTCTCCGCTCTCTCCCGTGGCGCCTTTGGTGATGCGCCAAAGAAAGAGGAGTGCCATTGTCGCCGGGCTTTGGCAACCGTGGTACCCGATGTTCTCGCTGGCGTGGTAATTCGATGATGTCGCCTTTGCCGGAGTCGCAGCCTGATTGATGGTGTTCTCCACCATTGTCGATGTCGGCCGAATGTCCAGCCAGTGTAGTAGATCGCCGGTTGGGTCGGCAAGTGAACGACCGCCTCCTTGGTGGCACCGGGGGCGTCGGTGTTCTCATCGCCGGGCGCCCATGTGTGGAACGCCGCGGGTTGCCAATGTCGAGGTTGGCAGCGAGGATGTCGCCGTGGTTAATGCCCTTGTAGTTGTTGTCGATGATAGGCATGGTGAAGACGTAGTGGACATCGTGGGGAACGCCATTGGTGTTGGCATCCTTGAGGACGCCGTTGCCGCTCATGGCGCCCATGGTAGCGCCCTTGTCGTTGTTGATGTCGCCGATGCCGCGCAGCATTGTGGCTAGCGACGCAATGGCGATGCGTCGGAATGTCGCTGGCGCCAAGGGGGGTGTCGTTGTTCTCGCCGATGATGCCGGGTCGAAGACGTCTTGGTTGACGACGTCGGCGACATCGCGGAGCGCAGGTAGAAGCTCCTTGTTGAATGGGATGGACTTGCCCGGTGACCGTGGGAACTTGTGATGTCCCGTTGGCGAAGATGTTGGCGCGGTTGTTCATGTCGCCGTTGTTGTCCGTGATGTCGCGGACGCCGGGGTTGAGATTGGCGACGCCGGTGTCGACGCCGCGACGCCGTTGAGTCGCCCTTGTTGGCACTCCCGATGTTCCCAATGTCAAAGATGATGTTGGTAGTGACCGGAAACTTATCTATGCCATTGTAGTAGCCGCGAGACGTTGGCCTAGTTGAGTAGGCTTTTAAAATCGAGTTGGATCGCCGCCCGGGTAGCCTCCCCCCCGATCTGATCCGGTCGCAGCAACCGGGGCATCCTTGGGGTAGGCGTGCTCGCTGCTTTGCAGCGCCGATGATCTTGGAGGGGGTGACGGGACGGCGGTGAGAGCGACGCCGCCGCCGTCGGTGGCCCATGGCGAGAGAGCGGGCGCGGCGGCGTGGATGACGCCGAGGCGCCGCACGCCGATCGCGTTGGTCTTACTTATCGATGATGGGGCTGAATTTTCCTCCATGACTTTTGCCTCCACGGGCGCTGGATGTAGTTGTCGATGATGCCGCGATGTCGGAAGCGGGCATGGTAGCGGCGGCGATGTTGGCGGGCGCCCGGGTCGCAGTCGCCGTTGTACGCCGTCGGGCAAAGCCGACATCATCGAAGCCCAAGAAGGCGTTGAGGGTGGCCCGATTTCTTCATGGAATCACCAATCTCGCGAATTTCCATCCGCACCGGGCGCATTTGTGGTTGGCCATCGGATCTTGGCGTTTTGGTAGTCGGAAGTCGTTTGTATGAGAATCGCCCCGGGTATACCGCCGATTCCCGCCAGATTGGGCCGAATTGACACCGATTGTCGATCGCCGATGTAGGATGACGAGGAGGGCGGGGCGGCGGTTGGTCTTATTTGATACGGCGCCGCGCACCGGCGGGGGGCGGCTTATAGGCGGCGGCGCCCGCGCGGCGGCGGATGGCGACGCCGGGGCGCAAAGCAGCGGCGAGGCGCAATGCGCGCTCTCAAGAGAGAGAGCCTAGAGCCGAGAGTCGTTGGGAGTTACCCCCCTTAATTTATTCCTTCTGAGATTTAACCGACTACATGCCCTCAGTATTTATAAATCCGAGGGAGACTTGCATGCTAAGATAGATCTAGAGGTTTCCCTTATAGATTGGAATTCCTCTTTTACAAGCAACCTATTTATTCCCTATTTTATTTCTATCTTTATTCCTTAAATATTCCTTACTTAATTGGGCGGCTAAAGCGGCGGCGAAGTTTACAAATGACGATGGCGGCGTCGGCCAGATGCGGGCGCTTTGTGGGCCTTGGGCCCTAGGGCGGCGGCGGTTCCCCCTTGTTGGGCCCTATTCCCAAGCGATCTCTTTTTTTTTGTTCATGACAAGTTACGTGCGTAAAACAATTTCTTTCTTTTCTACAAAAAAAGTTAATTGTTTTTTTGCCCATTCTTATATCACACTTTATATGGAGGTTGAAGAGAGGGCAAAGAAGACATATCCTCTGCCTTCTCTCGCCTGAAATCTAAAAATTAGTAAAATAATCGACGCGGTGTTTCTCAGCAAAGAACCACTTGCGGTGTGCACTTGCAAATTACAGTTTTTCTATTGTCCTAAAACAAAATTTGTCAAACTTCTACGTCAACATTTCTCTAACTCATATGAGTAATACAACTATATGTGTTATAATAGATATATACTGCAGATTTTTTTTCGTTACAATATCATATTTGCGTATGTGGGGCACATTTGCGTATGGAGATTTTTTTCTGAATATGTGGGGCACATTTGCGTACGGGTACTGAATAATTTGCACATGCTAGCGCGACACTTCCATTCCCAAGAAATAAGAAAGGCCGGGTTAACGGATGGGTGTGCTTTTGTGCTTGTATGTGGCTCACATTTCGGCCTACATACAATGCATGCCTGCATGTACCACTTTACAAGAGCAGGATCAGTTGCATGTCATCTTCAGGATGCCCGGCCCACATGATGGAATGGGTGTAGGTTCCATCATGTTGTGTGCATGTCTAATCTCCGCCATTGCATTTTGCATTATTCAAGTGTTGGAGCCGCGCGGACGATTATGACGTTTTCGGTGGGCACGTAGTAGGTGTGGTTGTTTCGAGCAATTGCATGCGTGGATATCTTATCCATAATCTACTACATTTATATGGAGTTCTTCGATATGGAAAACATCCACCTCGCAAAGAGTCCCGCACCATGACATCCCGCGGCGCCTCACCATTTGAACTAACTAAAAAATATTATAACTCGCAAACCAAAAAACCAAATTAAATTCCGACACAACATTGAATTTCTTTTTAATAAATTCTTCAAAACAAGATCACATATGGATATATTTTGATAAAATTATAGGTGAGCCCCAATCGACGATAGTTGATACATAGTAAAGTAAAAAATAAAAAAAAAAAGAGAATGAAAAAAGGGGGAAAAAGAATAGGAGAGTGATAGTAATATTCTAACTCATAGATTTCTTTTTCATACCTCGCGCAAGTCGCGGGGAATCCTAATATAGCAAGAAGGCTAAGAATAAGGACATGTTCAGATATACTATTATACAGGAAACTAACGGTTAACCTCTATTTTTGGATATGCTAATAAAAGCTAATGGGCACTAATTGAAGGTTAGAGTCCACTCCATTAGCCAGAAGGTGGACTACATATTTTTTTTTTGGCCCTGAGATCTAAACAGATGCCCATGTCCAAGTCTCCAAGAGTTTCTTTTACATCATCTCATACTGAAAGAGATAGAGATTTTGGTTTTTTTTAAAAAAATCATTGCAACAACTTCTTCAACTAGATCTCAAAATATTTTTCACCATTTATTTTTCTGTTTTGCCGTTGAACAATGACAGCTCATGGAACTTGCTCTTTAAAATGTTGGATAGGATATAGACAAATTGTTGGGTCGTGAAAAATATATAGCGAAACTTTATTATTAGAAATAGGTCTTTAAGTGAGAATTTAGAGATTGAGTTTAGGGGAAAGAATACCGTTGGAGATGTGCTAAATATATACTCCACTCTTTTATTTTATTTTTTCTTTGGTTGGAAAGAGATGAGATGGATACTAGGCAGCCCATATGTGGCCCATTAACTCAGTGGCCATGGGTCAAGAACGTGCGGACCAAGGAACCAGTAGTCTCCAAGCCCATCACGTATTCCCTGCCGCGCGGTGCCGGTGCGCCCCACGTGCCCCTCACGGTCTCTGCAAGTGGGCCTGAACCAAAGGCTATATTGCCTTCACGCGCAGCGCACACACCCACGTCTCAAAACACGCCTCAAACAGCAATCCAGCAATCCTTGGCCGCTGCTGCCGTCGCCGTCGTCCGCCGCCCATCTAGGTTTTCCACCGCCATCGCCGTCGCCATCTGCTCTACACAGCGGCGCGTCCGCGCGTGTTCCCCGCCGCCGTATGTGCGTCCGCCTCTTCGACAACCTGGACCGCCGGTACCACAGTCGTCTCCGTTCCCATGTCGTCGAGGACGACCGCGGCGGGTCCCGCGCCGCCCCTGGCGGCGGAGGCCGGAAGAAGGCGCCGACGGCTAGTGGCGCGACATCGGTGCCCAGGCACGTGAGGACGATCCAGGAGAAGCTGGCTCGCGCGCGCGAGGAGGAGCGCCGCGCGGAGGAGAGGCGCCGGGAGGAGGAGGAGAGGCGCGCGGAGGAGGAGCGGAGGGCGAGGGAGGAGGCGGCGAGGCAGGCCGAGGTGGACAGGAGGGTTCGGGAGGAGAAGCGGCGGAAGAGGCTGGAGGAGGCCAAGAAGCGCGGGGAGCGAGAGGAGAAGCTCCGGATGGAGGCGGCGCGGAGGCGGCTCGGCGTCGCCGTTGCTGCTGGTGCCACCGGCGGTGATGGGTGTGGCGGCGCGCAGAGAAGGCCCGTGTATGAATCAAGGAAGTCTAAATCGCTGCCCAAGCGTCATGTCAGTGTCCAATCTGAAACCAATTTGGGAGAAACTCTGGGGTCTGAGGACCAATTGCTGGATAAACAGAGCAACGTGTCGCTGGAGGATAATGGTGGAGTAGTTGATGATGCGCTGGAGTTTGGGGAGGAACATATTACACAATCTTCATTGGAAGAGAGCAATGAAATCGACGAATATGATACTTGGGAGAACAAGAGCTTCAATGGATTTGATTCCCTGCAAGCAGAGGAAAAGCAGGTGACCTCAGCTGCTCCAACTTCTAACCCAATCAGTTTATCGGAAGATATTGGGGAAGATTTGGTCTCTATCCTTGAGGGTGAAGGGCCAGGCCAAGGCAAGGGGGTTGATATGGAGCTTCGTGCACCGATATGTTGCATCCTTGGGCATGTGGATGCCGGAAAGACAAAGCTGCTTGATTGTATCCGGCGAAGCAATGTGCAGGGTGGGGAGGCTGGGGAATCACACAGCAGATTGGTGCCACCTACTTACCTGTTGAGAATATCAGGGAGAGGACCTCCCTTAAAGCTGACGTTACCATCAAAGTTCCTGGCTTGCTTGTAATTGACACCCCGGGACACCAGTCATTCAGTAACATGCGCTTGAGGGGATCAAGTCTGTGTGACATTGCTGTAGTGGTTGTTGATATTACGCGTGGGCTTGAGATGCAGACCATGGAGTCCCTTGATCTTTTGATACAGCGCAACGTGAGGTTTATTGTTGCCTTGAACAAAGTTGATCGGCTGTATGGTTGGAAGACCTGTATCAATGCACCAATAGAAAAAGCGCTTAAGAACCAAACTGATGATGTACAAAGAGAATTCAAATGGAGGGTAACTGAGGTACACATGTCGTTAGGTTCATTGATTTACTATTACCTCTGATAATGTGGATTTGATTCATATGTGGTTTATTTGATAGGTTATAACACAACTTATGGAGAAGGGTTTCAATGCTGCCCTGTATTATGAAAACAAGAAGAAACAAGTGGTCAATATTGTCCCAACCAGCTGTAAGGTGTGTCAGCTATATGCTTTGCTGCTTGCATCATTAAGGCAATGCTCTGTGTATTTTGTCTTCTGTCTAACTTATACCATAATATCCTCCAGCGGTGAAGGCATTCCAGACCTACTTTTGCTTCTGGTGCGATGGCTGCCAGAAATAATGATGGAGAGACTGACATTTGTCAATACTGTTGAGGTCTGTTCTTGAGGACATTTTAGCATATTATAGTTAGTATATAATCCTTTTTGTTTTTTGAGTTATGATGAGTAAGAAAATATTTTTTTTGTGAAGCAATTGTGATAGAACTAAACAAAAGCAGATTTGTTACTTGTATAATTTTTTTTTTTGTTTGAGTGTATTGGTGATTTTGTTACCATATTTGTTCCAGTGTACTGTGCTGGAGGTCAATGAAGATAAGGACTTTGGAACAACAATTGATGTAGTGCTGATTAATGGGGCACTTCGAAAGGGGATCGAATTGTTGTCTGCACGAAACAGGTATGATCTATTCAGTTTATTAAAATTGAACATGCACCATCCAATGTTGCCTCATCTTGTTTGAGATTGTTTTTTCATTTAATCTGTAGGGGCCTGTCAGAACCAATATGAGGTACTTGTTGACTCCTTCTCCAATGAAAGAACTCAAAGTTAAGGTGAGCAGATGATGAAACCTTTTTTGTTAGTGCATGTTTTTAGTTGATGTGTGGGCAGTAGCATATGTAGGAGTTAATCCTTTATTTATTTATTGCCATCAGCTGTCTGTATACCGATCCAGAACTTGCCCTACGTATCTAGTTGCTAAAATTTTCAAAATCTTCTGTACATAAGTATTAACACCTGTGCTGTGTTGTAGTGTCACAGTTTGACTCTAGTGTCGTTACTCAAAAATTATCTAAGAATGCATATGCACTAATCGTAATGTTTTGACTCGCAAATTATCTAATCAGACGTATAACATGTGGGCACTAATCATAATGCTTTGGCTCAAGATTATCTAAGCATGCATATATGCACAGTTTATGTGGTGCTTGATGTGAATACTGGTGCTTGCTTTGAATACAGATCTACCCAGTACCCCCTACTCCCAAATGTCAACATGCCTCATTTTAGTCGTAAGATGTAAACCTAACTCAGATACCACCTGTGTAACCATCAGGTGTTTTATTGCGATGGATATAGTTTGTATCCACACTTAGTTTTATATAGAAGATTAAATTTTGGACATATGTGATATAGCATAGGCATCTCCAAATAATAATTCAGGATACAACTTTGTTTGCATGTTCCACAATATTTGTGTTTGATTCTTGCGTTGTAATTTGGATGATGTTATATGTTAAGTTTTCCTATCATCAATTGTAAAAACACGGTTCATTTTTTTTTTAAGAACTGCTAAAAGTAAAACAAACCTTTGGACATCAATACTTCCTTTACTTCTAGCACTTACATCAGCTGTGCATATATTGTGTGATCTGGATTCTAGAAACACTGTTCTATATGTTTCTTTGTTTGGATATTTTTGCAAGAGCTTCAGTGCTTTTAAGTTTGTTTGGGAGTAATTGAACTAGGATCATCTACTGCTGAGACCATTTTGGGATGGCAATTGTTTTAAACCCACTGGGCATATAGGATAAATTGTACCCATTAAAAAAACCGATACAGGGTGTACAAATTCTCACCTATACCCATGCCCGTGTTGGTAGCGGGTACCCATGGGTTGCTCATACCTGAGAAAAACTACAGCAATATACAATTACCAACAGAGAAGCAAACATATGTTGAGCATATGCCATTGTGGCGATATGAGCTAATAAAGCACATTGCATAGAGTCATAGAAAGTTATTTGCAGCAACACAACTCAAATAGAATACTCCCTCCATCCCAAATTACAAGTCATTCCAACTTTCTTGGATAGTTAAAGCATCTCAAGTTTGAATAAATTTATATAATAAAATAATAACATTTATGATACCAAATAAATATCATTAGATTCTTCATTAATTATATTTTCATAGTATATCTTTTGATTTTTGATGCCATAAAACTTTGTAATTCTCTATATAATTTTGCTCAAACTTGCGATGTTTTGGCTCTCCAAGAAGCTTGGAATGACATAATTTGAAACGGAGGGAGTAGTTCATTAGCTCATAATAGGGCGCTATCCTATAATTAATACTTAAATAATTAATACCTAAAGTTTTTCAACTAGAAGTCCAGTGACGACAGAGTTCAGCTCATCTTGCCACCACACAAATAACTAGATCAAGATCACCACTCATATAGTAGCAGGATTGTCATAAAATAGGCTAGGCACAAGCAACCACAAAAATAATATGCTTGAGGATGAGTTCTTTTTACATAGTTTGAATTGGGTAGAAAATACCCATGGATACCATACAACCCATACATGTACCCACATACGCTATTGGTATGACATTCTACCCGTTATGAACCCATTGGTTTTGGAATTGATCTATGCCCATTCTCTAATGGGGAGACCTATAGGGTTTTGGATACCCATTGCCATCCCTGGACCATAAGTGTTTGTTGTTAGTATAGTTACGTGAATCTCAATGCTACTATTGTGTACGAAAATAACCATGCCATATTGTCTGTGCAAGTACAGAATATACTACACTCATATTTATATCACCTATAAACATAGATGATCAACAAATCAAGAAGTAATAAAAGAATAAAAAGGGCCTACAAAAATTTATATTTTTAACTACCATGAATGTGCAAGATTTTTTTGCTTAACTTGATTTCTTTTCTTGTTGTGGTTCAGTAATTATCATGCTTAACTTGATTTTTTTTTCTTGTGGTTCAGTAATTATCACCTGGAGCTGACTTCTCGTTTAAAACCATAACTTGATTCCAAAATAACTGAGTTTCTCCTCATTTTCTCCCTCTGTGATTTTGAACTACCTTGTCAATTCAATATTTGTGGAGTTGTTTAAACTTCTTTTCTCTTTTTGTTTGTTTGTCTTAGGATTTGGATTTTGGATGGATGAGAAAACATAACTTTAAATACTATATTAATAACAAGTTCTTATTAACATATCTCTGCAACTTTTCAATCAGGGAGTGTACAAGCATCACGAGGAGCTTAAAGCTGCTCAAGTGGTGAAAATTGCAGGACGAGTAAGTTTTTGTATTCATGTTCTTTCTGTAACAGTCCGAATTCAAATTTCATCAGTGTACTCATTAAACGCTTATTTTGTCTTTTTTAGGGGCTGCAACATGCTATGGCAGGCACTTCTCTCATTGTGGTAAAACCAGGGGATGATATAGAACGAGCTGAAGCTGCAGCAGTGAAAGAAATCAGCAAGGCCATCAGCTTCATCAACGAGGATGAAGGGGGTGAGAATGAAGGTGGAACAGAACTGCAAGAAATTAGTAAGATCAAGCATTGCAGGGATGGTGTATATGTGCAAGCGTCTAGTCTTGGAACCTTGGAAGCGATTATTGAACATTTGGATGTTCCTGTCAGTGGTTGCAACTTAGGACCAGTCCACAAGCAGGATGTCATGAAAGCAACTGCCATGCTGAAGAGGAAAGAAGAGTATGCAGCCATCTTGGCCTTTGATGTCAAAGTAATGCCTGAGGCTTTTGAACTTGCAGCTGAATCGGGGGTGAAGATTTTTATGGCTGATACAGTATACAAACTTGTTGAGAGTTTTACTGATCACATTCAGAAATTGAAAGAAGAGATGAAGAAGCAATGTGCAGCTGACGCAGTGTTCCCATGCACCCTTAAGATTCTTCCAAACCGTGTCTACCATAGCAAGGATCCAGTCGTTTGTGATGTTGAAGTTCTGGAAGGCATTGTCAAGGTACTTTGTTTAGCCCAGTGCTCTGAAGTGTATTTCGTAATTATAATTTTTTATGTTAGGATATATAAATGGGATGCAAAATCCATTACAACCAGTTACTCCCTCTGTCCTAAATTATAAGTCCCTTTCACTTTTTTTTTTTTTTTTTGGTTCATCTATTTTGCTATGTATATAAATCGCTTTGACTTTTTGGTACATTCATTTTGATATGCATCTAGAAATGTACGAACCAAAAAAAGTCAAAAAGTGACTTAAGTTTGGAACGAAGGGAGTACATATTTGTTCAGCTCCTCTTATTTTAAAAGCTTCAGTCTTTGAATGTTGGTTCATAAAGTCTTGCTAAATTGATTACTAGATAGAGGTGTTAATGAGTGATTACTTGTGACTTGTTTCAGGTGGGAACCCCAATTTGTGTCTGTGTTCCAAGTAAGGATGCAAGTGCTGATGTGATTCATGCCCTTGGGAGGATCTCATCAATGAAAACATCCAATGGCATGCAGATTAGCTCTGCCAGTCACGGAGTTGTGTCAATAAAGGTAAGAGCCTTAAACATAATTTGGTAGTTATGACAGCTGACAACATGAAAGGCAACAACACTAATGAGTTTCATCTTCACTACCAGATAATTGGAGAGAATCCTCAGGAGAGATCCCGTTTGTATGGACGCCATTTTAATTCTGACAATGAGCTGCTCAGTCAAATCTCTAGGAAATCCATTGATGTGCTGAAAGAGTACTATCGGGTAAGTTGCTAGTGCTAGCGATGTTAGTGAGCTTGTGGCAAGCTATGCAGATATTCTTCTTGTTGCAACAACTCACGTGGATATTCTTGCTGCAGGATGAGATGAGTGATGAAAATTGGCAACTGATCTGCAGGCTAAAGAAACAATTGGGGATCCCCTGAATTCTTTGAAAGATTTTTTGTACCATCATTTCCCTTTCAAGTCCAGAGACCTGTAATCTATTTAATTTTTATGTTTTGATTGTGCATGGAGACAGCATTTTGGTTTTGGTGTTTTAGAATTGTTAATGGAGACCCGCTTCGAGTGTCTACTTGTGTGGTTTGGAGACTTTTTTCTGTTATATTCTGGATATATTGAAATAAAAAAAAATGTTGGACAGCAATTGCTGAAAGTTCCTCTAGTTGTGCGCATTGTCTTGATAAACTGAACTTATGTGAAATCTGGTGACAATGAATTTAGCATTGGTATCAAATGCCTTCCTATGCCCTGCTGAAGCCATCAGAACTGCAACAGCGATGATGAACATCGACAGCATGGACGAGAGTAACAAGTATGTCTTTCTCGATGACCTCCTGTATTCGTTGAAGAGGATAACACCCCAAAATGTGCTTACAAGGGGCAATGCCTGATCATGGAACACCAGATTACAGTTAAATGAGGTTTCATATGCCAGGAAACATACTGAAGCTGTGATGGATGTGAAGGAGAATACCTGGACTGCATCAGCAGCCGCGTACCCAGCAGCCTGGCCACCCATGAACTGAAAGCCGTTCCCAAAACCACAGAGCAGCCCTGCTAGAAGGGCCCAATGCCTGCCGTTCCAGTCCCTGGCGTATGCTCCGGCGGTCGACGCCGCACACCTGCCATGGGGTGGTACAGAAGCCAGATGTTGAGGCAGGCCCCGAGCACGAAACACGACACCGAGAAGTAGAAGAAGGCAGTGTAGACCACCAGGTGAGGGACACCCTTCCTCAGGGCATGCCACTGGTCGTTGGTGGCCAGGTTGACTGCCGGCGAGAAGAGAGAAAAGCAAGCTCCGGCAAAGAAAACCAGACCGAGGCCTAGCAACTTGCTATGGCCCAGCACCTGAGTCAGAATTTATAAATCAAGATCAGTGATGCTACTGCATTTGTTCAAGATTCATTCAGTTGTATTACTAGAAGAGAGCAAACCTTGATTGACCGTCTCTCCTCGACCTGGATGATAAATTCTGCAGTGCCTGGTTTCACCTCATTGGAAGTCCTGCAATTGCAATCGTCTTCATCACCATTCTTCGATTCTTCAGGAGCAGACAGCAACTTCACTGAAAAAAACAGAACAAGAGCTTGATGTCTGCACCACATTCCCGGAAATATTTGTTCATCTTCCAGATGTTCAAACACTACCTTCGTCAGAAAACTCACTGCTGAGCTCGATGACTGCACTCCTGCAAATATTTAGAGCTTCTTGACAGATGCTTCTGAATAGAAATACGGATTATTTGTTCAGAAGAAGAAACTGCTATCTGACATGCTTAGCTTCTGTTCATCATCCTTGGCATTGGAGGAATGGACGGCTGCGCCGAGGAACACCGCAACGAGGAAGCACACTACACCCGGGAAGAGTATCTCGGCTCGATTGATGCGGCCATCGAGAAAATAATTTATGGTCGTGCCTGAACATGCAAGAATGATGTGCCAACATCAGCAATCTCAAAACCAATCTCAAGCTCACAAAGGATTCGGATATTTATGCATCCACCTGAAACAACAGTCATGCTTGAGCAGATGACGTTTGTCACGGACAGACCGGCAAACGCCCACGCGTACTGAGAGATCAGGTTTCCAAGACTGAGGGCGAGGCCACCGGCCATTGCGATTAGGACTGACGGCCAATTGTCCTGCATCTGCCATGGTATTGTAGACAAAATATGCTGAAGGTAGCCGGGAGCAAAATATTGGTGCTTGTAAAGTCTCTTATATATTGGAATAGTTGGATTTGCAAACATTGTGGACCCAATCTCAATTGTTGAGAAGCATCAGGGCCCCTCTTGGTTTGGAGAAAATCCTATGTGTAATTTACCATCGAAAGGGAAGGCATATATACCCTTCAAATTCTATCAATTCGTGACAATCCCATGTGTAATTTACCTATCAATTTCTGGCAGTGCTCAGAAGCAACAGTAAAGCTTGTGAACAGGGAAACACTGACCTGGGTGAGCTGAGTGAAGAAGTCTGGCCTACTACTATCTCTAGCCTGCCCAAACGCGACGGCAATCAGGACGGCGGCGAGGAGGTTGGTGATGGAGTAGTCGAGGTAGGTGTGCTGGGGCAGCCGGCCTCTGCGCTCCAGCAGCGTCAGGAGAGCCGGCCATGTGCCCAGGAGGAAGAGGGACGCCAGCATCAGCGCCACGGCGCCGCCTCTGTCCTCCACGGCGACAGGCATCTCGCCGGACAGCGACGGAGAAGAACCGACGCCGGGGATCTTTGATGTATGGGCAAGATGCAGTGGGACGCTCAAGGAGTACTGGAAGATCTCGTTCAGCTTAGTCAAGCAGGCATTTTGACCTGCCTAGGCAGATATGATGCTGTAGACTGTTATTTAATCATTTTGATTTTTGAATAAAAGAATCATCTGACTTCTGAAGATCCTCTCTTGCGGCCATGGACTCCGTGATTTTTTTTTTTTTTTTTTTTTTGTGGTTAACTACATTTTTTTTTATATAGTTATATAAGAGGGAAAAAGTGTTTACAACAGACGATCCTACTCACCTAGGCTGACTACCAAAACCAATATTTGGAGAATCGCTAGCAAAGTTCATAAGCAAAGTTCATAAGTTGACAATTACAACTACTTGAAGGGACAAAAAAGGCAGGATACCCTACCTTGTTCTCCTAACATTTGGTTTAGGTACAACGGGGGCACTCATTCCTATGGAATAGCATATCAGACAACAATACTACACAAAATCTTTACCGCAACCTTTTTAAACAGCTTCAGAGGTATATGATTTTAAACCACCTTGGTTAATGCATAGTATTAACCGAGATAATCGCTTTCATTAAGTGAGGCGGTTACAAAGAACCACCTCGCAAAATCAATTAATGCAATGCATGGAACAAGACTAGCAGTGGGACGGCTCTAGCCCCCTTGAATCAAGGTTAATTACTATAGTAAAAACAAAAAAAAATTATCATTAAATCTTCATGCAAATCAACATCTTCTTTGTTTCAAATTTTAAAAATTAAAAATTTTTTCAACCTCGCCCGCCCGGTTAGTCAACCATTTTGAATAAAAGATTCAAAATTTTGTAGACAATATTAATTAAGCATTTTGAATAAAAGATTCAAAATTTTGTAGAGTGTATTATTTAAGCATTTTGAATAAAAGATTCATTTGAGTTCTGAAGATCTTCTCATGTGGTCATGGACTCCGTGGGTTCGGTTAACTATATTTTTATAGGTATCTAAGAGCAAAAGAAAAAAAGTGTTACAACAAACAATACTACTCAACATAGGCGGACCGACCTATAGGGCGAGCAAGGGTGGCCATCGAGCACCACCCCTACCATGCTATCCTCCGGCCGGCGACGGGCTGATCCCAAGTTATTTTCTTCAGGGTCCATATTACTATCTTGTATTTGAGTTTGCAGAGAAACTGCTCGAGTTGAGAGTGGAAGATTGAAGATCTTGTCTAGATCTTGATTTCTGAGAGAAAGCATGGAATACTTCGGTTTTCTCGACAAAACAGAATAAATGTGGGAATCTTATTTTGAATACATTATCAAACTAGTCCTCTAGCAAAAACAAGAATGTATTACCCTCATTTAGAGTACAAACACTGAGTCCTTTGAATTTATTAAATAATGTAAGAATGTCTTTCCACCAAAAGGAACTAGTTGGGCATCTTGCTTGTGGAGGAGTCTGAGGGCTACCATAGAGTTTACTTCAAGCAAGGGTAACCCAAGGTAGATCTGTAAAATTATAACACTTATCCAGATATTTGAGCAAAAGGGCATTATTTTGTGTTATGAGATCAATGATGCCAAAACCATCTTCATCTTTGGGTCTGCAAGCATCTTCCTAGGCTACCAAGTAGTTCCCTTTTCTTCCACTCCAAAGGCATGTTTTCCTATAACTATCAATCTTCTTTACAATTTGAGGGGGTAGTTGTATGATACAGATGTAGGAGGTTGGTAGAGCTGTCATCATTGAATTAACCAAAGTTAGTCTTCCATGATAAGACAAAAACTTTCTTACTAGTCTGTTTTTAGTTCTTGTGAACATAGGAGCAAACTCCTAGAGATTTGGCCTTGTGGTACCCAAGGGGCAATCCTAGAAAGTGAAGGGCATGGAACATACAACACATCCAAAGGTTCTTACAAAATGTATGGTTTTGTCTTCTCATGTTTATTGGCACTAGAAAAGATTTGTTGAAATTGACATAAAGACATGTGGAATCAAAGAAAGGTCTAAGAAACCCTTTTAAATTTAACAAAGTTCTTCCATCAGCTGAAAGGATAAGAAAAGTGTCACATCTGCATACTGGATAATTGGGAAATCACCTCCAAAGCTATCACATGATAGGGTGTCTTCAAATGCCATTTTTCTGAGATTTATTGACTATGGATTGAAACATATCAGCTACAAGAACAAATAAGTGAGGGGAAACATGATCTCCTTGTCTTACTCCCCTTTTGTAGTGGAAAGGCTTTCCTGGTATGCCATTGAGAAGGACAGAGGAATCACCACAACATAAAATATTCTTGATCCATTTTTTAGTAAAACCTTTTTGTTTAAGGACCTGCAAAATAACCTGATGCTCAACTTTGTCAAATGCATTTTCAAAGTCTAATTGAAGTATCACTATTTCCTTCCTAGACCGATGACAAATATGTAGGAATTGAAAAGCCCAAGATTAACAATCATGAATTGTTCTTCCCGTAATAAAGCCATATTGATTAGCATGAATGATGTTATGTCTGACAGATTGAATCTTGGTGATGCACTAGAAGGATTAGTTGAGCAGGGAAATAGGTCTATACACATTCACGGTTGGATTCCTTTAGAATTAGAGCTATATCGGAAGAATTGATAATCCTCAGGTCAATATCTGAGGTACAAAACTTTTAAACAATTTGAGAAAGTCATCTTTAATAATGTTCCAATAGGATTTGATACAATTACCACTGAAGCCATCAGAGCCCGGAGCATGGCTGTTGGGTAAGTTTTTAATAGTTGATAGAATCTCCTCCTCACTGATGTCACTATTAGATTACTTTGTTCCAATGAAACAGGAGTGATGAGTGAATCTAAATCATAGTATATATGTGTGAATTCAATTATGACTGTCCTTTTCTTATAATTGTCCCAAAGAATCTGTCGGTTCATTTTTCCGGTAGTGAAGGGAGTGTGGACCCAATAGTGATGTACTGATCTAGGGCAGTGTCTCTTAGACAACATGTGTTAGGAATGATCGAATTGACACTGAATTGTCTAATGCAAGGTATGGTCCATGTGTCGTGACATGAATATCCGAGTAGTTTGATAAAAAATTGTGCAAAACATCAAACAAACCTTTCCAAATTCTAAGTCGCTTTTGACTATTTTGACCATAGATTTTTCTATACATATATATATTTATATATTTATTATTTATCTAGATATATTATTATATCTAGAAGTGTAGGAAAGTGGATGTACTTGATAACTTATTATAATTTGGAATGGAGGAAGTACATGATTGCTGGTGGTTGTGGCCTCCAGATCTTTGCTTGCTGCTGGTTGCATTCTCGTCATCACGTGGTACGCGCGGCATATTAGGCTGGGATTAATTGATCCGGCCGTCTGCGTCTGTAGGACCAGGACCATTCATCCTATATCTTCAAACAAAATATTCTAAAAAGAAAAATCACTTTGCTCTCTTTTATTCGTTTTTTAATTTCACACGAGAGTGTCACTGGTATATTTAAAATATCTCCTATGATTTTTCTTATACTCAGTCTCTAAATGCTCATTTAGAGAGCTATTCTAATATAAAATGTCAATATATTTTTTCACGCTCCAACAACTTGTATACATTATATCCAGTTAATAAACCCCGTAACGTATTGGCAGTCATCAAACAACGGACAACAGGCATGCTAAGTAAGGGCTTTCGACGAAATCGAGGATCTGAAGCTCGATGGACCTTAACATCACCATGGCGTTCCGGCGAGCTCCAAAGTCGCCTCGTGAAGATCACGGTGGATCAAGCTGCTCTAGCAACTTTCCTTTGCTTGCTGCTGGTTGCATTCACGCACGTCATCACGTGCTACACGCGGCATATTATTGGGATTAGTTGAGCCGTCTATGGACGAGAACCATTCCTTCTCATCAATCTCTACAACCATCTATATCTAAAAATAATATCACTATGCTCCTCTGTTGTATTCTTTTCCATTTTTAGTGTACCGCGAGACACAATGGTATATTTAAAATACCTCCAACATTTTTTTTTTCTTAAACCCAATCTCTAAAGCAGTCCATACGTGCCCACTCAAACGTTATAATCGTCCGCGCAGCTCCAAAACTTGAATAATGCTGCACAATACAATAATGGGGACCGAGATTTGGACGGATACACAGAACTTGCATTGGTGAACCTATCTACTTCATCATGTGGGCATCCTGATTTCCTGAATATGACATGCTAACTCATCCTGCTCTTGTAAAGAGGTACACCTGCACATGCGAAATGTCGTTAGCCACATACAGTACATGCACAGCCGGTCCGTCGTTTAACCCGGCCGGGTTTTTTTTTACGACTAAATGAAACTGCGTCGTATTTACATGTCCAAATTTTTCAGTACCCATACGGTCAAATTTATTTTTGCTCAGGGTCGTATTTACATTGTTTATGGGCATCACATAACCTTAATTTAGTTCTGGTTGATAGCACCAAACCGGACTAAACGATGTAGAGAGCCTTGGGAGACCCCTTTTCTAACAGGTATTATTGCCACTTTTTTTAACCAGTACAACCATGCATCCCAATCATATACATGGATGCATCAACATTTTGGTCGTTTCCAACACTGTTCAGCGATGAAGCTAGGACACGTTCTTTACTTCTTTGTCGAGACTTATAAACAATCCCACAATAATTGGGAAAAGAGAGTGTCCCACTATACCACAACCTTTAAACAACGATGGACAATTGCGAACACATGGTTGATTAACCATTTTGTGTTCACTTGTTATTATGAGTGATTGATAAACACTTAGCATTTTCATTCTATTTTCTTTCTTTTCTACATCGGCTAACCTTACCTCGGCACACGCGGTGTGTCGGTTGACATTGCCTCTCGACTTATGGTGTGCAGGCGTGGAGCTCGGAGACAGTGGTTGACGGCGAGGTGAAGACCAAGGAGGACGTGCCGTGCCAATGGACCTGGAGCGGTGAAGGGCGGACGTGAGGCTTGGATCGAAGGACCGGATCGCCGGGTGGCCAGCCGTGGTGGCTGACACTTAGGACATCGACAAGTGCGAGGACACGTGGAGTGACAATGTCGATTGGGTCAAGACGGCGAGCGTGCAAGTCGAGCGAGTGGCTCAGATGGCTTGGCGGCTTGGGTGGTCAAGGTCGATGACACTCGTCGGAGGTTTGGTGGTTTGGGCCTCAAAACCACCGGTGGCCGTTTTTGTGGTTTGTGCCTCAAAAAAACACGGGCTCGAGTTTCCTAGAGTTTCTGTCTCAAAACCTAGGTGAAGGTTCCGGCGGCGGAAGCACGACACATGGCGGCATCGGGGAGTTCGCGTCGGGGCTAAGCTACCGGTGAGAAGGTGAGAAGGAGTGGTGGCCGTCAGATCTGAAGATATACAAGTCCGACCATTATGCCCCTGGCTAAGTGGTTTCGGCAATTGTATCCCTAGGGGTAGTACAATCACTAGAACTTGGGCTATAAATATCAAGGCAATCCCTTCCCAGACTCGCCTCTCCAGTTCCAGTTTTTCATTGCTAGGGTTTCTCAGTCTCCAGTTTTCTCTTCTGAGTGTGAGAGGTCCAGACTTTGCGAATCTTGTCTGTAGGAAGCACACCTATAAGTGTGTGTAGGCGCTCTAGGCTTTTGGGATCGATGGATAGTGTTCATGTGTCTCTGTGTTTTGTGTTCTTGAGCTGTGTTTTTCGTTCTCTTTTCCCCTTCCCCCTTCTCTTGCTTGATTCGTCATTTGTAGATCGTTCTGTTTGATTCAAGTTGTCACAATCCGTTCTTGACCAAAAACCAAAGAGTTTCACCAAAAGGAAATCATCAGAAACCTCTTGTGTCATCGGATTTGGGCTATTTTGTGTTCGAGTTCATGGTTTTCGGTGTGAGGGGAGATTTGGAATTCCCGTGATTTGCTTGATCTTTTGCGAAATTTCTTGGGGGAATCTTGTCACCTACATGCCGTGATCCTATGGCTTGAAAATTGTGATCAAAGCTCAAGTATTGAGGAAGTTCTGTTCGGATTTGGCTTGAGGCGATTTTGAGCTCGAGCAGTTTTTTGTCTCAGCCCGGCAATACCGGATGCGTCCGTATTCAACCCAAACATGTCCGGTATTCCAAAACTTTGAGTTTGCGGCTAAAATTTTGTGGAGATGTTGTCCATGGTGTCTAGAGACTAGGATCCAAATCTCATGATTTTTCAAGTTCATTTGGTGGGGTTTTCGATTTTTCTCGTGAAATGATTCTGTGTTGATTTTATATCAGATACGTACTTCTGTGTTGATTTCGTACCAGATACGTGCGGTATCAACTAGGACACGTCCGGTATTGAGGTCTAGTATTTGCTGAAGTATTCCCTCTCCATGATCATTTGCATTGCCCTGTCCTTCTTTCCTCCATGCATCCTACCAGCCACCGGAAGGCTGCTTCCCTTCCGCCAGAACCAGCAATGGCGCTATCGCTACTAATTCGTTTCGGTGCACCCTTGCATCCCAAAAAATTATGTGGATCCATCGACGTTGTGGTCATTGCCAACACTGTTCAGTGATGAAGCTAGGACAAGGGTTGTTTATTTGAGGACACTTTTGCAAAAGACTCCAAAAATTTTCACCTATCACATTGAATGACTCTATCACATGCATGGTGCATTAAATGTAGATGAAATAAAAAAACTAATCGCACAGTTTGGTTGTATATGATGAGATGAATCTTTTGAGCATAATGACTCCATAATTAGCCATAAGTGCTACAGTAACCCACATGTGCTAATGACAGATTAATTATAGTGAAATGATTTGTCTCGCGGTCTTGAGGCAATTTGTGAAGTTAGTTTTTTACTTAGTATCGAAAAAACCCCTTCCGATGTCCGGTTAAAAACTTAAACTGACCCCAAAATTTCTCACCAACTAAACACAACCTAAGTACAAATCATCGCGCTTCATCCGAAAGAAAGGCCATTCTTTCATTGTTAACTTCAAAGCACAATGTTAATAGCTTGCAACTTAAAGGTTTATAAACCAGTTTGTTAATCGAGTGTTCATTAATTAACTAGTACCTTAATGCTTACACATATGAAGTTATTTTTAATAAAATGCAATAGGGTCTAAAATTTGGCGGGAAACCGAGATTGCAATAGGTAGCTTAAAGGGCGGCTGCGTTCAGGAAACGAAGTCTGAAAACATGCATGCTTTGTCAGGTGCAATCATAGAGCAAACGTGCCAAAAATCAACCTTGAAAGAGACTTTCATTTCAAGAGCAAGTATCTGGAAGCGATCGTTCCTAATAAAATAAAATTTTTAGGGGTAGATTTCATAACGAAATGACCACTTTAGAAATGCTTTTTGCCAGAACCATTAAATGTCCGACGCTGTAGTTGTCCTATATATCTTTACCGTAGCCACATTGTTTTAACCAGACCATGCATGCATCCCAATCATATACATGGATCCATCAACGTTTCCGTTGCCAACACTATCAGCGATGAAGCTAGGCCATGCTGTTCTTTACTTCTTTGTCGATCGGGACCTTCGCACAATCCCACACAAATAATTGCCAAGAGTGTATCCGCCTGGGGTATGGTTCAATAATTATTTTTTGAATAAATTAACAAGGGTTCAATAATTGATAGTCACAAAATACAAATTGCTACATTATACATATATACCTTGCAGCACGTACGCACAGTATAAAAGATGGCACACACTACCTTGAAGATAGAGCGGACGTACGTACGCCTCACTTAGTCACTACGTTCATCAGCCATGGAGGACTGGGTCTACTATTCCCTCTCCATGACCATTTGCCTTGCCCTGTCCTTCCTTCTCTCCTCCATCCGGCCAGCCACCGGAAAGCCGGCGGCCAAGGCTTCCCTTCCGCCAGGACCAGCAACGGTGCTGTCGCTGCTACTTGGCCCTCTCCTCTTGCTAGCTTGGACAACCTTCAACATTGAGCCAATCATCCATGCTGCCCGGTCCTGGTACGGCCCCGTCTTCACAATTTATCTCCTCCCATCTTTCCCAGTGATCTTTGTCGCCGATGGAGCCACGGCACGCCGTGTCCTGGTGCAGTGCGGCGCCGCATTTGCTGACCGGCCACCGGTTAACCTTGCCACCCGTATATTTAACGGCGAGCAGCGCAGCATTACGACCGGTGCATATGGACCCCTCTGGCGCGTGCTCCGGCGCAACCTCACGAGCAAAGCCCTCCACCCATCGTCCCTCCGCCGGTATGCCGCAGCACGCAGAGCCGCTGTTACCAACCTCACTGCCGGCATCAGGCAGCAAATGCACAATAGTGTAGCATCAGGAGGTGACGTAGTCGTTATCCAAGGACTGCTGCACCACGCCATCTTCCATGTGTTTGCCAGGATGTGCTTCGGCGAGGGGCTCAGTGATGGCGTGGTAACGTCCATCACGGTGCTGCAGAGGGAGTTCCTGTCGGCGGTGGTCGGCTTTCAGGTGCTAGGTGTGTGCCCGCCGCTCACCAAGCTCGTGTTCCGCCACCGGTGGAAGAAGATGCTGTCCATGCGGCAGCGGCAGGAGGAGGTTTTCATCCCTCTGATACAGGCACGCCTGGCACGACGCGACGCCGCCGGTGACAACTTCGCTGTGGATTGCTACGTGGACTCACTCCTCGGCCTCCGTATCCCTGATGATGGCGGCAGAAACCTGACGGAGGGCGAGATGGTGAGCCTGTGCTCCGAGTTCTTGTCCGGCGGACCCGACTCGACGGTCACGGCGATGCAATGGACCATGGCAAATCTGGTTGCGCAACCGGAGATCCAGGCGAAGCTCCGGGCTGAGATACGCCACGTGGTCGGCGCACAGGCACGCATCATCCAGGACGAGCACCTGTCGCTCATGCCGTACCTCAGGGCCGTTGTACTGGAGGGGCTCCGGCGGCACCCGCCCGGTCGGTTCATGCTGCCACACGCGGCGACACAGGATGGCGGCGCGTTGCTCGACGGGCTTCAGCGTGCCAAGGCACGCTTCGGTGAACTTCATGTTGGGCGGCATGGCGATGGACGAGGCTGTGTGGCGTGACCCAAAGCGGTTCCTTCCCGGAGGCAAGGGTGAGGACGTGGACCTGACCGGCAGCAAGGAGATAAAGATGATGCCGTTCGGCGCCGGGCGGAGGATCTGCCCTGGCATCGACGTGTCGCTACTCCACCTCGAGTACTTCGTGGCCAATCTGGTGAAGGACTTTGAGTGGAGGGAGGTGCCCGGAGAGCCGGTGGAATTTGGCGAGAGGCTGGAGCTAACCATGGTGATGCGACGGCCCCTTCGTGCCATGGTTATCCCATGCTGTTAGATTAATTTATTTGCTTTTCGTGGATTGTCTGCATCTGCATATTAGCGGTTCTTGCATGTTTAAAAATAATGGCCACGCCATTTGCATGTGATACGATTGCGCCAGGCATCTGTCCATGATTTTATACTATATGTGTATGTTTCCCCCTTTGCACAATTATATAAAGCATGAAACATAAAATATTGATTGCACCTCACGTTATCTTACCGCATGTTTGGTTATGGGATCAATGGGTTGGGTTGAATCCAACCCTCATTTTGAGGATGGAGCCGACCCATCCATTGTTTGGCTGCACCTCTGATTTTAGGGACGGAATTAATCACAATCACGTGTGAGTTGTTGTCAATTGGGCTTCGGTAACCACCGGTTACCGTCCCCTCAACCTCTCGGTAAGTGTTACCGGGAGGTACGTTGTAATTGTGTTGTCAACACTATCTCGCTTAATGAAAAACGCGCCAACTTAGGTGGGCGTGGTCTCGAAAAAAAATTTTAGGGACGGAATAAACCCATCCCGTGTTTGGTTGAAGAAATTAGGAATACGGGTCGACGCCAAGATAACACCGTTTTTATTTGGTATTTTTACATCAGGACCCTAAATTATTCATAAATCAATCAAGCCTATATTAGTAAAATTTTCTCTGGTGGTGTTTTTGCATCGGGGACCCCTAAGAAGAATTTCTAATTAATTTTTGGCCTTATCTTCTTCCACATCCGATCGCATGCCGGGGGAGCACCGCCCCGCCCGCTCGGGATGACTCGGTTCGGCGGCGCGGGCGGACTCGAAGTCCCACCATCTCGCGTTCCCCAACGCTGCCCCCTCCCGCCACGGCCGCCATCGCATGAGCCGATGTAGGTGGAGCGGACGGGACTGAAGATGCGCCGAGCGCTGGGTAGAGGTTGGCGGAGCGCTGGCCCGAGGTGTCACCACGCGGCGCGACTCGCAGGATGCGCCGCTCGGCCGCGCTGGCCGCCCCCCTCGAGAAGCGCCGAGAAGGCCGAGGTCCGCCCGCAACGGAGAAACGCCTCGAGAAACGGAACCCCGCGACGCATAAACGGGGGGTCGGCTCCATCCGCGATTTGGGCGGATGGAGCGAACCCGCATCTACCCCGAATATTCCCCTGGGTTCGCCCCGTCCCCTTCACTCCCCAACCAAACACCCCCTCGAAAAGGGTTCGACCTATCCGGTTGGAGTTCTTCCTCCATCCAAAAAGCAGGCGGTTAGAGTCTAAAGATGTTTTGGTGCCCTCTTGCATTGTAAACCGGTGATCGCAGTGTTCAATTGGCGGCTCACCTTTAAGCTTTCTAATAAAATCGGGCTTGATCTAAGAAATATTGATGGTCACCTCTGTAGTAATCTTGCATGCCTTTTAGGAATGGTTAAAAAAGCGTTTTACAGGTGGGGTTTGAGAAATCGACCGTAATGATGTGGCTTTTGTAGAGATGGGCTTCCCAACACCGAAATTACAATTCCGAGACTCGGTTGTTATAAGAAAATCACCTCAAAAAATTACAAGGCCGATGATGGTTATATATATCGACTAACCATCCTCGAAAATGTAACATATCGCATCAAGACCTTGTTTAGTTGGCTAAAAATTAGCAAAACACACTATTCCAACTCCCCGTGAGCACAATCGTAACACGCTTTAGCTTTGTTTGTGGTAAATATTATCTAATCTTGGACTAACTAGGCTCAAAAGATTCGTGTCGTGATGTACAATAGAACCGTGTGATTAGTTATTTTTTCTTACCTACATTTACCGCTCCGATTATATGTCTTTTGATGTATTTAATGTGATGTGTCGGAGAGAGATGTCACGCCCCACTTTTTATGGGACTTTTAATCTCGCGTATTGGCGCCCGGGATCACGCTACCAATACGCTACCGAGTCACAAGAATGGAAATCAGTTATAGATGAACTATTCGAGCATATATTGACATAGGATAGAAGGACTTACAAATGGTGTTGAAGACACCACCCTGGATTATATTAATCGAGTAGCCAACCGTGAAGCGGTGGTTTATCTACGTGACGAAGTGCGCTAGAGTGCTAGACCGTCTGGGCACAACTCCATATTCCACGAGCAACTTGAGCGGGATGGAATTCCCGGACCTCTACGTCTTTCACCTAAGCAACGTCTTGTAAACTCCTACGCCGTTGATCTCCTACTTCGACAAATGACCTTACCTTCGGATATGCCGATATCCGTAAAAATGAGGGGTGAGTACAAAGGTACTCAAGAAGTCCAAACCAGGGGTGGTTTGGTATATTAGGTTTGGGCCCTAGCGAGTCTCAAAACTGCTCTTACTAGTTCCCTGGTTATCTCATCCGGTTTATCACCTTCACATCATCACAAACGTTAGTTATTTCTAATCATAGATGTTCTATCGTAGCATTCGCCCATTCCAAGGGCGTGGCTATTCGAATAGATTCAATAAACTCGCAGAGGTTGTACAAATTTCCCCACACGATAGGCATTGTCTACACCATGGCCTATGGTTCGACAGCCCTAACGAGATCCGTACCAGCTTGAGTGCTACTCTAGGTATATTGGTATAATCTTCACCACGACTTCTCGGGGTTGGAAGGATAACACGTCACCCTAAGATGACGCATCACCCTAGACAATATGGTGATACCAAATCACCCTCGGCTTTACTGGTAATACCTTATTACCCAACCTATACTTGTCACACCACACTCAATCATAAATCATCAATATGTGCCTCTAGCACTGCGCCCATCTTCGCCCAAACACTTACGTGGAAGATCGCTCGGCATCCACGCCAACCGACCATGGGGCCACTCTCCCCACGCCTCGCTCCTAATAGGTCGTGCGCTTTGCTCCGCCACCTTGGATCCCAATTATACCTCAACCCAACGGGGTGTGAATCAAGCCATCCCACATACGACGTGTGGCTGTGCGAAATATCTCACTAGGTAGAAGGTCTTATGAACCGGTCCTTAGGGAGGCGAGTATCTCTCGCGAGAATCCCCTCACGGCGATTCCCGTAGCAATCCATCTCACAATGAATTACTATCACCCACCTCTTTTGTTGATTAGGTTCATTAAACAATCGTAGGTTATACTTGATTACCACGTATGAGCGTAGATAACGCGGATGATTACGCCATCCGACTTAGCCCCAAAGCTACGTTATCGGGCTCATACCACTATATACTAATCAGATTATCATCATCAACATCATTATCTCATCACATTATTAAGGTCATGATTAAGGGGGGGTAAGGACTTGCCTGGGATGTTCTTATTGATCGGCACCGGCGTCGAACGCTCCTAGCTTTGTCCCGAACGGAAGCTCCTAATCGATCGTCGAAATCTACCTACGATCGGGCGATAAACCTAGCTTGAACTATGACATATAAAACAAACATAGAACATTATGGTGGCAAGGGGTTAGATGCATAGAGCTAGATTTTAGATGAATTATGGAAGTCGTTTCACGCGAAACGGAGTTAGGATGCATGAGATATGGATTTTATAATATTAATCCCTAATTAAATCATCGGGGTAATATTATAATATAATTTTATCATGTAATAAAATTAGAACTAATTACATGATAAAATTCTATAAATCAAATAATGAATTTACAAATTTTCTGGGAATTTTTCTGACACCGGAATGTCTACTTTTAATACACTGTGTACAATTCTCGGGTGTACATAGCAATTAATTAAGTGTACACAGGAGTGGGTTCATACACGTGGGTCCACGTGGACGCCACTGTGGCCGCCACGTAGGCGCCGGGTCACCGTAACGGTTCAGGACGGGGAGTGACGGAATGGCGACGTGTCGCCTTCTGGTCGGCCCTTCCTTGACGCCGCATCGGGCGGGTCGGGCGACGCCGGACGCTTCCCGGTCCGCCTCTTCCCCGACGGCGGCGCCGCCGGAGTTTCAGCCGGAATGGTGCTCCCTTGTTTGGAAGCTCGCCGCGAGGGGCCCTTGAGTATCCCCCGACGTCCCGGACCCGTCGGTGGGCTTTGGAGCGGCGGGTGTGGCTTCTACCACCTCGGCGGCGGGTCCGGGCGGCGAACGGCGGCGGCGCGATGCCCCGTGGTGGTCTTGCATACGACAATAGAGGGAAATAGGTAGGGGAAACGATAGAGGAGGAGTAGGGGATGTGTACCACGCGACTAATCGAACGGCGACGACCCCAGGCGCTAGGGAGCTCGGACTCCTTCTCCTTCTCGGCGGATTTCCGCTTTGGGGGAATCCCGATCTCTTGGCGACTGAGGGAGGAGAGGGAGGATACGGGGGCAGCACCTCGCGTTCCGCAGAGCGAGGCGGAGCTCGAGGGGAGGATGGTGTGGCGGATCGGGACCGACGGGGCCTATTTATACGCGCCATGGTGTTCGCCGCCGATGCCTCCTCGACCCGATCTTTTCGATTCGTGGCTGCGGCCGGGCGGACCTCGTCAGTCCCTGCCGCTTGTCTCGTTGCCTACGGGCGCCCGGCGGCTAGCCGGGCGAGGGCCGGCAGCCGTGTGTCGCGTTGGCGGCGCAGGCCGCGACAGCGGCGCGCGCGCCCGCGGGCGTGGCGTTGATGCGTGAGCATGCTTGGCATCGATGTGACGGCTCGCTGCCCCGATCCATCGCCTCATCGGCGCTCGCCCACGCCGGTGTTGCTCTTTCGGTGACAGGCGGTATGGCGCCGGGCGGGTGTCCGCTATGCGCCGCACCGAAGCCGGCATTGCCCTCCCGCCGCTCAAGTTGACGCCGTCCCCCGTGGTGCACTCCGGCGGGAAGGACGACGCGATGCCCCTCGACGAGGGTTGGCAACGGCCCGTGTCTTGCCGGTCCACGCCCGTCGCGCGGGCGAGGGTCACGATGTCCCTTCGGCGCCGCGACGCCGCGCAGGGAAGGGAAGGAACCGACGAAGCCGGGCCCACTCGACCGGGTCGGTGCCGGACTGGGCTCGCTCATGGGCGGGCCGAGGCTCACCGGGTTGGGCCGCCTTGCTTTCGGTGGCGAGGAGGAAAGAGGGAAGGGAGACGCTGGAGTGCCTTGGGCCGGATGAAAATTAAGCCCACGAGCTCTTCCTTTTTATTTCTCTTTTTCCTTTTCCTTTCTCTATTCTTTCTCCTTCTTCTTATTTTCCCTTCTCATTATTTTTGCGTGTGTAAGTATATATGTTGTGAGTATTTACACAAGCATTCATATGTATCTTCATGACTGGTATTCATGAAAATATTTATTTTGGTATACTTGTATAAATATGTGTATATATATTTGTGCACACACATACTTTCCCGAACTCTCACTATTTCATGTGTAACATATATGGTAAATATTTATACAAGCACCTTCATATTCCCATGACATTTATTGTCGAGAATAATTGTTTATTGTGCTCATAAAAATATCCATATATATTTTTGGTACACACTTGTTTTGATATTTTATTCCCGGAGAAAAATTGTAAATCATTACTCATGCAACATTAAACTTCCATAACTAAAATCTACAACTTACCTTGCACCTTTGGTCACCATAAGGTTCACAAGCAACAAACAAGGAGACACCTAATTTTCTATATGATGACATGCGAGGGTTTTCGAAAACAGGGTTTTTCGCTTAGCGGAAAAAAAATAAATCAAGTTTTAGTTGTAATTAGAAAAAGTTCAAATTTTTAGTGAATTTTAAAATGATGCAAAAACACGGGTGTTACAAATCTACCCCACTTAGATGAATCTCGTCCCGAGATTCCTAGTCTACGTGAGTGAAGGTCCTAACTTGAGGCCTAAAGGGATAGAGATAGAGAGAGAGAGAAAACTTTCCATTGCTTACAATCTTTGTCGTTCTACCGAGTCTCTATCATTATTGTGCTACTCTATTGCTAGGGCAACACGATATCGTGTAGAGGCTATGCCTTTCATTTGTCTGCTTTTACCCCATCTTCTTGGTCTTGCATCTTGTCCTCGTAGTCTTCGATCTTCTCCGGCGGCTACCCCACTTAGAGGACTGATTCTTCTAGTGTCTTCAACCTTACGGTGTCCGTCTTCTCGCTTGCTTCTTCGCGATCTTACCGCGATGTATTTTTTCGGTCTCGACTCTTACGGGTAATGTCATCGTGAACTTGGGATTTCATTTATTGTTTGATTCCCTAAGTTTCGGTGGTGCCTTATCTCCTCACTTTAGCCCATTTTCATATCTCTCTGTTTCTTACGGTCCTTGCCCAATTTATTCTTTCTTTTTTTGTTTTCGCCTCGTTGGTATTTTCTTTTTCTTCTTTGGCATATAGCACTACCCCACTTAGAAAAAATTTACGCTTATTTTATTTGCTTCATGGCTTTTTACGCCGAGGCACCCGTTAAATTTTCTTCATCGACACTCGCATTTGGATGGTGGATCGCACACATGGATTTTTGATAACTTCAAGGGGAGTACAACGGTAGAGCGAGGGGAAACTACTCTACGGTTACACCTCCCTTGGGAGTGATGGTTCTACAGCATCGGTCATGGTGGCTTCTGCTTCGGCTTCTGCTTCTGCGGTTCTGGCACTCGGCTCTGCCCTGGGGGCTTCTTCTCCTGGTGGTGCTTGGCGGAGTGGCAGGGGTGCTTCGGGTTGTCGGTCTTCTCACGGGGATGGCGGCCTAGTGGAGTCTCGTTCTTCTTCGGTGAAGGGGTTGACGAACATCCCTTCGGTAGTTGCAGGTTCGGGCCAGGCCGTAGCGCGTCTTCTGCGTCTTGATTGGAGGGCGATGGTGGTGTCCCTCAGTTCTCGGGCGTGTCGCTCTTGGATGGCCTTCAGGGTCTCGGCAAGTGTAGCCTCTCGGCGAGATGCCATGGCAGCTTGTTCTTTTGCGTGGGCGTGCTCCGCGAGGAGTCGCTGAACGTAGCTTTCCGCTCGTTCGGCTCGGCGAATCAGGCTTCTTATGGCATTGTCTTGGCGATCGTACTGCTCATCGAGGGCGAGCAGGTAGGATAGCAGGTGCTTGATGACGGGGCTGCCTCGCGGACCTTGTACGTCTTCTAGGCGAGCAATCCAGGCTGGGTGATTCTTGCCTTCTGGTGGTAGGTGCCTCATGGGGGTGCGGGCGATGGGCTCTCTGTAGATCTGGCAAAGGCGATGGAGTGCCTTGCGAGCTACCGCTTGGTAGGTGTCGGGGAAGTGAAAGCCAATGGTGGTCACACTCCAGTCTTCGGTGAGGGCGGGGTAATCTCGACTCTTGGCGATGTAGACGGTGACTTCGCAGCGATGGGTGCCGCGCTCTTCATACTCGCTACCCTCATACTCAGGGAGTTCTCGGATGCCAAGGTTTTGTGCGGTGTGGTAGAGAAGTTGGGGAAATCCAGGGTATTGATGCACCGGGCCGCTAACCCAAGTGCCGGCCATTCCGCGATGTTTGGTGGTGATTCTTGGTGGGTGGATGGCAAAGGGTGTGATGGCAAGGGGTGAAAGGTGGAGGCTAGCAATGGAATGTTTGGAGTGGGATGGTGGTGAGAGCGATGGTGGTGCTCTTTTTATATAGTGGGTCGAAGGTGATGGCTTCGGGAGAAGCTTGGTCGACCGGGTGTTGCGGCCGAGGTGTTGTGGTGTATGGTGGAAGGAATGGGAGTGAGTCCCTATATCCATTGACCTTGTTATAGTGTCGTGGTCATGGGGACTTTGTGTGGTCTTGGCCGGTGGATTCCCTATAGTGGAAACGTGTGCCTTCTCTACCGCTTCGGTATACCGCTTGGTGCCATCTCTCGTATGCTTTCGGGGTGTCCGCTTTGCTCTTGGGCAAAATATCTCTTATGGGCTTGATGACTGCCTTCAACTGCGTGGTAGTCTTCTTATTCATCTTCTCGCTTGCAACACCGATCTTCGGCTTCATCTTGCATTGCCGGGCACCGGTTGCCATTTGAATCGTTGTAGGTTGTCTTCGATGGCTTCATTGGTCGTGGTTCTGGGTCAAAGTAACAGCCGGATATCGTAGCTTTTCGGCATTGAGGTGACAAAGATGTCGGCAATGTTGCACGGTCGTCGGTCCACAAGAACAATCGAGGCGACGGGCGTGACGGCCGTAGGGAAGAACACACCGGTGTGGTTCAACGGCTACGATCGTGGCGTCCGTTGTTGTCGTCACATTCCTGCAGGTTAGTTCCTAATCTATTTGGACTAGAAAGGGAGTGGGAGGGAAAAGCACAAGGTACGATAAGGTCTAACTAAGTAAGGATTAGAGGAAAGCAAGCATTTTAGGTAGGGATAGACTTTGGGGTATCCTAGTAACACCGGTGTTTGGAAACAACACAAACTTACCTGGTGTGAATCGTATGAAAAGTTAGTCACGGCGAACTAAGTTTATAGGGAAACTTGTCTTATTACTCGTGACTTGAGGAAACTTTTCAGACGTTCACCGATCCTATTAAAATCTTCCTTCCATTGATTACTAAAAGTAGTAATAATGGGAAAATTCTCCATAGGATTGAAAAAAAAACACAACATTTTATTAAACAAACAAACGCAACAATATATTACATCACGCATAGCTTACATAGATGATATAAGGTCACATCACACATTGCGATCGCCATGACGATTTATTGTGCGACTTCGCTACTACTAAGACTAGAATCCATGGGTTACCATAACGGCTCGTAGCTACTAGCATTGCTACTAGAGTCTAGCAACAAGGTTCGTAGTTACAACAAGCATGCGACTGTGGCCGCTTAACTTAGGACATCACTACTTAAATAGGACTTGTCTAAACACATGACGATGACAAGATGGGGTGCTCCTCGGGGTACTCTTTGCTCATGGCTCAAGGTTGCGTGTGTCGGGTAGGGACTTGCCAACTCTTTAGGGACAGTCTCCATTCTGTCTTTCTAGTTGCCTCTCGCTTGCGCACGGGTTCGGCGGAAATTCTTCGTGATAATGGCTTTTCTGCGTCTGTTGGGCTTTTATCCGAAAGCGTCCTTATCTTTGATCACCATCTCCATCACTGCTCAAGGTGGTCACCTCTTCTAGCTCCTTCTTGAGTGCGTCTATGCCTTTGCGATTGTCGTTGTAGTTCTTCTTCCTTCTCCTTGGCTTCTGCTACCGGCTCTCCTCCACATGGATCGGTAGATGATAGCACCGTTGTCTTGGTAGTCAGAGATCTTTTCGAGGCGACAAGGTATCTAGCGGTAGAATTCATGTATGTCCCGTCTCGATGAATGTGTGTGGCTTAGTCGTTGAATCTTCGATGCCATAATCCCGTGGATGTGTCCTCGGATCGGGTAGTATCTTGCATAGGAGATGTCTAGTACTTGCTCATACTCCTTGCAAATCTCTCTGAGCGCCTTCAAAGCAACTTTTTGGCAAGTGTCCCATTTTCCATTCCCTACTTCAGAGAATACCCTATACCCTCCTTGATGCAAAGAGCATCGAGACGCAGGCTTCGACCTCACACTTGGGTATCTCATTTTCCTCCGATTCCTTATAGTAGTATCGGGGTTTTTGGCGAATCCAAGGTGTGAGAGCAGCTCCCATAAAATTTGTGGAAATTCCCGATAGTCAATCCGTCGGTGTACGACCATCCCTCCATTCATTGTATCAATACAGATTTATGTCATTGGCATGTAAGTGACATAAGGATATCGGAATGGTGCACCTTTGGTAACAAGTCCTTAAGTAGAAATCCATAAGTAAAAGTTTTTTTTTTAAAAGTATGTGCCAATAATCTAATCCAGATGTTATTCCATCCTATACGGTCAAGCTCGGCTCGATACCACTCTATCACGCCCCACTTTTTATGGGACTTTTAATCTCGCGTATTGGCGCCAGGATCACGCTACCAATACGTTACCGAGTCACAGTAATGGAAATCAGTTATAGATGAACTATTCCGAGCATATATTGACATAGGATAGAAGGACTTACAGCGGTGTTGAAGACACCACCCTGGATTATATTAATCAGAGTAGCCAACTGTGAAGCAGTGGTTTATCTGTGACGAGTCTGCTAGAGTGCTAGACCGTCTGGGCACAACTCCATATTCCACAGGCAACTTGAGCGCGGATGGAATTCCTGGACCTCTACGTCTTTCACCTAAGCAACGTCTTGTAAACTCCTACGTCGTTGATCTCCTACTTCGACAGCGACCTTACCTTCGGATATGCCGATATCTGTAAAAACAGAGGGGTGAGTACAAAGGTACTCAGCAAGTCCAAACCAGGGGTGGTTTGGTATATTAGGGTTTGGGCCCTAGCAGAGTCTCAAAAACTGCTCTTACTAGTTCCCGGGGTTATCTCATCTGGTTATCACCTTCACATCATCACAAACGTTAGTTATTTCTAATCATAGATGTTCTATCGTAGCATTCGCCCATTCCAAGGACGTGGCTATTCGAATAGATTCAATAAACTCTGCAGAGGTTGTACAAATTTCCCCACACGATAGGCATTGTCTACACCATGGCCTATGGTTCGACAGGCCTAACGAGATCCGTACCCGCTTGAGTGCTACTCTAGGTATATTGGTATAATCTTCACCACGACTTCTCAGGGGTTGGAAGGATAACACGTCACCCTAAGATGACGCATCACCCTAGACAATATGGTGATACCAAATCACCCTCGGCTTTACAGGTAATACCTTATTACCCAACCTATACTGTCACACCACACTCAATCATAAATCATCAATATGTGCCTCTAGCACTGCGCCACTGCGCCCAAACACTTACGTGGAAGATCGCCAAAGATCCACGCCAACCGGACCATGGGGCCACTCTCCCCACGTCGCTCCTAATAGGTCGCCCGCACCTCTCCACCTTGGATCCCAATTATACCTCAACCCAACGGGGTGTGAATCAAGCCATCCCACATACGGCGTGTGGCCGCATGCGAAATATCTCACTAGGTAGAAGGTCTTATGAACCGGTCCTTAGGGAGGCGAGTATCTCTCCGCAGGAATCCCCTCACGGCGATTCCCGTAGCAATCCATCTCACAATGAATTACTATCACCCACCTCTTTTGTTGATTAGGGTTCATTAAACAATCGTAGGTTATACTTGATTACCACGTATGAGCGTAGATAACGTGGATGATTACGTCATCCGACTTAGCCCCAAAGCTACGTTATCAGGCTCATACCACTATATACTAATCAGATTATCATCATCAACATCATTATCTCATCACATTATTAAGGTCATGATTAAGGGGGGGGGGGTAAGGACTTGCCTGGGATGTTCTTACTGATCGGCACTGGCGTCGAACGCTCCTAGCTTTGTCCCGAACGGGAAGCTCCTAATCGATCGTCGAAATCTACCGGCGACTGGCGATAAACCTAGCTTGAACTATGACATATAAAACAAACATAGAACATTATGGTGGCAAGGGGTTAGATGCATAGAGCTAGATTTTAGATGAATTATGGAAGTCGTTTCACGCGAAACGGAGTTAGGATGCATGAGATATGGATTTTATAATATTAATCCCTAATTAAATCATCGTGGTAATATTATAATATAATTTTATCATGTAATAAAATTAGAACTAATTACATGATAAAATTCTATAAATCAAATAATGAATTTACAAATTTTCTCGGGAATTTTTCTGACACCGAATGTCTACTTTTAATACACCGTGTACAATTCTCGGTGTACATAGCAATTAATTAAGTGTACACGTGAGTGGGTTCATACACGTGGGTCCACGTGGGCGCCATCGTGGCCGCCACGTAGGCGCCGGTCACCGTAACGGTTCAGGGGACGGGAGTGACGGAATGGCGGCGTGTCGCCTTCCGGGTCGGCCCCCTTCCTTGACGTCGTTCTCGCGGCGGGTCGGCGGCGCCGGACGTTCCGTCCGCCTCTTCCGACGGCGGCGCCGGAGTTTCGCGCCGAATGGTGCTCCCTTGTTTGGAAGCTCGCCGCGAGGGGCCCTTGAGTATCCCCTCGACGTCCTGGACCCGTCGGTGGGCTTTGGAGCGGCAGGGTGTGGCTTCTACCACCTCGGCGGCGGGTCTGGGCGGCGAACGGCGGCGGCGATGCCCCGTGGTGGTGCTGCATACGACAATAGAGGGAAATAGGTAGGGGAAACGATAGAGGAGGAGTAGGGGATGTGTACCACGCGACTAATCGAACGGCGACGACCCTGTAGGCGGCGGAGCTCAGACTCCTTCTCCGGCGGCGGCGGATTTCCGCTTTGGGGGGAATCCCGATCTCTTGGCGACGGAGGGAGGAGAGGGAGGATACGGGCGAGCACCTCGCGTTCCAGAGCGAGGCGGAGCTCGAGGGGAGGATGGTGTGGCGGATCGAGGACCGACGGGGCCTATTTATAGGCGCGCCGCGGGTGTTCGTCGCCGGCGCGATGCCTCTCCTCGACCCGATCTTTTCGACGCCAGGCCGTGGCTTGGCGGACCTCCGTGGCAATCCCCGCCGCTTGTCTCGTCGCTCACGGCGCCCGGGCGGGCAGGCCGGCGAGGGCTGGCGGCCAGGTGTCGCGTTGCGGCGGCGGGGCGGCAGCGGCGGTCGGCGCCCCGTGGGCGTGGCGCGATCGCGGTGAGCATGCTTGGCATCGGCGTGACGGCTCACGCCCGATCCATCGCTCCATCAGGCGCTGCCCACGCCCGGTGTCTTTGCTCGGTGGTGACAGCTGGTATGGCGCCGGCGGTGTCCGCTTAGTCGGCGGCGAGCCGGCATTGTTGCCGCCCTCTGTTCAAGTTGACGCCGGTCCTCGTGTGCACAAACAAGGCGGAAGGACGACGCGCGATGCCCCGACGAGGGGTTGGCAACGGCCCCGTGTGCCGGTCCACGCCG
Organism: Hyparrhenia diplandra; assembly: GCA_015847255.1. Lineage (NCBI taxonomy): Eukaryota > Viridiplantae > Streptophyta > Magnoliopsida > Poales > Poaceae > Hyparrhenia > Hyparrhenia diplandra. The sequence goes on along the minus strand of JADLZK010004962.1, from coordinate 44,906 downwards.
TCCGGTCTTGCGGGTCACGATGTCCCTTCGGCGTCGCGACGCGGCCGGAGGAAGGGAAGGAACCGACGAGCCGGGCCCACTCGGACCGGGTCGCCGCTTGGGCCCGGGCTCGCGGCCCGGGCCGCGAGGCTCACCGGTTGGGCCGGCCTGCTTTCGGTGGCGAGGGAGGAAAGAGGGAAGGGAGACGCCGAGTGCTTCTTGGGCCGATGAAAATTAAGCCCACGAGCTCTTCCTTTTTATTTCTCTTTTTCCTTTTCCTTTCTCTATTCTTTCTCCTTCTTCTTATTTTCCCTTCTCATTATTTTGCGTGTGTAAGTATATATGTTGTGAGTATTTACACAAGCATTCATATGTATCTTCATGACTAGTATTCATGAAAATATTTATTTTGGTATACTTGTATAAATATGTGTATATATATTTGTGCACACACATACTTTCCCGAACTCTCACTATTTCATGTGTAACATATATGGTAAATATTTATACAAGCACCTTCATATTCCCATGACATTTATTGTCGAGAATAATTGTTTATTGTGCTCATAAAAATATCCATATATATTTTTGGTACACACTTGTTTCGGTATTTTATTCCCGGAGAAAAAATTGTAAATCATTACTCATGCAACATTAAACTTCCATAACTAAAATCTACAACTTACCTTGCACCTTTGGTCACCATAAGGTTCACAAGCAACAAACAAGGAGACACCTAATTTTCTATATGATGACATGCGGGGTTTTCGAAAACGTGGTTTTTCGGCTTAGCGGAAAAAATAAATCAAGTTTTAGTTGTAATTAGAAAAAGTTCAAATTTTTAGTGAATTTTAAAATGATGCAAAAACACGGGTGTTACAAGGTGGCCCGGTGGAGTCCGTTCTTCTCCGAGGAAGGGGTTGACGAACATCCCTGTTGTGGTTGTAGGTTACGCCAGGCCGTGGCATGTCTTCTCGCCTTTGATTGGAGGGCGGTGTTGGTGTCCCTCGGTTCTCGGACATGTCGCTCTTGAATGGCCTTCGGGGTCTCGGCAAGTGTAGCCTCTCGGCGGGATGCCGTGGCGACTTGCTCTTTGGCGTGTGCGTGCTCCGCGAGGAGTCGTTGAACGTAGCATTCAGCTCGTTCTGCTCGACGGATCAGGCTTCTTATGGCGGTGTCTGGCGGTTGTACCGCTCATCAAGAGCGAGCAGATAGGATAGCAGGTGCGTGATGACGGGGCTGCCTTGTGGACCTCGAACGTCCTCTAGGCGAGCAATCCAGGCGGGGTGGTTCTTTCCTTCGGGTGGTAGGTGCCTCATGGGGGTACGGGCGATGGGCTCTTCAGAATCCGCAAAGGCGATGGAGTGCCTTGCGCGGCGGCAACTTGGTAGGTGTCGGGAAAGCGAAACCAATAGTGGTCACGCTCCGGTCGTCGATGATGGCGGGGTAGTCTTGACTCTTGGCGATGTAGACGGTGACTTCTCGCGATGGGTGCCGCGTTCTTCATACTCGCTACCCTCATACTTCGGGGGTTCTCGATGCCAAGGTTACGTGGTGGTGTGGTAGAGAAGTTGGGGAAATCCAGGGTGTTGATGCACCGGCCGCTAACCCAAGTGCCGCCATTCGGCTATGGTTGGTGGTGGCTCTTCGTGAGTGGATGGCAAGGAGAGTAATGGCGGAGGGTAAAAGATGGATGCTAGCGATTGGAACGGTTGGAGTGGGATGGTAATGAGGGCGGTGGTGCTGCTATTTTTTTATAGTGGGACAAAGGTGATGGCTTCCGAGAGAAGCTTAGTCATCCGGCATTGTGGCTATGGCGGGTGGTGGTGTGTGGGTGGAAGGAATGGGAGTAAGTCTCCTGTATTCCTTGACCTTGCGATAGTGGTGTGGTCATGGGGATCTTTGTGTGGTTTTGGCCGGTGGATTCCTATAGTCGAAGCTGTGTGTCTTCTCTATTGTCGGCACACACGCTTTTCGACATTCTTGTATGCTTCTAGGGCATCTGTTCGCTTCCGGACATAATTATCTTTTATGGGCTTGATGACTGTCTTCAATCACCGTGGTCTTCATCCATCCTCAACTCGCGGTTCTAATCTTCGGCTCCGCTTGCATTCGGGGCACCGATTGCCTCTTGATCGGGTGCACGGTGTCCTCGGCCAGCCTTCGCCGGTCGTAGTTCGGGTCGTGGTAACAAAGTATCGGCGACTTTCAGCATTGAGGTGACAAATTGCGGGCAATGTTGCCGCGGTCGCCGGTCCGCGAATACCGAGGCGACGGTGTGTGACGGCCGTAGGGAAGAACACCGGGTGTGGTTCAACGGCTACGATCGTGGAGTCCGTTGTTGTCGTCTTGTCCCCGCAGGTTAGTTCCCTAATCTACTTGAACTAGAATAGACCGAGGGGATGAGCACAAGGTACGATATGGATCTATCTAACTAAGATTAGAGGGGAAAGCAAGCATTTTGGGTAGGGATAGATTTTTGGGGTATCCTTATAACACTGGTGTCAAACACAATACAAACTTACCTGGTGTGAAACGTATGAAAAGGTGTGTCACGGCGATCTAAGTTTAGGGAGAACTTGTCTTTATTACTCGTGACCTAAGGGGACTTTCAGTACGTTCACTGATCCTATTGGAATTTTCCTTCTATTAACCACTATGAGTAGTAAAAATGGAGAAATTTCCTTTAGGATTGAAAGGAAATAAGACATTATACTAACAACCAAGCGCGACAATAGTTCTCATCACAGGACAGTTCCATTGATGGTACATGGTCGCACCACACATAGCAACTCTGTCACCACATGATGTACAATAGAACTGTGTGATTAGTTATTTTTCTTACCTACATTTACTGCTCCGATTATATGTCTTTTGATGTATTTAATGTGATGTGTCGGAGAGAGAGTCCAAAAACTTGCAACTTTTTTGGCAAAAAATTTGCCATCTAAACGTGGCCCAAAATGTATTTCGAGATTTGCTATTCCAGTCACGGCAGTCTCCACTACGTCGCACCAGGCCTGGTCGCAGCAGGCCGTAATCAAAGCGAAAATCTCCATTATGGCTTTTAGCATTCCTTTTTCTGCTGCATCGTCGTCGGTGGCAGCGGGCCTGGTCGCAGCAGGCCCGTAATCAAAGCGATCGAAACAAACCACCGCCTGTCAATGCGAGACAGCGAAAGGCAAGCTAATGGGCGTGCTTAGTTAGCCAACATTTTTCCAAAATTTTCAAAATTCCTATCATATCGAGGCAATAAATGCACCAAAAACATGCCCGGAGTATGAAAATGTGGGTAAACAAAATAACTAATCGTACAGTTTTAGATGCAGTGGCGGAGCTAGAGAAATATGGAGGGGGTGCGACTTAATTTACAGTCCACTCCCTCTGTCCCTAAGTCTACTCCTTCTATCTCTAAATAAATATCATTTGCACTTTCTAAGAAACAACTTTAACTAATTTTATATTAAAAATATATTAATACCTATGATATATAATTATTAGAAAGATATTTGAATATAGTTTTTAACAAAATTATTTGGAGACACAAATGTTGCATGTATTTGCTACAAACTGTGTTAAACTTGTGACATGCACATCAACGGCGACACTTATTTAGAGACGGAAGGAGTAGTCTAATAACAGAGCCATAATACAACTTAATATTAACATAGCCACGATTTTAGTGTGAATAATTTAAAACAAACAATATTGATATACTTTGAACAACAAAGTAGCCGTAATAGTGAATTTGGGCTTACCATTTATCAAAATACAGTAAGAGAATGACACAATTATAACATCAAAGATTGTCAAAATCTTTCCATGTATTTCCTAACACCCACAGAAAATATTTAATAAATTAAAGAGAAAACAAAAAGTTGAATAGAGATTAAAGAATGATGAAGTTCTTTACTTTTTAAAGAATCACATAAGAGCATCCAGGTGGCCAAACTGTGTAGGTGCTTGCGCTACGTTGGTGCTCCTAGTAGGCAGCAGCGCCGGCCCTCGTCGATCTGCTAGCCGGTAGCGGCCACCGCCAAGGCACCGATCAAATCTTGATGCCTGATCACTTGTGCGCGTGGAGGGGACACAGGAAGAATGGAAGACGAATCGATGAGCAGAATTGGAGAAAGAGAGGGAAGCAGAAACGCAAGCGTGCAGTCGACCAGTTGAAAGAGTCACGGACGGCGGCGGCGGACTGCCTGCTGCCTACGGACTGACTGATTGTGCTTTGTGGGCTGCTGTGGGCTGTCCGTGCTGGGCTGTGGGTGCAGCTACTTGAGTTGAGGGGGTGCGAACAGGGTAAAAATCCACCTACAACAAGCCTTTTGCGATTTTGGCGTGGGTGCGGCCGCACCTAGTGCGGCCAACGTAGCTCCGCCCGTGTTTAGATGTACATTGCGAGACGATTCTTTTGAGATTAGTTACCCAGGATTACTGCAACTACGCACACGTTGTTCACACTATGCCAGAAATCCTTATTAGTGACGCATACGGCGTCACTAATTTGCATCGTTGACAGTAAATAACAGTGCGTCCCCGATAAGCATGTTATCAGTGACGCTCCCAGCCAAACTGCATCAGTAATAAGCGTTATCAGTGACACATCCACCCAATGCACATCACTGATAAGCGTTATCAGTGATGCGTCCAGCTAAAATGTGTCATTGATTACAATTTACAAAAAAAAAAATCTCTAGCATAATCACGGGCTACACATATTTCATCCATTTCAGTGGTCAAATTCTCTACAAACTTGTTTTTTTCTCGAGCGTGCTCATTGCACGTATTTCATTAAGGAGGAGTAGAGTCAAAAACATAAAAGTACAAAGTTAGCAGTAGTAATCTACTTATTACTAAAGCAACTCGGCCGTGCAGCACCACGCGGTTGTGATTTACATAAAGGATTTGCGACCAAAGCGACGGAATGACAACTAATCTAGATCGGCTCGTCTACCAACCTTGATCGGGTTCATGTTCAAAGCCATTGAGTGAAATCATCGCCAAGGAGGGCCTGCGAGTGCCGCCTCCCCTGCGGGTGTTGGAGGATCCGCAAAGGCCGCCAAAAGCTTTTCATGCATTGTGGCCGAGGGTTGGACGACGATCCCCAACTTCTGCGAGAAGGTTGTTACGTGGCACGGAGCGTTGTGTTAGCCACGTGAGGCTTCTTGGAAAGGCGTACACACTACGCCTCGGTGTGAACAACGGCTTTGTTGCCGGCATGCGCGGCCTGCGTAGCTTTGGCCTCTCCTTGAGCAAAGGGGGAGTCCATCGGAATGCACACACGTTCCTCAATCTGTTGAGTGATGCCCACGACCGAGGCCTGCGGGGGGGGGGTACCACCGCAACCTCCGTTTCGGGTGGCGAAAGGGGCTTTGCCAAGATGTCAATGGGACTCAAGTTCCACGACGAGGAAGGCTGCGAGCTCATCAAGCATGTGGTCAACCCAAATAGGAGGCTCCACGCCCCCATCCGGCTCAAAGCGGCGGATCTATGGAGCCGACGGCGGCGGTTGGTGCAGCAAGGAGCGAGAGGGTCGAAGCGTCTGGTCCAGGCGGACGAAGACGGCGACGCGATCGGCTTTGCTCGCCGCACCGTCTCGAGAGATCACGCCACCCATCGGGCACCCGCCATGGCTCGGAGTGATGAAAGTACTAGGCGGCGATCGCGCCTTGCCGCCCTTCACCGTCTTACTCGCTTTGTCGGTCGAAGAAGGCGCTTGACGATGTCGATGCTTGCAGTTCCTCGCCCGGTGTCTTATGCTAAGACAGACAAGCCAGCGGGGCGGGTGAAAGGTCCTAATGGCTAGGGGGGGGGGTGAATAGCCTATTAAAAATTCTGCAAACAACACTTGACAAGGCGATTAGTAAATAAGATGGCGAAACGAATTGTGCGGTGCTACAAACTAGTTATGCAAGCCACAAGACAAATATAGCAATTCTAATATCTCTAGAGTCACACAAGTGCTAGGTTGCTAGTTTACTCCTAGGTGGACAAGATAAGCTAACTAATTCTACCACTAGGAGCTAAACTACTCTAGTCAACTAAACAACCTACACAAGGCTACACAAATATGCTAGCTGAAGTAATGCAAAGAGGCTAGAATCCAATACCACCGGTGTAGTGTCGAGGTTGATGCCAATCACCAATTCAATGAGAAATCTCCAACGAACAAGCACACTTGACAAGAGATTTTTCACCGAGGTTCACGTGCTTGCCGGCACGCTAGTCCCCGTTGTGGCGATACACTCACTTGACGGTTGCTAAGCTTAATGGCCGGTGCCAAATCCCCGGTGGGAGCTCAAGCACACGGATCACAAGAGAGGATTCGCAAGTCACGAGCAATCCACTAGTGCTCTTTTTCGCGAACCTCCCGCGGGGTAAGGAACGACCCCTCACAAGAACCACCGGTGTGGCCTCGAACAATCACCGGTTGAGCTCAACACCCAACCAAACTGCAAGCCGCTAGGGAACCGGCAAATTCCCAAGAGAAACAAGAAATCCGTGGCTCCTCAGAAGAACAAGTGCCTCTAGATGCAACCACCAAGACCAATGCACTTGAATCTCACTCTATCTCACCAAAGATCACAATTAGTGGATGGAGAAGAGTGGAGGGGAGTTCTCAAGCTTGCAAGAGAGTAGGAGTGTTTCATAATGGCAAGAGAGGCTCCTCCAACCGGGCAACCATCTATTTATAGAGGTGGCCCCGAAAACTAGCTGTTCCCCTTTCCTGCGGCGGCGCGGACAGTCCGACTCACCGAGCTCGGACAATCCGCCCCTTTAGAAACTAGCCGTTGGTTTCAAATTAGTTCGAACTCAGCACACGTGGACGATCCGCCCGTGTAGCCTGGACTGTCCGCCGTTCACCTTCGATTCGCGGGATCTAGAGAAACAAAGGCGGCTACGCTAGCTAGTCGAAAAAGGCTTGGGACAATCCGCCAATAGTTGTCGGACAGTCCGCCGTTTCTGGCTTCGGCCGGGAGGCGAGGGAACCGGCAACTCGCTCGTCGGCGGAAAGACTTTATGGACAGATCCGCCACCTGGGGGCGACACGATCCGCCGTTATCAGCGCGGCCGAGGAGCAGAAAAGATTGAGTTTCTGCTTGCTGGTCAGAAAAGACTGGCGGACAGTCCGCCACCCAGGGCGAGCAGTTCTCCCTAGAAAATGCGCGACCTCGGCGAGAAAAACCCGGCAACACCTTGTTATCTGTCAAGATGTCTTGCGTGACGGTCCGCCCATAGGCGCCGGACGATCCGCCCTCTACTTCTAGAACACGAGACAAGAGCTCTAGCAACACTGCGCCTCCACAAAATTAGCCCGCGGACTGTCCTTCCCAGAGGCTCGGACAGTCTGAGGTTTGACAGAAACCTCTTTCCAAGCGCAACGCCACCGGTTAGCACGAAGCGAAGTTAGTGCACTCGATTCACAATGCATATGCAAGTTAGGATGAACCTAGAGGCACTTCCAATTCCGAGATAGCCGATGATTTCCCCTCTTGATAGTCGGCTATCTATCCTAAGTGTGATCACACTCTCTAAGTGTCTTGATCACCAAAAGAAAACCCTATTGAGCAAACCTTTGCCTTGATCTCTGGGTTCCTTTCCTTCACACACCATGAGCTCGATGATCCACCAAGTCCATCACCACGTCCATGTTCATGATCATGTAGCTCCTCATCACAAATGCAATCCTATCTCTCAAGTCACACTTAGAGCAAAGGATTAGCAACACAAGGTGTCATCAATTTCTAAAACCAAACATGAGATATCAGCGGGGAGGCGCACTAGACCGCGATGTGATCCCCATCCGGGCAGTTGAAGTAGAGGCCGACAAGTGAAGGTGGCACGCCACTTGTGACGACCGTCGACCCCGAGTGCGCGTCGGCCCTACGGACCGCGACCCCATTCTCAAGGTTGCCCGCGAGCATGGCGGTCTTCCTTGGCGGCGAACGCGCATGTCGCTCCGCACTCTCTAGGTCTTTGGGGAGGACTTGTCGCCAGCCCCCTCCTTGTCCGAGCGGCTGCCCGGCCGGCGCTGGCCGAGTCGGGCCGATGTACCACTCGACCTCCGGAGGAGGGCCAACCCCGGGCGCGCCATCGCGCCCGCCGAACCCTGCCCGGCTCCTCGCTTCTTACGCCGCCGTCATCGGCGACATTTCTTGGGTCGGCCCGATGGCAGCCACAGGCTGCTTGTGTGCCCAGCGCCATCGACGGGACCAAGAAACGAGGAACCGCCCCGGCTCGGCCGGCGAAGAGAGGCCATGACGCGCCGCCGAGGTAGCGGGGCACCGGCTCGACAAGCTCCCCACATCCTCATCCGACGAATCATCGAGGAATCGCGTTTTTTGGACCTGCCGGCGGAGGGAAGAAGGGAGCAGCGTGGGGAGATAGGGACGCCGGTGAACCCGGGTGTGGGGGCGGAGGCGGGGGCGGTGGCGCTGTGCTACACCCGTCGGTGGGGGAGACGACGGGGGGTGCTGGCGGCTGCACCATGGACGGGTCGAGATGGCCATAGCTTCTCCAAAACTTCCGGTTTCGCGAGCTGCCGCCACCAACGTGTAGATCGGGCGACACCGGACCGGGAGCGGATCCGGGGGGGCTTCAGCGGGGATGGATTTGATTGGCTGAATTTGGTGGTGTTGGTATTTCTAACGTCACTATAACAAAAGGTGGAGTTAATCTCACCTTAGGCTATATGCCGTCGAGAGATACTCGATGTGGTTCATCTCTTAACACTACTATGTGCTAGGTTGTCATCCCCAGAAAGAATGCTAGGAAATGCATAGGTGATACTTGTGAATGTGTTGTTTGCAATCTAAGGAAATAAATATAAAAGGTCTATCCATAGCGCCACGGATAAAAATACCACTTTGTAGCATTTCACCGGGGGTAATCCAGGCTTTGTCATTTATATTCTACCACGGGGAGGAATAATTAAAGGTGGGCTCATAGATAATTGATAAGTGGCATACTTATGAGAGATTCTATCACGAGTGCTAACTTTAGCAGGGGTAAGCTAATAATGATAAGAATATGATAATGATAAATAAAGGCAGAGGCATCACACACAGAGATATGAAATAACTACTATAAGTTAGACTTAACATTGGACTACTTTAAGAGACGAAATTCTTACAGTAGCATTGAATCTACTAAGTCATTACATCTACTCTAAGGTATATGTTATCATATATAGCATAGTAAACTCTAGATTATGTATCCGGACGACTATCAAGGAAAATCAAGAGCAAAACAAGATATTCCCTATACTCATTGTCCACTAGTCTTATAGACGGAGGGTGGATTCCAAAGGACTCAACAGATCATCCTTTGCCGCGATCTACCACACGACCGGAATATAAGTCGCACTCGCTTGAGTAAATCATATATAAGCACCACGCTTACATAAATATCTCTACCACCTAACCCACTCGAGAATTGAATTAGGCGCTACGAATAGATACATAAATCTATCATAAACTACATCTATATCAAGCATACTATTAGAATAAAGTAAGAACATAGCAAACAAACACATAATATTATAAAAGAGCAAAGTCATAGATACAAGATGATATCCGCATGCGTAAAACTTGAAGATCTAGAACTGCGGGTAGGCACACCCAAATTCTACTTGAATCGACTTGCTAATCAACTTAGACGAACTAGAACTAGATGAACTAGAACTAGAACAAGTAGCTAACCCTAATCTCCGGTGGAGATACTCTCTTCTACTTCCGCCCGACTTACAACCGAATTGATATGAATAATAATGAACTTAGGGTTAGCCCTAGGGGTCGGGGGTCTTCTTATATAGGCCTTGGCGATGAACGATGACCATTGGATCAAACCGACCTTCAATAATAGTGTAGATACAACCTCAAAGTCGGTTACAAACCGACCTAGAAATCTGAGGTCGATCGGTGGGTCCCACCCGGCGGCCGGCCAAAATGAGCTTTGGCGGCCGCCCGGGTTGGTCTCCCCTCGGCCTCTGGTTCCTTACGGTGTCTCCCCGGTACCTTCTAGAATGTTTTAGTGCACATTTTGGGTCGAGTTACTTCATGGTTAAGTCCGGTCATCATATGGGATGTATATTCGGAACTTTCTCCATTCTTCTTTGTATTTATCTGTTAAGTCCCCGAAAATACATAAATCACCAAAACTCGTGGAACTTATTAGTATATATAAACCTCTAAACTAAGTATTTATTCAATTTATGTCCTTATTTCATCTCTTGTTGACATATAAAAGTATATGATAACAGGTGTCAACAGTGGTCGATTCGGAGTGGGAGTGGAGGCGGTTCGGGGAGGGGGGATGGGCGGGGCACAGACTTGACCGCTCAATCTATAGGGCTTTTTCTAAAGAAATGATAATTCTCTACAAACGCAAATACAACTTTTCTACATAAGCTATAACTACTACCTAGAAGATTTCTAACAATACATGAACTATAAGTTATAACTATAAGATTTCTAATAGTACAAAAATCACATTAAACGAAGTCACATAAGTTGTAACCCCAAAAGAAAAGAAGGTTGTCTGAATGCCACACTATGCTTAGGCATTGCAGTCGACAATAACAGAGTTGGCTATTATCGACATATAACAAAGTTATTTTTTGGATAGTGATAGGCTTAATGTACATGGATAGAGCAACCAATCTAAGTTTTGCTTGCTGCAGAATCACTAGATAGACGATTAAGAGCAGCAGCTGCTTAGTTGAGAAACAGGCTGACCCCGTTTTTGCACGGTTGCAGGCCTACTAGCACCACTCGCAGCTGGTTGACTTGCCATCCTATTCAACAAAAAGGAGAATGAAGATCTATTAGTTGATCTGTTGCTCCCATATGCAGATGAGCAATAGCTAGTATTCATGGGATTCATGGATTACTGCCTTTTCTATTCTTTTTCTTTTCTTCTTTAAAAGAACAACAAGATATGGACCAACTCAACACCAAACCGAGAGGAACAAATTTAGCGCGAACTAGACTTAGAAATGAAAAGACCAACGAACACAACGACACACAAGGGATGATAGTTAAAGCAAATTAAAATTAAACAATATCACACTAATCTTCCGAGAGGCAACTGGATAATTTCGACTTGTGGAGATCTCGACATTGACTATCCGTCTTTAAAGCAACTCAAGTTCAAGCCCCTGTTCAGAATCCGAGGGACAGTCCTGACTAAAATCAACGCCCGAGCGCATACGGACTCTGTTTTTGACGATCTAGACATGCTTGGAAATATAATTTGATTATCTAACCAATGGCTTTGATTTCACATCAAAATTCATCCTGAGTCAACGGGAATCGTTGAAACAAGTTAGCATCCAGAATCTTTCAGGTCTTTGTGACACCGTCTTTTGGTCTATTGGGACGTGTATCGTCTTAAAGCCCATTAGGGGTACAACTAAGGGTTGGATTTTGTCTAGTTTGAGTTTTCCATCGAGAAACTTTGATTGATTCATTGCAACTATCAAGACGATTACTTTTATTGTGATCTAGGGCCCTTGTTCTTGATGTCCTCCATCGTGCCGATTAGTCCTTGGAACCGAGTTACGAACCTCAATTTCAGTTGTGTCAAGTATATATTTATAATTATCGATTCTGTGTTACCCATTCTTGCTTGTGTTATTCAATTCGTTTAGAGGAAAAGCCTTCTTAGTGAGGTCAATCAAGTTGTGCTTGGTTGATAACCATCGGAGTTTGTGGTATAGTGGTTGCAAAGTTCAAATCATGTTGATTTGAAGCTGGATCGCCAATATTGGTGCATCCAGTTGGCATGCGCCTTATAATGTCTCATCTTTTTTTTATAAGATGATTGATACGCACTTTGTAGAATTGACTTCCTGCCTTAACTCTAGCAACAATGGCTTCTGGATCGGTGCTCAAGAGAGTTGATAGGCCACATTAGGCTTATTAGCATATTTTTTAGCACCGTGGACCCAACCAGAGATTAATTTGACACTCTTTTTAGTGACCAACAACCCTTAGTTGTACATCAAGATCTTTCAATTAGAACAAGTGATATTATGTTTGTCTACCTTGACTAGATGTTTGTGTGTTTGACACTTGTAGCATGTAGCTTTGTCATGAGCCACCTCCCGGTGTGCAATGGTTGTAGTCTCTGTTGGCCGATCCGTGATGACCCTTACACACATGAAATAAAGTATATGAAATAAGAAGACAAACATTCTAATATAATTCTAGCAAAGTGTGGTTCATACAAACCCTTTGTTTATTTGTTATTCTACTTGTGGTCGATAAAAGTAGACCGACATCATCACTAAATTCAGAGTCATTGGTCTCTTTATTCTAGTAATGAGAAAAAAGACAATAGCATGCATGAGTTAATAAAAAACCTTGTTGAATAAAATAAGTATTGAATTCACAAGAAAGTGATATTACCAATTCATCCCTATGTTTAAGTAATCCATCATTCTGGTTGGGTGCAACACCTTGAACTCTCTAAAGTTTTGAAACAATATTAAAGACAAAAGTCTAGAGGTGAAAACCCTTCTTTTAAAACATGGAAAATAGAGCAAATACCTTTCTTTTTAAAATGTGCTACTTGATTCTGGGAATTGTATGATCACTCCTAGCACAATTTCCCTAGAAAAGATATAAAGTTTGAGTAAAACATTTCAATATAAAGTTACTGATTAAAATGTATATTGTTATCATTGTTGCTTCTTCATTCTCATGGTGCCTCTCGATTGCTTTTTAGTTCTTCAATTACTTTGTCTTGCATTCTAGAATGCTCTTTGAGTTGCCTTATTTGCTCCAATATGTGAGTGTTGACATCTTTTATTGTAAACTTTTTGGTGTTAACTAAATATGAAATAAGGCATAAAATGAATAACACATAGACTTAGGGCTTTTATTAATAGTTTCCACGAGTTTTGGTGAATTGTATATTTTCGGGGATTAAACCGGAAAAAGCCCGAGTTTGCAACCGATCACGACACAAAGACTTGCCCGTGAAGTACCTTACCTTGGCTCCTACGAAAGAACACTCTAGAAGACACCAGAGACCAGCCCCTTAATGTGGGACCCACCCTGGAAGTGACCCAACTCGGCCGAGCTCGGCCCCACACGTCGACCACCATCTTTCTAGGTCGGTTCACCACTTTGCCATTGAGAAGCAATCTACACCATTGATCAAGGTCGGTTTGATCGGGAGGGCCACGATGCATCCTCTAGGGCTATATAACAAGACCCCGTGGCCCCCTAGGTGAAACCCCTAATTCTTCATTCCAATCAAGTGAAGCCAGGCGCGAAGAAGAAGAGATCCTCTCCACCGGATATTAGGGTAGCTACTCTTTAAGTTCTAGTTCATCTAGTTCTAGTTCTTCTAGTTTAGATTGGCAAGTCGATTCAAGTAGAGGTGGGTGTTGCTAGCCCGAGATTCTAGATCTTCAAGTCACCACGAGACGGTATTATCTTGTATCCATGACTTTATTCTATTTCAATAATATATGTTGGTTTGCTATGTTCTTAGTTTATTCTAGTAGTATATTTGATATAGTCATGATTAATGATGGGTTCATGCATGTATTAGTAGAGCGCCTAATTCAATACTTGAGTGGGTTAGGTAGTAAAAATAATTATGTAAGCGTGGTGCTTATATATGATTACACTTGGATGCCTCTTATATTCCGGGTTGTGTGGTAGATTGTGGGTGTGATATTCCTGTTGAGTCCTTTGTAGTCCACACCCCATAAAACAAGTTGAACATGATTTTGAGGATTGTCTTGCTCCGTTCTCGATCTTTCTTATAAATCTTCATGATGCATAGATTCAAATTTATTGTGCTATATATGATAGTGTATGTGCTAGAGTAGATGTTTGACTTAGTAGATTCAATGCTACACAAGGATTATATCTCTTAACGTAGTCCACATTAGTCTAACTAGTGAGTAGTCTATGTCTATCTCTGTGTGTTATCTTTTTTCTTTATTTATCTTTATCATAATATCATTTTATTATTATTGGCTTACTTTGCTAAGTAGTGCTAGTGAAAGATTCTCTCATAAGTATGCTATCTCATCAATTGACTCATGCCAACCTCCATTCCTCCCTATGGTAGAATTATAAATGATAAACCCGGATTACTCCCGGTGAAATTCTACATTGGTATTTTATCTCGTGCGCTTGAGGATACTTTGAACACCTGGTTTTCCGAAGAATACCAAAGCGTTAACTATATGTGTGCCCAGGATGTCCACACGACACATATAGCAACCAAAATGGTAAATAATAGAAGCAATGTTTTATTACATAGCAAAACATGTTTACATCAACTTACATATATATCAGAGTACAACGGAAACTATTCTTAATCTTCTGTCTTTGGGTCTCCATACTCCACAGGGACGGTTGACTGGGGGAGCACTCGCCTAGCACTCATGGACCTCCATAGGAAACTCTTCATCTAAACCACCATCTGGTACCCATCCGGGATTTTCATTGGTGATACAACAAGTGTCACTCACCATGCTCGCTAAGTATAACATGAGGGATGCAAGGCTCAAAAGGCTAGACACGTTGAACCGCCTTAAGCATTTTTAGTTGGTCATATTTTATTTATTAAACCTATATTGCTATGTTATGCTTAGGGCTCCCATGTGAATATAATTAATTATCATCATCAGGATTTATCATCACCCAAACCATCCATCAATCCATCTATCTCGAAAAGGATCCAGGCCGCTCGTGACCGTGAGCACTACCGATATATCGCTTTGATCAAACTCTCGCACGCAGGTGTACACATTCACCATGAGTCGTGATTCCCATATGCCCGGGGCCCGTCGACCCCTAACACTTCCAAGGTGAGTAGGCTGGGTTCACTACGAAGCTTTTCGCCACCGTCCCTAATAAGTAGCAACCGCTAAGGTTTCGACCCGTGTTTATGGAAGACTCTCCTCCTAAGTGGCACACTTATTGACACACGGGCCCGGTACACACTTCGGCAGACAAGGACCATACCCATCATGGTTACCCCCCTCTTGCCCTTTTTTAAGTCGCTACGAACTAGAACAGGTCAAGTTACTTGGCTAAGACCCGAGCCACGTGGTCCTCATGGTTGTACTTGTAAGTCCCGGGTGGCCGCTTTAAGATTCGATCCTTATGGAGGGCGGACTAGAGCACCCCAAGGGCCCAATGCTCTAGCCCCTTCTGTTCTTGTTGCTCAAAAGCATCATTTTAACCATTAATTCCATAAGCCATTAATCAAGATTAACATTGTAATATTTGGTGATTGCAAGCTAAGCCATACTAACCATATGCATCAACCCAGGTAAACAAGGGATAAGGATATCAAAAGTACTAGGTAAAGTCCTTAGCATCATATTAGACACATGCATATGAAAAGTGATTATAAGGTTCTTAGGTAACAAGGGAACTCATGTTACACTTGCCTTCAATTATCTGCTCAAGCTTTTCCATGGATCATCCTTGAGTAGCTTCACTTCTAACGATAGCAAACAACCGCGCATCACAAGTACCCTATAAACAGTACACCAAGAATTATTAATCAAGATAAAAACGATTCTAACGCCGAAGTGGTCATCCTACGATCGCGTGAGCGCAAAGACACTTTAAAACGGGTTATGGTGAGCTTTTGAAGTTTTGAGGGTTAAACCATAAAATTGACATTTTAATAAACTAAATATTTTTAGCAAAAATTTAACTCACGAAAAGGAATTATGATAGGATATCAGTGCAAGGGCTAGGAAGAAGGATATATGACAACAATGGTAGAAGAATAAAAAGAACATGATTGTGTTATATTGCTTCACGTGAATATTTATAGGAATATTGGAATTATATTATTTGTGGAAAACCAGCTATGTATATCCATATATGACGGGGTGACGACATCAGCTTGTATATGTGTAGTTGCATACAGGGATCGGAAAAAGCTTTGTACGGGATCACAATTCTACATGTAAACGTAAGCACATATATGAATACAAGGAAAGGAAATTCTGCACTTTTCCTTGGCCATGGATGCCATTGACTAGCAGGTCACTAGGTTAACCGAGATTGATCAAATAACTGGTAAATTTGGTGAGATTAAAAGAGGAACAAGGCCAGCAGGAGGATGCATGCTTCTCACCAGGGCTTGATGTCTGACGGCAAGAGATGATGGATAATGGCGAGAGGACAGGAGCTGAGGAGGCGTCCCCTATGAGACCTGGTATTTCTGTGATGAAATAAAGATGGAACTGATGAGCGGGCTAGCAGCCTCTAGCGAAAATTAGTGACTATGGAGCCCGTGGTGAGAACATGAGATGGATAAAGGTTAGAATAAGGATATATTTTACTTGAGATATAAAGAATAATTGATAGAAAACAAGGTTGAAGGATTCAGTTGAGATTTAAAGAAAGATTTAGATTTTTAATTAAACAAAACATATATTTTCTTTTCAAAATAGAATAAAACATTTTTCTACCTCAACCGAGATTTAATAAATCATTTTCCACACATTAAAACTTATGGACTCAGCATGAATGCAACAAGATATATAAATTAAATTTCAAATATTTGGAGGAAACATATTTTCACTATTTAAATTATATATGCCATAACTAAATCTTGGAAAATTTTAGGAAACTCATGAAATCGTTTATTTTAGTTAATGTAATCTATTCATATCCCAAAATGGAAATTTTGGGGTATGACAGATACCCTATGTTATATATTTGTTTCCAAGAAGATTGCAACCAACACATTACAGATATCACACATGCATTTCTAACATTGCTTTACATTGGGGATGACAACCTAGCCTACGGTAGTGCTATGAGATGGAACCACACTAAGTGCTCCTGGCGGCATATCACCTGGGTGAGATTAACTCCACCCATTAGTGGTAGTGACGTTAAGGAGTACCAACATTGAGTCTCTACATCAGATGACTAGCCATCTAGTGAAACTATGCTAATATCCTTAAAATGGTGTGTTCTTTAACCGTAAACTTGTTTAGGAATGGGGGTAATCCATGTTGTGCAGTTGTCTAGCTTTCTCTTCTCCCAACGCCTAATTTAATGCATCACCTTCACATGTAACTCCTCGCTCATTATTTTCTACTAACTATGTTGTGTTTCTAGGAGATATTCCAATTGAACCTACAAGCAAGAAACCCACATAGTAGAAAATAGAAATAATTTTGTATTTGCAAAAGTTCTCATGTGCTTGTAGCATACCACTAGCTCATTTATCCCTCCCCTTTCCCGTGAGTGGCTAGGCAAATCTTCACTCTCTACGACTATTTTTTTTTTTTGGGATCAGCTTGCCTCTACAAAAATAGCAAGAAAGGAAAAGTAAGAAAAAACATGTATGCATCTTGTAATGGTATGTAAGGTTTACTTCATTCTTTCTCAGAATTGTGTGTACAAACTCCTCTTGCTTGTTTTGGATATGAAAATTTGGCTATAGTATATTTGGAGAGGGAAAAGGACCAGCTATACATCCCTGCAGAATCTAGCTTTCTTCCCATTATTTTTTTTTTACAAGAAACACAAAGAGTTTTATTGATTAACAAGAAGATGTTTGTTAGAACCATTACATCGTTAATGGTTACATTTTGGAGCGCCACAATAAACGGGCACTCATGAACGTGACTCGGGTTACAACATAAACCGTTCCCATGGTGTGAAGAATCCAAGGCCCGTCGAGCTAGGGAGTCTGCCATTTGGTTGTTGTCCCTTCGAATCTCGTGCACCTTGATCGGTACCGCAATGGCGGAGAAGACATGCTCGGTGTAGGGCTTTACTCTCTAGTCCGGTGGGTTAGTTCTATCATCACTTTGTTGATGTAGTTGACCAATTGAGATTATCCGCTAGGAGTGTTGCATCCTCCCTAATATTTAACCTGCAAAGAATAGAAGCGGACTAGTGCTAGACCCTGATTCACCATTAGGACAGAATTTGCATGATTCATGGAAGCCTTAATGAAAACTGATGTTGGAGGTGAAGTAGAGGAGTTGACAATGAAGACACCAATTCTAGCCCTTCTTGGTTGGACCCTTGGATCATCCAAAGGTGTAATGGATGCGTCGGGGTAGCACCGAAACCATTCAAAGGAAGAGGAGTCTCGCAGAAGAACCTTTGTCATTTGTTGGGGAAGAGGTGTGTACTTGATCGATTAGTCCCTCGTTGATAGGAACTAAAGTTCCTAGAGACATTGGAAGGCCACCGCATATTGGAGAGATCTTGTCCTTTGTGCGAATCCTGCGATGTGGTAGACCCGCATTAAGAAGAGGTGTACCTTGGGAGGAGGGTTGCGAAGTGTAATGGAATTTGTGGGCGTAGCCTCTTCGAATATATTTGCACTTGTGTCTTCATGGATTGCTCTTAAGTGATTTTGCATATGAGATAACGCCGCGCTTGGATTTGAACCGGGCTCCATCTTCTCCTTTGAAACCCGAAATCATTCCTTGCTTTCCAAATATACCACATAAAGAATAAAGTAGTGCATAGAGTTAGTTCAGATGGGTTGGGAGTAAGTAAAGTAGGAAGAGCGATCTGCATCCCATCTTCAGGAGTACTTATCAGGTGAATAGGAAGAGGAGCTGGGGAAGTGGACCACACTTGCCTAGACCGGTCACATAGGAAGAAGAGGTGATTATCATCCTCAATGGCCCCACAATGATCGAAATTCTTGCTAATGTGGGAAGAGTACCTTCCCGCTCTTTCTCCGCTTGCAATGGCTCTTCTCAAAAGTCTCTAAGCAAAGGTTTTAAGGACGGGAGGGATGGTTTTGCTTCTCCGTGTTTTTTTGTAGAATGCTATTGGCTTCAATAGAAATACTCCTAGATCTTTGATCAGGGAGGGAGTGACCATCATTTGATCGAAGGTGAGTGTAGATGTGTTTAGTAGTGCAGGCCCCGTTGGTGGCAGGAATCCACCTAAGGATGTCATTGTGGTCCGAGTTAACCACCTGTAGGGATTGAATGGAGTGTGCAGCTTGTGGAGAAAAAATGGATTCAATAAGAGATAGGTTCCAATTTTGTGTGTTTGGGTGCCAAAGATCAGCTACCACCGAAGGAAGAGGTTGGATGGTGACTGGAAGAGTTAAGTGATCATAGATTTCATTCCAAATGGGGCACCAAGGGGAGGACCAGATTGAAGAATTACCTGAATGGAGTTGATAGATGACATTGTCATTAAGTTGCTGGCTCACCTGCAGAATAGAAGACCAATATATGGATTTTGGAGTGTTAGTGGGAGCAGTCCAAAAGGAGGTATTAGGGAAATATTTAGCCTTGAGTACAGCCGAGAGGAAGGAATTTTTTGGTGGTGGCCACATTCCATGCCGATCGGATGATGAGACTTGTGTTTATAGTTTGCATATCTCTAATTCCAAGCCCACCTTCCTCCTTTGATCTAGTAATGTCATCCCACGCTCAGTAGTGGATTGGACTTGTCTCCTGTTCCTCTTGAACTCCTGTCCACCAACTTGATAATAGTGTTAATTTTGGATATAAAAGCTTTTGAAAACGAATGTGGACATGTAGTAAATAGGTATGGAAGAGAGAACCGATTTAATGTATTGTAACCTGCCGAAGATGATTGAGTTTGTTAGCTTTAATGGTGCCCAACTTGGCCAAAAACTTACCATAGATGAAATCATAGGCCTTGTTTTTGTCTTTGTGGGAGAAAATCATGGGATGTCCTAGGTGCATGTTGTGGGGTTGCGAGGTCTTGGACAGGGGAAAATATTTTTGATAGCATACTTGATGATTGAGGGACATGCCCGCTAAAATAGATAGAAGATTTCTGGAGGTTAGAGTCCGACCTGATCTGTTGCAAAATTCATAGAGAATAGTCTTTAGGCTGCTGCGCCTCATGAGCCGTCGCTTTGCCATAGAGTATCAAGTCATCTGCAAAAAGTAGAGAGTGGATGACCGGGCCACCATGGC
Source organism: Hyparrhenia diplandra (assembly GCA_015847255.1). Taxonomy (NCBI): domain Eukaryota; kingdom Viridiplantae; phylum Streptophyta; class Magnoliopsida; order Poales; family Poaceae; genus Hyparrhenia; species Hyparrhenia diplandra. The sequence goes on along the minus strand of JADLZK010004962.1, from coordinate 24,991 downwards.
GAAGAGAGATTCCTGTGAGGTTATTAGCTTGTAGTGCTTCCTGTAATCCGATAGATGGCTCGTTAATTGCTATGACAAAGAGATATGGGGACAGCGGACAGCCTTGCCTTATGCCGCCGCTAGAAGTGAAAAAATATGTAGGTTCATCATTAACAAGCACTGCAAATTGAGGTGAGGAAACACAAGTAGTAATTAAGTTTATGAAACTTTCCTGTAAACCGAGGTGACGAAGAGCAGCCGCAATGAAGTGCCACTCTAATCTATCAAATGCCTTCACCAGATCAATTTTTAAAATAAAAGCTTGATCCTTTCAAATTCTTGAGTTGAAGGAGTGAATAATTTCTTGAGTGATGATTATGTTAGAAGAGATGTGACGGTGAGCAACAAAAGCTGACTGGGCCTGATCAATGTAACCTGGAAGGTGCTTCTTAAGACGGTTAGCCAACGATTTAGTAATTACTTTATAAATAACATTACAAAGGCTAATGGGTCCAAGTCCCTCGGCGTAGTAGGTTGAGTAATTTTAGGAATAAGAGTGATAAAAGTCCGGTTCAATTCGAGGGGTAAAATGGCTTGTGTATAAAAATCAGTTACCACTTTATAGATATCTTGATGAGCCCATGGCCGCCGCTTTGTAGAAACCTGCATTGAGACCATCCGCCCCGCGCCACGATTGCTTCTCATCTCTTTGATAATAGCATTGATTTCCTGCAAAGTTGGGACAGTAGGTATACCTGAAGTGGTGTTCATGTTGGACCGTGTCCTCTTCATGAGCTTGTAGAGTGGTGCTGTTAAGATTGGTGGGAGTTAGGAAATTTGAATTTTGGGGAGGACTAGCGGGGCATCCGGACAATGAGAGTGGATCGGTGGTGGGGAGAAGTGGAGTCTTGCGGCTGGGAGGAGAAAATTTCCTTGAAGTAGGTAGTAAGAGTGGAGGCAAGCTGATCAGGGGTAGTAGAATTAGAACCATCCGGGTTGACAAGATAGGAGATTCTATTTTTGTGATTTCTCTTGACTATGGCTCGGTAGAAATAAGCGGTGTTTACTGTCCCCATCCCTAGCCCAGGCTTTTTTGCATGTTGTATGTGGTATTTCTCCTCCTTGGCCGTAAGATCCCGATGCTCGATTAATGCGACCTAAGTTGGAGATTATGGTCTTGTTGATTAGGAGGGAGGCTTTGTTGTTGTAGGATTTCTTCCTCTACAGATTGTAGGAGATCACTATTTTTAGGTTTTCTACGACGCCATCTCTTGAGATCTGCAGCAAGAAATTTGGTTTTTACGAGAGAAAACTCCGTTAGAGGAGCCGAAGCCAACTATTCTTAGCAATATCGTTGTATTCATCATCAAGAAGCCACCAATTCTCAAATTTAAACGGCTTATTGACCCGAGGATGCTGTGAATTAAGCATGGCTAAAATCGGGGCATGATCACTATAAAGCATCGGCAAATGATAAACATTAGTATTTGGAAACATTAAACACCAATCGGAATTTGCAAGAAAACGATCTAGTCTTTCATAAGTTGGGGGCGGAAGCAAAGCGCTTATTGGTCCAAGTATATGCTTAGGGCCACAGAACCTAAATCAAAAAGCCACATTGCCTAACATAATCCGCAAAACTCGTAGATACGAGCGAGATCGCCGGCCAGTAGGACCATATTTCTCACCGGCATGCATTATATCATTCATATCACCCGGACACATCATAGGCAAACCAGCATTAAGTTCTACAAACTCCATAATACGGTTCCAAATAAAAGTAGTAAGAAGGCGGTGGTGCGGATCCCCATAGACACAAACTAAACCATACTGGAGGTGGGTGGACTTATTTGTACATATAGCAAAAACGAAGTGATGGTGATCATCGACAATAGTCACATCCACTTCTTCGGTCCAAAGCAACCAGAGGCCACCTGATTCGCCACAAGAGGGAACCACATGAGCATTGTTAAGATTAAAATGATTCATAAGAGCTGTGCTAGTTATAGTAGAATTACGAGTTTCAGAGATGAAGCATACCTGAGCTTTAGTACTATACAATAGGCGGGATAGATGCTGCATGGTCAAACTGCGGAGACTCCCGCCGGAGCCTCTACAGTTCCATGCTAGAAGACTCATGGCCACTAGGGCGCCCTGTTGGCCGGCGCCACAGCCTGATCATCTCCAGCTTTAGTTTGGTGTAGAGCTGCCATGCCAGGTAAGCCATGGCTCTGCCGATGATGACCGCCTGGATCCTGCACACTATCATAGGGCCTGTGGATCTGGTCAGGAATGAGAACACTATCACCCAAGGAAACCCTGCTGATGTTATGCTGAGCCTGAGCACCCTCCAAGTATGGAGCAACAGATTCATAAAGATCAATTTGGCCTTGTCCATAGCTGAGGAAGTAGGCAGGAGTACCAATCTGGGGGCTGGTTCCGCCTCCCACCCCCTCGTCTCGTCTTTGTGCCATGCGTCCCGCCACGCGTGCGCCGCCGTAAAGCCGGGAGGTGGCAATCTGAGTCCACGGTGGGTGAGCGCTGACCTGAGTGAACTCCAGCTTGGCTCCGATCTGGATGAAGTTGCCCGGTACCAGAGCCGTGACCTCCGCCATCTTGAGCGCCAACGTCCCATCGACTAGGACGACGGCGATTTCTGTTCTGAGGGCCTGCTGGGCTGGAATCTGTCCCTCCACCGAGTTGCTGCTGACCGGAGAGGGAGTCGGCGTGCCGGCTTCGGTCCCCCCTGATTGGGCACCGGGGGAGGAGAGGGAGTGGGTGAGGGTATGTCGATGCAAACCTCCTCTTTAATCTCTCCTTGGAGACATATGCTGCTGACTACCAACTAAACCTCTTATATAGGACATTTTATTTCATGCAAGCTTGCCCATAATTGAGAGCCTCCCCTATTGCATGAACTACAAATCCCTTTGTCGCCCAAGTATATATTTCACTAGTACAAAAAAATTTTAGGCGATGCCCCCTTTTCCAACAAAGGCAGCTCAAATAGCAAGCCGCCTCTAACGGCGTCGAGCAGTACTGTAGTTTCATTATGACCGCCCCTAAAAATGCAGCTTCAGGGGCCGTTCCATTAATAAAACCACATATGAAGATAGTGGACTTTCAGATGAGGTCGTGTTAGGGTTGGTTCAATTAAGAAAACCGCCTCTGAAGATATATGTATTTTCTAGAGGTAGTTGGATTAAAAGAACCGCCTATGAAGATGAATTTTCAGGAGCGGTTAACTTTACAAAACCAACCCTAATTGAGACCCATTTCTAGAGACAGTTCTCTTCAGCAAACGTCCCCTGAAACCGCACTAAACTGCTTATTCCTCCTAGAAACAACGCTAAGCAATGCTGTTCAGCTCACTTGGAAGGCCGAGGAAAGCAAAAATAGAGGGGGATGGTTTTGTTTGAAGCTTTGAAAGAGTTAGGTTTGAGAAATGAGATTATGGCATCCCTAAGCACTTTTAACGTCCCTAACGCCGGACCGACTTTTAACATCGGACCATCCTATGTTATATAAAAGATAACGTCAGACTTTCTGACGTATTTTATAAACTTTTAGCGACACACTGTCTGATGATATATATTTATAGCAACCAATTGGCCATCGCTATGCATACAAAAAAATTAGCATAAAGTGTCATGTACTATTTTTATATTAGCCATACAATCAACAGTAACATGTCACACATTCAAACAATACACCAACATGAAACACATATAAACGGGACTAGAAAGAGCTCACAAGTTAAATGCAGTATAATATGTCATGCCATTTTACACACAATTCATGGCAAAAGCTAAGATGAAATAACTCTGGCTAAAATGCTACACGTACTAGAGATATTTGGTTCCACAACCCATATCTCATAGTTTGCTTGAACACTTTACAAAATGATTCACCTTAGCGAGTCCAAACGAAAGTTTTCATCTATAGCTACGATGTCGAAAACATGTCGTTATGAGTAGTTTGATAAAATGAGTAGCTCCTTTCAGTTATTTCCTCCCACCACCTGCAAATAAAAAGTTGAAATTCATAAAAAAAAACCAACCTAAAAACTTGATAAAAGGCACCAGTCAATGGGACGAACCAACACCATCACCCAACACAAGGTAGCAGGCAGCACAAAGAGTCAAAAAAAAAAAAAAAAGAGAGAGAGACCTGCAGGTAATACATTGATTTGCTCTTTTTTTGACGCAAAAAACTGTGGGGGAGATCCCCAGAGTGAAGGACTTTTCATTTAAAATTAAAAGGGGTACAAGAGATAGATATAGAGAATTAACTGAAGGCGTCTAACAAAATGCAGAAAAATGACCTTAAGTCATCTTGAAACCTAATCGACTAAAGCGAGCATTGAGATTTAAAATTACAAAGCTAGAGGGCTGGAGTTGGATGTCTTCTTTAAAATTTGCATACTTTGTCATTGCGCAGCTTCCAGAGTTCCCAGCAAGCAGCAACCAAGGAGGCCTCTAGTAAAAAAGGTAGTGCATGGACCGATCTTGCATGAATTATTCTGTCCCATAGATGAAGTGTCTTGTTCCATGAGAGGCCAATATGTTGCCAACATTCTTGAGCAAATGGGCATTGAAAAACAGATGATCTATTATTTCAGGCCCCCCACCCCCACCCCCCGTGTTGCACATAACACATGTTGTGTTTCCTTGCACATTGATTTGTCTTCTCTGAAGCATGCCTTTTGTGTTTAGCCGATCCACCAGAATTAGCAAGGAAAGAATTTGACTCGAGGGGTACATCGAGATTTCCACATGATTTTGAATACCTGATGTGCATCCACTCCACTGAAGGAGTTGGAATAATAACGCTTTGATGTGTATTTGCTTTCCCGGATAGGGAACCACTTGTAGTTTGCATCCTCATTGCAATTAATATATTGAAGGTGCATTTGTAACGCTTCAAATTCGTCGAGAGCCTCCACTGATAAGGGGAGCATGAAACGAGAATCCAAGTCTTCTGTCTCCATTACTTTCGAAACCGAAATGCCATCTGCTTATGCAAAAGAAGCTAGTCTCAGGTATTTCAGTGAGATGATGTCATCAGTTTTGATCTGCTCTTTTTGTGCCGTTAGTTAACAATTTCTTGTCTCTACGATCTCAGCTATGGTTTAACGGCCAGCAGGCATGCACAAAACAGCCACACCCACAATCTCTAGCGATCATAATTTACTCTTTTTTAAAGCTGTAGGACAGTGTTCATCCTGTGCTACACCTACAGTTTAATTTCAAATATAACCATAAAGCCTACAAAAACTCCATGAACCATTGAAATTTTGCTGGCAATTTTCTCAACCTTTTTTTTCCACAACGGTTACTCGAATTTCATTACGTAAGCAACGAAATTACAAAGTATCAGGTTCAGTTTTGCCTTCAACCCTACTGCAGAACAGAGCAACCACCCCTCCCCATTGAACGCCCAGGGAACAACGGAGAGGGGGCAACGTCTACGATAAACGCTCCTGAGAGCACCCCCTTCAGCTAGCGAAAGAAAACAGAAGACAACTCACAGCGTACTGGTTACATCCAAGCGGCAAAAGTAAACGACAAGACTCAAACTGCAGACTAGATAATTTTGCAAGAGACATATGCATTTCTTCACTCCGTCTTCATCCAACGAACGGCACCAATTGTCCTTCCTGGCGTCTTCCATGTTGATCCTGGGAGTGGAATGAGAGCGCTGCATTCTTGATCACCTCTGCGCCCGCCATCACCTGGTCCTTGAGGTCTTCCATCAGCATCCCTGACCAATATGTGATGAATACACAGATTAAAAACAAACAATCTCAGTAGGAGATTGAACTTTTTTATTCTCAAAGCAAATGGAATTTCTGATGCGCCATATGGCCCAACAGACTGCAGCAAGCCCAAACATATGCATTTGCTTAGTTTGTGGTAAAATAATCTGGATCCAAGGCCAGAATTGCTCAAAAGAAGCAGGTCTACAGTTTACACCAAAAGAGTAAGCAATTAAGCTCCAGATATATCTAGCAGATGCACACTCAAAAAACACATGATGTATACTCTCATGTTCATTACAGAAGTAGCACTTGGGGGACCCTTTCCAATTTCTTTTTATCAAATTGTCTTTTGTCAAGATGACATTTTGTAATAGAAACCACATAAAGATTTTGATCTTCAGAGGGATCTTAGCTTTCCACAGAGCTTTGTATTTGTTACCATATTCATGAGAACTAAGGAGTCTGTAAGTTGATTTAACAGAGAAATTCCCAGATTTCTCAAGATCCCATTTTGCCTTATCACTTCCAGAGGAGATGACACAACGAAAGGTTATGTCATACAGCCTTCTGAGCTGGATTTGTGTTTCCTCATACAACCACCTTCTGAAGGTTAATCTCCAATTCTTCTCATACATGTCAGCTACTGAACAGTTCTGTTCTTTATTGATTTCATATAGTTCAGGGAACTTTTTAGCAAAAGTCACCCGACCACACCATCTATCATTCCGTAAACCGGTGTTTTTTTACCATTGCCCACTACCATTGATCTCCCTCTTAGGTACACCGGTCTTACTTTGAGAAGATCATTTCAAACTGGGAATTATGAGGGTTGTGTTTAAGCAAACTAACCATGCCCTTTTTCATGTACTTTTTACTTATAATCTCATTCCATATACCACTACCGTTCTCCACTTTCCACCACCACTTACATAGCGTGGCTTATATTCATTCTTCCGAGGTCCTTGATCCCCAAGCCTCCTTTCTCTTTGATTTTGGTCGAAATAGACCATTTAAGAAGATGATATTTTCTCTTTAAACTACCTCCTTGCCAAAAAAAATCTTCTTCTAGCAAAGTATCCATCTTATTTATGACTGCCACAGGCAGCCAAGACATAGACATTGCATAAATGGGTAGGTTATTCGGACAAGAGTTGATTAATCACTAGTAGAAATATGATCTTCTATGACGCTTTCCTCGTGACGATTTGAAATTTCATCATGCAACTATAGTTTTCAAGTGACGAATTTTTGTAACTTCGTCACAGCATCATGAGCGACGGAGCCAAGCCGCTAAAAATAATGACGAAAAGCAATAGAGCGTCACAAAACAATAAATCTGTTCGTCATAGATAATCATTCCGCCTCAAACCGATGGGGCACCAATGATGAATGTAAACTTTCGTCACAAAACAACATACTCATCGTCACAAAACAATAATGTCCGTGCTTCAAAGACAAATTTGGGTCCCACATGTGTGGGTGGGTCCCACAGGTTGGTACCAAGGTCCCACTACGTTGGGCGTGGCGATGTGGTCCCCACCACGCTGGTCCCACCACCACTATCCCACCAAATAGAACCACATAAAAATGTGGCATCGCAAGTCCACGTGGTGACTTGGACCCCACCACCATGGTCCGACGATGTAGTGGTCCCACCGCCACATGGCACTCATGTCATTGTGGGCCCCACTAGCTTGGTTCTACTAGATAGAATCGGTGGCCACCATAGCCGGGTGCGGTCCCATGACCACGTGCCTTCCACGCCAATCTGGGCCCTACCACTACGATCTCACTAACTGCATAAGTGGACCCCATAGGTGGGCCCCACTACTTTGGACCCACGCCATAGTCGCCCCACGACCGCCTAACATTTCACGTCGACCTTGGTCACATAGAACATAATTGGTGGGCCACCACAGGTAGGACGCCCCATCGTGGTCCCACCGAGGTCTCCTAAGGGGAGAGCTTGTGATATCCTCGGCTTAAGGCTTAATAAGATTGATAGAATACTCATGACAACAAGTTCCAACTTCTTTCTAGGAAGCCCAAATCCAAAGAACTCGGGGTTAAGCGTGCTTGGCTTATAGAAATTTAGGGATGGGTGACCGAATCGGGAAGTTCTTCCCGGATGCGCATGAGTGAGAACAAAGTGTGTCAAAAAACTTGTGTTGGTGTTTGAGGACAATCTTGTCTATTAGAGAGTTGCTAGATGTAATTGGCCCCGAGTGTTAGATGAAAGTGGGCCCGGGTGGGACTTTATAGGCGGCGCCACATGGCAGTCACTTCCATGACAAAAATCAATGACGTTTTGTTTTAGTCATAGAAGATGAGCTGTTCCATGACGAAGTTTGTTCGTCATGGAAAAAAACACTTCTATGACAAAATTTCAATGATTCGTCATGGTGCATCAAATGTGATGCTCGCTCTATGACGATTTGGAATTCGTCACTAATTCGCCACGTAAGGTTTTCAATGATGAATTTGGCATCTTCTCGACGACGAAAGCATTTTGTCATCGATGTGAGGTTCTCTACTAGTGAATGTTAGTCTCCCTCCAAGACTTAAAGCACTACCCATCCAACCTTCTAATCTTTTCGTGATTCTTTCATAAATGGGTAACTAGTCAATCACATGCGATGCGGATCCGGTAAACCGGGACCCCTAAATATTTTATGGGCCAATTACCAATGGAACAGCTTAAACATATCAAAGATAGAATAAGTTCTTGCTATCATCATGGTTGACCATCATTACTTCACTTTTGGCAAAATTGATTTTCAATCCGCACATGTTCTCATACAACTAAAGTAATAACTTGAGATGAGTTGCTTGTTCCACATCATCTTGCAGGCACAAAATTGTGTCATCTCGCATATTGAAGCACTTTGCAATTCCATTTTCCACATACTCGGTACTAGACCCCTCGTATGAGTTTATTTTTTTGAGCCATAGTGATCATTTTGGCTAGAGAATCTGCAACAATATTGAACAGGAAGGGGAGAGGGGATCACCCCCGCCTAACACCCCTTCTTGATTTAAAATATCTACCCACCATGTTGTTAACCTTTACACTGACAAGCATTACCAGTGCTCATGACATCCTCGTATCCATTTGCACCACTTATCACCAAAACCCCTCGTTCTTTAGACAAGCAAAGAGAAAGCACCAATTGATTTTGTCATATGCTTTCTCAAAATCAAGTTTAAGGACTAATCCATCCTTTTTCTTGATTTTTGTATCATGCAAAATCTCATGTAAGGTCAAAATACCATCCATGATGTTCCCCTGCTTTTTGATAAAACCTGATTGACATCTGTTGACTATTCTTTCCATCACATTTTCCATTCTCAAAGTTAAAGCCTTAGTGAAAATTTTGTAAACTACATTCAATAGGCAAATAGGCCTATATTGTCTGATGTTGTTAGCTTCTTTCACCTTTGGAAGCAAAGAGATAACCCCATAGTTGAACCTCCCAATATCTAAATCTCCCTTATGGAAATCATCAAAGAGATTAATCGGATCTCCTTTAATGAAATCCCAACAACATTGATAGAATTCAATTGGAAAGTGGTCCGGACCCTGAGTTGTTTTTTCCATTGAGAAGACCACTTTTTAATTTCACTCTCCTCAAATTTTCTTTCCATCTCCTCGTTCTCCTGCTTTGTTTACCTTCTCACATTCATCCCAAAGACTTTCAGGATCAATGCTAAAGTCCGCTTGGTCGAAGGACCAAATAGACCTTTGTAGAAATCAGTCGCATGCTCAACCGAGCCTTATCTCCTTCAATAACTTGGTCATTGTGTGTAAAGGAAAAAATTGTATTCTTTCTTTTCTTGCCATTTGCAACTCTATGGAAGAAAGCAAATTCACATCTCCTTGTAGCAACCAATTGCTATTTGATCTTTTGTGCCAATACATTTCCTCTTCCTCTAATAACCTCATTAGCTCACTTGCTATAAAAAGATTTTCTGCCGAGGTCCTCCTTATTCATCCATCTACTTCTTCTTTTTTTTTCAAGTGTATCTAACTCCTTTTTGAGGATGTTTCTATATTTCCTTGTATGACCTTTTTAAGGCTCTGCCCCCATCCCTTCGAGAAAATTTCTTCACTCTATCCATTTTAATACACCAAATATCAATTCCGTTTGCCTTTAACTTCTTTATTCCAGAATTGCTCTAACTTTTTCCTCAAACTCAGGATGTTTAAGCCAAGATGTTTCAAAACAGAAAGGTCTTGACCCCAGCTCCTGTTCAATGTCAGTCCTCACAATCGAGGATTGTGATCTGACATATACCCGGGTATTTTCCCCGACATTACATAGAGGGAACTCACTTTCCCAAGAACTGAAATTAAAATTCTATCCAGCTTTTCTAGAGTGGGGTTAGATCTGCTTGTTAGACCAAGTATATTTGCCACCAAAGGGGGTAACTCTCTCAACTCATAGGAGTTGATGATCAGATTAAACACATTAGAGTAATTATTCTCCAAGAAAATCTTATTTTTATCTGAGCTAAATCTTAGAATATTGAAATCCCCACCCAAAGAAAAGGGGATATTTTGCCTTAAAGCATAGTCTAGACATTTCAAATTAAAACCGTCTTTCAATTCATCATGAGCAGTCCATACACATTTCCCAAGGACCAATATTTTTTCAACTTTTATCAAATACATTTGCAATAATCATGTACTCCCCACATTCATGATTTTCAATATCAAACCTATCTTTCCTACTACCACTTAGCATTCCACCCGACTTCCCATTGGATGTTGTCCAAAACCAATTAAACTCATTGTTGCTATCAATTTTCCCTGAAGAACTTATCGAATAGGACTGCTTCATGGTCTCTTGTAAACCCATAAAGTCAGTCTTGTGGTCCCATATTAACTCCTTTATAAAAGTACTCAAGCCTTTTTTGGCCACCCCCTACAGTTCTAAATAATACCTATCATTTGGAAACTTTGGTTTTGGTTTCTTCTTTTTGAGCCTAATTCCGTGGCTAACCATAGAATTATCTCCCTCATCACCTTGAAAATTTTGAACAACATCATTTCTAGGAGCCATTGTTTTTCTCCTTTTTTTTCTTCCCAGTTTACTGGACTTGAGTAATTGGGGTTCGATATAGGATTCTCGCTTTCGTAATCATCGATTCCCATTCAATTACATTATGATTCTCACCATTATTGTCCTCCCCTCTTCCTCTTTAAAGTTGTCCTCGGGGTTTGCTCATTTAATTTCATTCTAGCAGTTTTCGGATCTTTAAGAAGATCAATTTTCACAAAGTCTAGGGACTCACTATCAATCCCCATTTTATAAGCTAGGTTTTGCGACATGAGGGTTAGATGCAATTGCAAAGGAATTCTGGGGGTTAGTTTTAGTACCTTTGTCACCAAGCTCCTTAGACACCTTCTTTTGAGCTTGTTCATTCACCTTGGCCCGAGAAACTCCACTTGCCTTGATTCTTTTACTCGCCTCACGCCTTGCCATTTATACCAGCCTTTGTCCTCTTCCCTTTGGCTTGATTCACTCGCCACCACCTTAGTAATTTCCTCGCTTGTCCCCATCATCAAATTGAAAAACCTCACAGATTTTGTTTGTTTCTTCAAGAGAAGTGATCCCTTCCACTCGGTTTCTCTATGTTAGATAGAGTAACCTGCTCCTCTCTTTTTTTTCTTCTATCACTACTTCCTTGGCAACAGCTTATACCCTTTTCTTGCCCAAAAGTCTCTTCCTGACTAGATATTCCAAAAATCTGGAAGCTCTTGGCTTTCTTTTGATTGGGCTGATTGATATAGCTGTAGCAGTTTCTCCTTCTTCTTCCATAATAGTCTCCAACCCTTTCTTCTTCTCTATACCAGATAGATAATCATCTAGGTTAAAGAAGGATTCTGTGCCTGCCTCAGATATTGCTCTCTTTGTTTCAACAGTCAACAAAGAATCATATTTCTGATTTCAAGTTTGAACCATATTCATCAATTCTCAGGTGTAGCAACCCATATTTTCTCAACCTGACAAACTTACTGCAACAGAGCTCTTGTTTTTTCACCACTAGCAACCCATGTAGGGGATTTTTGGTGGGTGGTGTTACCCCACCCGATAGAGAAATTATGCTAGTGAATATAATAAGCTGAATATCTAACCTTTCAATTTTTATTGCTGTATTATCTTTTTTCCAAACTTACTGCAACAGACTCTAAAATTAACTTAGAATTTTTTTCCCTCAGAGACAACAAACGTACTAGCTTTCAGTTGGCAACAAGATATTTCAGATTTCACTCTATGTTAGTTTAGGCATGATCAGCAGCATTGGGTTCAGCTAGCACCTTATTGCGATAATTAATCATACGGTAAAAAATCTTAAGGAAAGTGCCAAAAAGAAAGGGAACACATTTCTATGATTGAATAGTTTCTAATGTTGTACAGGCTAATAAATCCAACTAGGAATGCACAAAAAACTGTGTAGCAATCAAGGTTATTAGCAATCTGACAAAAACAAAAAGAATAAATGAAGGTTCAGGTAACATAAATTGCAATGACAATAGTTGAATGCAATTCAACTGCACCAAATCTTGAGTACTTGCTGTGACAATTAACACATTTTCTTTTAGATAAAGGAAAATATATTTTTCGGCTTTAGTCATCCGAGGATGCATCATGCCAAATTATTACAACAGAAACGCAGTGTTGTAAGAAGACAAAAGTCACCCAAAACACCGTGCACCTAAAAATAAAAGTTAACGATGAAAAGAAAACATCCCCAATGGGAACTCTAGTATTCTCACAAACATGAAGATCATGAGACACCGACCACCATTGGAAACTCTAGATCCTCGTAACCTAACAACAACACAAGGCACCAGAGCACAAGGCACTAGACGCATGTGCATGGACCACCACCTCAATGCCACCGAAGACGTCATGCGACACCCAAGGGGTATCTTCCAAAAGCGAAGTCCTCCAATGAGAAAATGCCATCCGTTGAAAGATGCCATCGCCCCCAACCAAAGACCATGCCATTACGTATGGGTTTCCACCGAACTCTCGATCCGGCCGCCAAGATGCGTCAATCGATCCATGGACGGCCCGATACAAGAACCTCACCCCCCGCCTAGAGCCACCACCGTCGAAGGCTGCCTCTATCGATCCGCCATCAACTCCATTGCGCCACCCAAGGCGCGAATCGCCGACGCCATATGGCACTAGGACGCCCCCGTCAAGACGCCACAACTCCATTGCGCCACCGGATCGCTGATGCACCAGCGGTCGCCGCCACCTCATGCACGGGGCCGCGTAGGATCCGGGCCACCTTCCGCGGGGGCCGTGCGGGCCTCCCGGCCGGCGGCGGCAAGGATAGGGAAGGGGTTGGAGGACACCCGGCGGTGGCTAGGGTTCGGTTCCGCCCGAGCCGTCCGTGCGGGAGGACGGCGCTGGGGTCGAGGGCAGTTGAAGTAGAAATTCTAATATGAACTGTTGCAGTAAACTTTGCCTTTGTTGTAGTGATGATATGAAATATCAATGTTTGCTGGCTCTAGGAAGACATGCTGTTCTATTTCAGCAACCACATCTGAACTTAGCTATTGAACAGAAGTTCAGAAAGAATGTAATTAAATGCTTTAAGGCTGTTGTTTTAAATTTACTGATGATCAGGTAATTGCATCAGAGCATCTCCATTTTTTTTTCATGTAAAGAACATTGTCATCCAGTAATCAGCATGATGAGGAACAAGTGGCACAGATGTGAAAACTCATAAAACATATATATGGAGTGTATGTGAAAAATGAATTATACTTGCATACTCACTTAATAAAATTAAAAAGTATGATCTGGACCAAACTTTGCACAAATCGTCATGTTTATTGTGTCCTGCAACACAAGCCCATGAATTATAATTGTTTTGGTTAAACCATCTGGATGGAGCCATGGTACGCTTTTTGGATCCCTGATGAAGGTTTCCAAGAATGTGGCCTGATTCTAAAACTTCAGTGGTGTATAGATGCACATATTTCAAAAATGAAAATTATATCTTCAAAACGATGAACTATAGAACAAAAAAATCTAGTAGTGCAAGTGCATAGGCCCAGATGTACAATCGATCGAGAACAGCCAAGCAGAAGAGGGACACATGCGGCATAATTATTCTTTTGGAAACATCAAGTAAACAAGTATTATGAGTACATATCTACTATTTTTAATCAACGTAGTATTCTGTAGTTGTCGATTTAGTAACATGCACACATCTGAGAGGCGTTAGTATTATAGAACTGATTTGAATTAGTCAGAAAGGCATAGACCAATGGAAAAATGGAAAGTAGTCATTATTGTTGGATCAAAAATCTCTATGCCACATGTATTTGTTGATTTGGCCCTTTAATATGCAAATAAGCAACAACAAATTTTTCCACTGGAATAAACTGAAGCCATAGTAGCAGAAATTAAAAACTTCACCTTGGGCCTACAAACAGAGCAACCAATGCAGTGGATATAAAGCTCATGATTATTTGTGAGATCATAATTTATTACAAGTGAAGCCTTGGTCGATAAACTTTGGTGTTTGTGCCTTAGGTTCGAGTTTGTGTGAGTTCAAGTGTTGTGTAATAAGGAATAGTTATATGTATCAGTCGATGCAGAGAATGGGATATCAATATATTCCCTTTTCTAAAAAATAAGGAAGAGAAACTTGAAAATGCTGATGGTATAGGCCTTGCGTAAGTTGCCAAGATGGAAATGAAATTTTCTGTATATATTTTCTGTAGGACTGAACCAAAAGAGGCATGATTCTGAGGTGGGAAATTAATTTAATGTAATTCAGCTCCCAGCAAAATAGGGCAGGCCAGTGTCATCTGATCACCAATCATTATCAGAACATTCCAGAGCTACTTACATGTGTGATTTTGCATAAGAGATTGTGAGCAAGTACCTGAGAAATCAAAACAGAACTGAGAGCAATATAATTTTATGTTAACAGTGAATTAACAGAACATTGATATCTGATTATTTTTCTAACTTTAGTCACTTTATTGCTACTAATAATCACTTGATTGGGTGTACAACATCCAAATAGACCTGGCAAGATTACAAAAAAGTACAAAATGTTTGGGTTTTGGGCTGTTTACCTAGTAAGTTATGATCACACAAACTGAAAGGTGAGGACCAGCCAATCAACAAACCGACCAACAGATTGCTGGAGGCCTGCATGAGTAGATTAGTTTGCATTATATAAAATAAAAAGTTAACAGTAATTAACACAACCGTATCAAACTGATCAACAAAAGAAGTTGTTGCCCAAATATTTTTAGATTAAGACCTTGTTGAATAAACATTGCGAAATAATATTTTCATGTGACTTCAAGGCATTGACACACAATTCTTTGAATCTCCAAATCTCTAAACATCAGGAATTTTTATATATGAATCCAATGAATTTACTGCCCAATAATATTTCAGCCGGATCAAGGATCGATAAAAAGATCATGAATCATCACCAAGAATTCACAATTATATTACATCTTCATACGACTGTGCATACTATGAGACAAAATAGAGCAGATTCTGGTGCTTTCTTATATACTTCTTCTGACCTGCTATATATATATGTCATACCAGGAAACGAATCTTGTATAGGCCCATGTACATAAAATACAACATATGTATATGATAATAACAGTTATAAGTTTTCCGATCCTAGACAAGTCAATCTCCTATCCTGATGCAAAAGTAAATTCAGATGTGCAAAATGACTCAACCACCACTGGCACTGATATATGCTAACTATAAAAAAGAATGCATATGTCTAGTGCTCCATGGTCCAAAAATCGACATACAAATATTATCTAAATTATTTTTTGCAAAGGTATAGAGGATGTCCAAAATTCAGATAAACTTGTGGAGCAAATTAATGTGCAGAAATAGAACTTCACCTGGAAGAGTTTGGATGTTCATGGTCTGCAGGCCCTGAGCCAAACCGTACCTTGCTATGCAGCAGGACCTAACAGAACAAGCATTTGTTGCCTATTCAAAGTAACTAAAATTTCTGCAAGTTCATTTGGTACGGACAAACAAAATCAAGTTGTGAACATAGGCAATGGAAGAAGGGCTCGTCATCCTGAAGGTGGAGGCAGAGGGACACGATGCCACATGTCCTTGTTGCAGTGCAGTAGGGGCAGGTGACGTCAGGCCACATCACGCTCCTGAGCTCCAGCCCCATGGTCATATCAATGTCAATCACATCTTAACCAATCCAGCAACAACCCGTCAATCAGTTTTGCGTACGATTGGATGAGCATATAATAGTGGAATGAATGAATGAAGGAAGGAAGGAAGGAAGACCTGCTGACTTCGGACAAGGAAGGAAGAGGACTCTAGAGCATCTAGTGGAAAGAAGGAAGGAATTAAGACCTGTAAATCAGAAGCCCTAAATCAGTCGAGCTGACTTTGGAGAAGGAAGGAAGAGCACTCACAGACTTGCTGAGATGCACAGATGCATGGTACATGGGGTTTCGCCGATGATTGGAGGATCGGAGGACAAACGGCCTTTGGCATCCAGGAGGCCATGAGGAGGATGGTGGAGAGGGAGGGGGGCGCCGGACACCAGCCGCGTTGGTGCACCGCCTTCCGGGCGGCGCCATCGCCTCGCGCCCGCTGTTGCATCCCGGAGTGATGGGTAGGGAGGAGGCAGGAGGCGGCGGTGGCGGAGGGGGTGGGTGACGCCGGTGCGGTCTGCGGGGGCACCATCGCCCCACTGTTGTGGCTTCGTGGAGAGATCTAGAGGGGAGGATGGGGAGTGTCAGTCGCTCGTTTTTTTTATAGTGCGAAGTCAGAAGCTGAATATATATTTACTTCACTGGATTCGGACGGAAGAAGCCACATAAGGGCAATCCGCTCCAAGGGATTTGGTCTCTGTCGGATGGAAGATCGAACGGCTAGGAACAATTTGGGTGACGTGGGTGTCCTGCGCGAGGATCCCTTGAGGTTTGTAGGGTTCAAATATGCAAAATCTGCTGAGCTCATCTAACATATATATATCCAGCATTACTCCTTTTGTTATAGTTAAACAGGTTTGCTACCCTTTTTGTTTTTCTCAATACTTATTTTTAGAACAAAAATTTTACCTTCTCTGATAGTCTATCCTCAATCCTAACATTGACTCAAACAAGTATAAGATAAATTTTGCTGTAATTAAGGTATCCTCACCTAAATCCAGGAAAATGATTGTATCAAGTGACCCATAGGATCATACACCTTTCTTGTAAATAAATTCTCAGTCACAAAAATTCTCATGAACAGCATTCATACGGTATCGGGGGTACCAAATTATATTATAGTTCTCTGTTACACCGAAACATAGAACATTCCTCTATATATAGTAGCATCATAATCTAAGCAAAATGTATTACATTTCACAGTCCAACAATTCTCTAGGAAACAAAAACAGTCCAGCAAAAACGATTACATTTCATCAAATCAAGGAACTCTCATATTAGGTCACCATGTAGTAACCTTTTCGTGTATTCCTTGGAACAGACTTGATTCTGCAAAATAGTAGGAAATGTTGAACTACGCAGTGTGGTATAAGGCAACATGACAGTAATGTCACTGAGTGCTCCCACCCTAATAAGCCTTCTATTTGTTAAGTCAACATCCCACGCAGGGTAGGTCTCCCCACTGCCTCTCTTCTCCTTCCGCACTAGAAGCAATCCATCTTTCTTATCGTCACAGGAGGAGACGAGGTAGGAGGTCTCGCTGAGACCACTGGAAACTGAACTGCCAGTTTGCCTAGCCACGAATGTCAGGCGTGGCCGAGGCTCGAGCACCACCCTGAGCACGTCGCCGCCACGGGTAGGCACGTAAAACTTGCCCCAAACTGAGAGCCCGCCCTTGATCGTCGGCAGTTTGCCCTCTAGGTCATCAGTGCAGCTGGTGTCAACCCAGCGCCAGACAAAGTCCCTAGGTCTTGCGTAGACAAGGACGGTGCGCGTCCGTAAGGTCAGGCTCAGCACCACGCTGGGCTCAGATGCCCGACCTTGCTCGTCGACTTCAACGAGGACACCAGCGGCTTTGATGTCCGGTGTCACGACGAACCGACCAGAACTCATCACATGGTCGATGGACGGGAGGTCGGTGAACGCCATGGTGAGCGGGTTCAGAAGGCATACCGTGTGTGTGACATCAGCGTCGCGGAGGACTAGCAGGCCCTCGGTGCTTCCATGGTGGGTGTAGTCCTCTGGTGTCGGAAGGCGGATCCGCAGGAACGCGCCGGTGCGGACATTGACGAAGCGCTCCGGCTCGCCGTCACTTCGGAGCTTATGCTCTGGGTCGTGGAGCATCAGCCAGTTCCTCGGGAAGAAACCGAGGCTCCAGAGCGCTCGGGTCGTCGGTGGCGCGCCGCCAGGGCTGGCACACGGCCCTCAGACGGATGTACTCCGCCGCGTCGTCGCGCAGGAGGTCGTCGCCGATCTTCCTGACGAGGTCCGGGAGGAGCTGCGCCCAGTCTCGCACCTCCGAGCCCGAGCTGAGGACACCGGCGACATGCAACAATAGAAAGGCGTCAGATCCAGAGAGAGAGGGGAGAGGGCAACAGGAGAACGAAGACAACGACTCAAGAGCCAGGTTCTTACTCGATGCCAGTGCCGGTGGAGGATCCGCGACGGCGCCGGTGGCGCAGCTTGGTCGCGATTGCTTCGGGATGCGAATCATAGTGATGGATCTCGGCGGCTAGGGTTTGGAATGGAGAGTCTCAGTGCGGCAGGAGAAGGATGGGGAACGAGAGGAGATTTTCGGCGGAGGACGCCGCTGCGGAAGCTGGCTGCTTTTGCCACTGTGCGACGGCGAGGAGCGCGTGCTATGCTGGAAACGGAATGAGAAGGGTGGCCGCTGCAGCTGGAAAGGAAGGATTCTATGTGGCCGAATCATTTAGGACATTAATTATGTGACCCTGTTTTGTGGCTAGCAGCGAGTTCAAAAAGTTTTTTTTTTTGTGCGCGCATGAGCAAAATTTGTACAGTTTATGGCTGTTGTCTCCTGTTTTGTTTCGAAATAGTGGATTATTTCTTCTGGCATTTTCATTATACATTTTTGTGATCCGTCTCAAGACTTCATCTTTAATTTCCATCTGCATGTACATGTTTTTGGGTAATTGTCAGATACGGGCGTCTGTTCAGCTGGACGCCGACTTTGCAAAAAAAAAAAAAAAAGAAAAGAAATAACTCCCAAGACTCAGCCTCGCACGCTCGCCCCAAAAAAAAAGAGTAATTCCCGTGATTCCGACTCCCCGCACATGCTCAACCAAGCCTCGCGCACCTGTCTACCGATACCGGCGGCAGCGCAACCACCTCTGCTCCCTCCGCACTAGGCCCTCGCCCACCTCCGCGACATCATGATCTACCTCTGAAGTCGTGCCTCCAGCCCGCCCACCTACAAACTCATCTCGCGCTCGCCGCGGCCGCCCTCCCACGCGCCACTCACTGCCCCTCGAGAGGAGGCCACTCGTGACGTGCTCTGCCCGCACAGGTCATTGTGCACCACGACAATAAATCTTTTACAAGACACTTCCATTTAATTAACTATGATGGTTATAAAAACCGACACGATAAATCGATATAACCAAGGTGGTTTTTATAAAGAGGCCCACCAAAAAAATGGCCCATTAACCGTGGCGGTTTTTATAAAATGGCCCGCTTCAGATTAAAGAGGCTCAGCCCATTTTAATTCATAAAAACCCACTCAGCCCTAACAGCTCTACATATAAAACGATTCCTCCCCTCACCGATCCTAACCCTAACCCTAACCCTAACCCATTCACATTCCCACCCCCCTGCCCCTTCCCACCATTCTGCATCCCTCCCTCCTCCCACTCCACCGGCCCCTCACTCGCCAAGGCGGGCTCCTTCCTCCCTCCCTTCTCTCACTCCGCCCGCCCCTCGGTCCCTACGATGGACTCCTCCCTCCCTCCCCGACCATGGTGGCGCGCGGGCGGTGTGGCGGCGCCCAGCGGAATGGTAGCAAGAAGGTGGCGTCGGGGGACGATCGCCGCTGATCCGGAGCGGGGCGGCAGCCCGGATCGGGCACGCAGATGGCGGCCACGGCTCGATCCGGTTCGGCGAGGGACGGCGGCCCGCGGTAAGCATCCGGCGGGGCGGCGGCGGCCGGATCCGGTGGCGGTGGTCCAGATCCGACCCATTAGGGTTAGGGTTTGGATTTTTCTGTTTTATTGGATTAACCGTGGTGGTTTTTGGAAACTGCCATGGTTAATCATTGAATAATCGTGACCTTTGCTCAGTGGCAGTTCCAAGAACTACCACCAAAAATCAGAAAGAAAAAAACGCCACAAAAGTTTTTTAATGTAGTAGTGGTGGCTGGGGTGAACTCGCCCAGACGTAACTCGCAGCTTGCGGTAGACGCAAATACACATGGCATATGGCACCAGTTTTGTATCAAATATGCAATAGGTAGAAATTATTGCATCAGACAACTTTTGTTGCATTAGCATTGATTTTTGATGCAATATGTAGGTGGTATTGCACTAGGTTTTAGTATGGATACAATTAACAAGTACTATTACAAATGGATTGCTAGGATGCAATATGTGATTTTTTGTTGCATCAGTTTAGTAGTGCTTTGATGCGATATATGGTCATTATTGCTTCAAATGTCTTACATTGCATGAGGCAGAAACATGTGATGGGCAACAAGTGCCTTGCTACAATTATTACTCGCTATATTGCCTCCAACGAAGGAAGATAACATGTTTCATAGATGGCACTGTGAATGGCTATTGCATCAAGTGCACTTGCATCGGCTTGCATCAAATACAAAATTGATACAATAACACGCGCGAGAATAAGTTCCTTTCTCATACTTGACTTATGATGAATCTAGCCATTTAAGAAATTAGGCGATTCCAAAGCTTTTTGTTAAGTAAAGGCTATACTTCCTTAGGTAAGTAGTTCTAGATTAATGAAATTGACAATTCATATGAAATATTTAATGTGTAACTAATAGGGTTAGTAACAACGGGCTGACTCTCAGTCATGAAGTCCTAATGATCGAGGACAATCATGACATAATATATACATCGCTCACATCCTAGACAAAGGGTTCATTAATTGATTGGATTGAGAGATAAAGGGCATAGGAGAGTAATCTTGTGATTTGGAAGTTGTGAAGAGATATCTAAGAATGGTTTAGTGTTACACTAATTTACATCTAAACACATGTGGTTATGCAGCTGGTCCTAGGATATTAAGGATTAAAGATCCCAACATTATAAAATATTCAATGGGTATTCCATCGAAAAGGAGGGATGCTCCATGCTTACTTTTCCCAAAACTAACAAGTTTTGGGTTGAACTCTAACTAATTGACGTTTCGACAAACTTGACAAATGCTTCATCGCTTGATGAATGGTTGCATAGAATAATCATCCGTGGAGAAGGAAATATCATTTTGGGTGATTTGAGCCGTCACGTGCGCTCCATGTAGATCGACAATTCTCCATGAGGAACATGGTACTCTTAGGTTCTCCGTGCCCAATTTAACTATTGATGTGTGATCAGTTAATTCTCATGGATGATTTGTAAATTTTAACAAAGGAAGATCAATAGTCCGCATGTGAGTTTTGGCTAGGTGATGATGCTTTGATGAACACTCTGTTAAGTGTTGTTAGATCCTATATATGTGGCTATGTTCTTGTTGTGTTGATGTTGTTCTTGGTGATTCAAGCCTAGATTGGGGGTGAGGCTCAGCATGCATGTGCGCAAAGGTTCCCATAGGTGTTTAGGTGAGATATTGGCTAGAGATAGTTAGGTTTGAGCTCTAGTTAATTAACTTGTGTACTAGTGAATTGACAATATATTGAAAATAATCAGAATTGAGAGTAAAATTCATGAGATTGTGTATGAGATTCCACGTCGGTTTTTTTACTCCGTTAGGCACGGTTGGCCTTCCCTAACCTAGGTAGCACAACCGCAAGGAGCATTCCACACTGCCGGGAGAAAATTTGGCTGATGTAGTATACTAGGATTGAAGATAGAGCCTTGAGCAACCTTGCTTCCAAGAAATAAAGATGCATTAAAACTGGAAATTCTTGTAAAAATTCCATAGATGAATTAGAGAGAGACAAGAGATATGCATCGAGGATTGAGCTAGTGATGAACTTAACCTTACTCTTGGGATGATAGAGCAACTTCCATTCTTCATGATTTGACCATGCATAGAGGAGTTGTGCTTCCTTTTCTTCCTCGTTTTCATGATTTCTCTTCTCCTTCACTTTCCCACTCCATTTTCCCTATTCCTCATTCGCCTTTCATGGTAGATAGAGAGGAAGGAGTTGGAATGGGAGGATGGATGAGAGAGTAAGCGGAGCTAGCTAACTAGCACCTACTTGTTGAAGACATTGCCTATTTCAAATTGACATGTGGGGGTCACCTTGAGGGAGTAGATAACAACTCATCAATGACTTATTCTTCTCAATTGTTGAACTAACATATAGTCCGCCAATACCATCAAACACTCCATCAATTCTCGACTTTGGCCAAATGATTTGGAGAAAGGGATTTTTGGCACTTGAGCCCAATCTTCATGTCAAAAGGTTGATAAATACTCATACCAAGATCATGATGACGTTGATTGACATCTTTCACTAAGCATTCTCACAATATGTTGACCTTAGGTTGACTCTAGTTTGATTTTTGTTGACTGGGTAGAATTAATTGATGAGTGTGATTGGGGAGTTTTTGAATCCTTGCCCTAATAGAGATCACCATGTGTCCTTCAGTGAGATTGGTGAAAATCCTTGGGACATGTTTTAGTTGGAATGACTTCGTGATGATGTTGGCATTTGTTAAGTGCTAAAAGAATATGAAGGATTCTACAAGCGCCTGAGAACACCTACCATTGTAGCTTTTCTATAGGATGAGTATTCTAGAGTATCGTATCCACAGGGAAGCTTTGGCTAAAGAATTCTAATAAGTCACAATCATGCATCTACTAACTTAGCAAACCACTAGACTAAAGTGAGGAGGTAATTAATAAAGGATAAGTAAATGTCAATGCATAAAATAATATCCCACCTAAAATATCAGAGAGTAACTAAACTAATCAAGAGGTCAAATGGAGAGATCAAGGTTCCTGGGTAATTCTCTATTACTTAGATTCTATGATAGCAATTATTCTAATGCACTTTGGAGCAACAATTCCTTTCCAACTCTCGAAAAAGACTGGGAAGAAGGTAGTTGGGAGAAGGCTGCCAAAAGCTCTATGAAACACCAATCCGAACGGGGTGGAATACAAAGGCCTTACAGAGCTGTCACCCCTGGGGCTACCACAACTATCCGTTGGATTGGGCGCAACCTCAGGTAACCTATAGCCTAGACACCAAGTCTACACTATCGATTACTACTCTAGCTACCGCGAATAACTAGAGTCCTCAATACGAGCGGAGATCCCATGCAATAGCATAACAACTATACTTAACCATATATGAAAGACATGGAAGTAAATAGAGAAAATAAATATGTGAATCATAAGTCTTGTAGAGAAGATACAAAAGACATACCATACTCAAGACATCTCGAGCAATAGGAGCATAGCTCCACTCTCCTTTTAATCTTGATTAGATCTAAGTTAGATCTAATGTAGTTCTAATTACATGTCTAATCTACTTCTAATTACATAGCTAATCTACTTCTAATTCACTAATCCCAGAGAGAGGTTATCCTTACATTGGGACACCTCTACAACCGAGAGATAATGAATAGAATGAGATAGAATGAATTAGGGTTTAGCCCTAGGGTCGGGGGTCTTCTTATATAGGCCTTGGCGATGAATGATGACCATTGGATCAAACCGACCTTCAATAACGGTGTAGATACAACCTAAAGGTCGATTTACAAACCGACCTAAGATAAGATGGGCCGGATTGGGGTCGGGACTCAAGCGGCCGGGCTAAATGGCCCTGGCGGCCGGCCTAAATAGCCCTGCCCGCCGTGCCCTTGTGGCACAAATGAGTTCAAACTTTGTGGGTGCGTAGATCTCGTCAATAGCTTTGTAATGACCGGTATTTTGCGAGAAACGGAGTCCGGATGAGAAAGTCATGACTGTTTTAGTGAACTCTGCTCTTTAACCCGATATCTTTTGATTACGGACTTTGAATATAGCAAACAATATATCCGTTTCGATCGTCTCGATGAGCTCTTTGCAATGGTGCTATCTTGGAATATATTTTGTAACATGTTTATGCTTCATATGTTTTGCAAACTCTAGGCTTTTCCCCGTTTAGTCCCTAAAATATACAAATCACCAAAACTTGTGGAACTATGTTAGTCAAGCCCCTAGTCTATGTTGATATTCATTTTATGCCCTTATCTCATGTTTAGTTGACTATTAATATTATGCTATAATAGGTGTCAACAATGACATAGGGTCATGTTAAGCCGGAATATTCCCGATATTCCTTGCTTGGTATTCCTTGGGATGATGATGTTTTTCCTCAAAACCAAATATATGTATAAAAAGTACATATGTTTAAATTGTATAGTATGTTGTAAATTCATCTCAGAAACACAAACAGACCTACTACAAGACCATGAAGTCACTTAAAACAAATATGCATAAGAAGGTATGTATGTATACAATATGTTGTGAATTGGTCCATATATAAGCACAATAGAGCGAATACCGACCCACGAAGTCACTAGAGTCTAAATCTTGTCTCTTCTCTCCCATGCGATGAATCGTCGGAAGCGATCCGGACCCTTCGCCCTTTGGTATGGCAGCTAATTAAGCGTGGCTAGTTGAGCATCAAATTGGAATTCTGCAGCGGTGGCGGGGCCATTAGTCACGGAGGCGACCAACACCCCTCCCCAACTCCTCGGCCTCCTCCCGGCTTGATTATGCCGCTCGGTTAAGCCCCCATGCTTTTATGTTAAGCAATTAGGGTCTCGTGGCGAGCGGACCTATATCGAAGTCATTGCACTACCGGAACTCAGCGATATCCCGTGGAGGCCTTTCCTCACGGGAAAGACCATTTTAATCACGGGAAAGGATATCCCGGGGGGTAAAAACACGGGATACCCGTGGCGAGGAACGAAGGGGCCGAAATAACCCTTTCCCGTGAACACAAAGAACTACCTCCGGATATCCTTTCCGTGATCCCATTTAGCTCACGGGATAGAGTTCAGGGCGCCCGTCAGCGGGGAGAGGCCGGAACCCGTTATGGCCTCTGTGGCTTTGTTCCACAAAACGACTTTTGGGCTGAT